>CM022394.1:113365912-113691685 GCA_011833715.1 Carcinoscorpius rotundicauda | reverse complement strand
TAGTATACTGGTAGGAATGAAGATTGCTATGGAAATAACTGAATCATTAAATATATGTAATTTTAATAACAGAAGTTTCTGGGTCACAAGCTATTTAATAGGAACAGCATATTAAAAAAAGAGGAGAGGCTTTACATATGGAATGCGAGCTTTGTTTCCTGGAAGTTAAGGATATCAAATACAATAGTAAAAAGATTAAATCCATTTAGGTTTACATAATTGGATATAAAGGGAAAATGTTCTTATTCAAAATCTGTTGCAGACCATTAATTGATACTGATGAAATTAGTGAGAAATTTTACACTGAGATTAAGAATGCAGTTGTTAATGAAGTTAAAATTAAAGATAATATTAAGTTCAGGTGTATATATATATATAGATTTAGAATGTTGAGATTTGAACCGTGAGGAATTAAGGTTTTCGGAAACTTTTCATGATGGTTTTCTTAACCAATTAATCATGGAACCGACCAGTAATATTGCTATTTTGAGCTTATTCTTAATTTCAAATCAATAAATTATCAGGAGAATGGAAATGAGGGAATATCTGGATGCAAACGAACTTTTTTTCTGTTAGTGATGTCGAGAAAACCTACTTGTAGAGGAATATATATACAAAAACAGCTCTTTTGGGTTGAGAAAATATTTTACGGAGAAGAGCGAACAACGTTTCGACCTTCGGTCATCGTCAGGTTCACAAAGTAAGAAAGTGATAACTGACCTGAAGCTAACCACATTTGGAAGGGGTTGTGTAACTGAGTGTCGGAATGTAGAGGGCAGTGTTAGATGTTTGAATATATAATTTTATTATATTTAATATAGGCATAAAGGCGTTCCTTTATATAGATTTATTTTGGGTTTAAGTTGTTGCGTAAGGAAGGTTTCTTTAATTTTGCGTTTGTTAATGTTTGTTTGTTTATTTAGTGTTTTCCATGGTTATGCTGTGTTTATTTGACTTGCAGTGTTCGAAAACGTTTGAAGGTGACTTTTCATGTTCTATGAATTTGGTTTTCACTTTTTTACTTGTTTCTCAAATATAAAAGTCATGGCAGTTATCACATTGTATTTTACAAATAATGTTGGTGTGGTGTTTGTTAGTGTAGTTTCTACATAGTGTAGACCCCAGTTTTGTGTCTGGGTTTTGAATAAATTAGGTATTAACTGGAATATCATTTTGTGACTAGTTTTTGCCAATTGTTGGTTATTTGTCTGCTGATGTCGGGAATATATGATATGCAGCAGTATATGGTTTCGCGAGTTGTATTTACTTTCGTTGGTTGACTGAAGAGGGCAAAACCTAGCACTCTTAAAATCAAAAAGGTTCTTCCTGTGATCGTCAAGTGTAACAGACAGACTAAGATCACCGAAGAAAAACCTTAGAAAAGTTTAAACAAAATACTTTACTAGAGGCTTGTGTTCATTGCCATAAGATGGAACCACCAGCTAATTGTCCCAGTCTTGGGTACATGATTAGTACATCTTATCTGTTGAGTTGATGAATGTAGTTGATATATTGCACAAATACTTCTGTCCAAACTGTACTTTAACCCATGAATCAGGGAGTCATCAAATGTCTTAAGATTACAAGTGTAAAAAAAATTTGATTTCTCATCTGTTAATTACTGTTGAAGTGGTAAAGAAATAGAGGAATTAAAAAAAAAGTAGTTTACTCTTAAAAATGTGCTGTGGCATCTGTCTGTGATGTATGGAGCAAAATAATAAATACTGAAAAACTGTGTTAAACAAACTTTGTCCATCAGTGATATCTAAAGAAGAAAATGAGATTAAAAGTATGAGGGTTTCCACAGCATCCAATAGCAAGCAATGACAGCAGAACTTCTGAACAATAAAAACTGCAAGTAACCTATCTTGTCTTTCATCAATGAAGACAGTACATATTTCAAGAAAGATGTAATTCTTGAGATATCACCTACGATATTGTATTTTGGAAGCATAAAGAAATAATTTGTGTATTTATTATAGTATATTTGGGTTTAATTTTATATTTTACTTGTATACACTATTCACATTATTTCTACTTCTTTATTCCAATATTAGGAATAAAGAATATTACCATCTGCAAGTCAATCCAAATTTTAGTGTTAATATTGCACTTTCCATTGCAGCAAACTTTCAGATTGTTGGGTATTCAGTAGTAATATTTGCCATATATGATGATAATGTTTTAATGAATCAAAATTATATCACTAAGGTGAGAGGATATTGACTGTTGACAGCAGTTAGATATGAATTTGACAAGTTTTTGAATGTTATCACGAGATGAAATAGTAATTTCATACCAATGGTATGGATTTGAAATAAAAGAAACCTTCATCTGTAACACAGTGGTATGTCTGTGGACTCACATTGCGAGAAACCGGCTTACAATACCCATGATGGACAGAGCACAGATAGCCCATTGTGTAGCTTGATGCCAAATTGAAAACAACTACTACTTGATGATAATTAATAGTAAAATAAATAATAATGGATTTTATACAACCAGACTGTGCCTGAACTACAAGACGTATACATCTACAATTGTGTAAGAGGTCAAAGATTCACAGTAATTTACTTTTACAATCTTATTTCTTCCCATCTGGATCATATCTGTACACTAGGATCATACATTCTATCCAACCTCAACAATTTTTTTTTTTGAAGTAAATGGCTTTGAAAGAGGAATGTCCACCAAGAAAAATTATAACCATGCGACATTATCGCGAGCGCTTTATGTCATTTATTACACACTCTCCGGTATAGGACTAGTAAAACCAAAATCTAGTGTCTGGAGTTTGCTGGAACAATACAGGAAAATAATTTATCCATCAACAACCAAAGTAGACCCATTACAACAATGAAGTGGTATTTTTATCTGCTTACTATAAAATGGGCAGTTGGTTGAAGAATTAGAGAATATTGTAGAACGGTTTGTTGATTTCACAGAACAAAGACAGCAAGCCACTACCTCCAGAGTTTTATTTAGTGTGTATTTTTTGTAAGAAGATACGTAAGTTTGAGAAGAAAAGAATGAGAGCAAATTTAATCAAATATATGGACTATAAAATGCAAGACAAAACTATTTTCACCATGTTGAACACAGACTCTGTTCTAGAAGAAGGACATTATCACAAATCCTGTTTATAAATCTTACTCTACCATTTATTATCTATGTAACAAGGAATTGAAGCACAACAGGAATATAGAACTGTTAAAGCCCTGACATTTTAAAACTTTCGACTTTATAGCTACTAAGTATAACGGTAACTTGGATAAAGGAAAGAAACGTAATTGGAATGAAAGATTCTTCAAAATGAATTTGAAACACAATCCAATTAGAGAATTTAACAGTAATTTTAAGTTTATGAAAAACAAGGGGGGATAATGTTTATGTGGTTCCAGGAAATATCATCAGGGATGATCTAGTACTTGAGAATACTGATCTGAAAGAAAATACAATCTTATGAATTATTAGAGTCTTTCGTGTTACTAATTACGAAGAAAATTGTTTTTTTCAACAAAAAATAGTTTTTAATTTCAGCATTACGTTATTATAATTTAAAATATAATTATAACCTTGTTGGAAGTGTCATAAATTATAGTTATTGTATTATTACACTGCTGAATGACTTAAGATACTTATCAACCAGAATACAAAGATCCTTAAAATAGGAAAATAGGATATTGATACAGAAATGTTGAGCTGTTTCCCTTCATGATACTCTTTCATTGGTAATGTTTACTTTTCTTTTGTCTACAATTTAAGATAATAAGTCTTAGAAGACTACATCAAACAACTATAAAAATATGAAACTGTTAACTTTGTCACGAGAAAAGTTAGGCCTGGAGCATTACTTTCATTACACTTAAGCCTAAAGTGAAGACGTAATGTAAGATTGCAATTTACAAAGCCTCGACCAAAGTGCATAAATTTCAAGAAATAAAATTGGAAATTTTAGAAATAAATTAGTTTTGAATTCAGCTTCTTCACTGTCACACGCACAATTCTTTAAAATATTTACACAAAACAAACCTTTTTTAACCAACACAGTCAACGTATTTCTTTTCAGTTTCGCTGGCTTGAAATTTAATTTTACTACTTCGAAAATTTCAGAATATCGACGTACAATACCAGATACAGCAATAAAGCAATTGTATGGAAAATTAAATTGTAATATATAAAAAGAGTCTAATAGCCGAAAGAGAAAATGCTTTAATCGAACATCCCCACCGAGCTTCCAACAAGATTTAAACCGTTAATAGAAGAGTTTGTGATCGAATAAAAGATCGAACATACAGCACGTGACTAGAACATCGAAGTCTCGTGACAAAGTTCTCAACCGAACGAATATGACGTAATTAACGTAGAAAAACAACATTATTTTATTTATCTGTTGTCATTGGTGTCAATTAGATATTTTACTAGTAAAAACAAACGATATTTTAACACTAATTTATTATTTTTATTGAAATTAAACAGGGATGATTCCACTATAAGTCAAACTAAAGTCGTCCTGTTATTTATTACCATTCTTTTTGTTTTTTTCACTATAAATCCAACCATACGTTTTGTGACGTCACACAGTTTTCGGTTGATGAATAAAACATTTAAACATTCGTCTCGAAAGTGACAGTTTTTGTTTTTTTTAATTTCGCACAAAGTTACACGGAGACTATCTGCGCTAACGGTCCCCAATTTAGCGGTGTAAGACTAGAGGGAAGGCAGCTTGTCATCACCACCCACCGCAAACTTTTGGGCTACTCTTTTACCAACGAATAGTGGGATTGATCAAAACCTTATATTTTCATTATTCAATAGAAACAAAAACCAATTCCAATGATATTTTAATGCTAACCACTGCACTTGGAATCGTAAAAGATAAGAGAAATTGCACTCCTGATATAATACTTTTAAAAATATCGAAATTCAAATGAATATGCATTTTTGGTCATCTGTGTAAATTTTTTCGTGATCATTCTTGATTTGTCAGATCTTCCTTCACTTTGTTTATTTCTCTTACTAACTACTGAATATATGTTGTTTTTTTCAGCGGTTTCCCTTCATGATACTCTTTCATTGGTAATGTTTACTTTTCTTTTGTCTACAATTTAAGATAATAAGTCTTAGAAGACTACATCAAACAACTATAAAAATATAAAACTGTTTACTTTGTCACGAGAAAAGTAGGCCTGGAGCATTACTTTCATTACACTTAAGCCTAAAGTGAAGACGTAATGTAAGATTGCAATTTACAAAGCCTCGACCAAAGTGCATAAATTTCAAGAAATAAAATTGGAAATTTTAGAAATAAATTAGTTTTGAATTCAGCTTCTTCACTGTCACACGCACAATTCTTTAAAATATTTACACAAAACAAACCTTTTTTAACCAACACAGTCAACGTATTTCTTTTCAGTTTCGCTGGCTTGAAATTTAATTTTACTACTTCGAAAATTTCAGAATATCGACGTACAATACCAGATACAGCAATAAAGCAATTGTATGGAAAATTAAATTGTAGTATATAAAAATAATCTAATAACCGAAAGAGAAAATGCTTTAATCGAACATCTCCATTGAGCTTCCAACAAGATTTAAACCGTTAATAGAAGAGTTTGTGATCGAATGAAATATCGAACATACAGCACGTGACTAGAACATCGAAGTCTCGTGACAAAATTCTCAGCCGAACGAATATGACGTAATTAACGAAGAAAAACAAAAATATATTATTTTATTTATCTGTTGTCATTGGTGTCGATAAAATATTTTTATAGTAAAAACAAACGATATTTTAACACTAATTTATTATTTTTATTGAAATTAAACAGGGATGATTCCACTATAAGTCAAACTAAAGTCGTCCTGTTATTTATTACCATTCTTTTTGTTTTTTTCACTATAAATCCAACCATACGTTTTGTGACGTCACACAGTTTTCGGTTGATGAATAAAACATTTAAACATTCGTCTCGAAAGTGACAGTTTTTGTTTTTTTTAATTTCGCACAAAGTTACACGGAGACTATCTGCGCTAACGGTCCCCAATTTAGCGGTGTAAGACTAGAGGGAAGGCAGCTTGTCATCACCACCCACCGCAAACTTTTGGGCTACTCTTTTACCAACGAATAGTGGGATTGATCAAAACCTTATAATGTCCCCACAATTGAAAGAGCGTGTTTGTTAGCGAGGGGATTCGAACCTGCAACCCTCAGTCGAGTGCCTTAACAACCTTGCCATGCCAGGCCATGTTGATAGAAATTGTGAAGATTGACAAAACCTTATATTTTCATTATTCAATAGAAACAAAAACCAATTCCAATGATATTTTAATGCTAACCACTGCACTTGGAATCGTAAAAGATAAGAGAAATTGCACTCCTGATATAATACTTTTAAAAATATCGAAATTCAAATGAATATGCATTTTTGGTCATCTGTGTAAATTTTTTCGTGATCATTCTTGATTTGTCAGATCTTCCTTCACTTTGTTTATTTCTCTTACTAACTACTGAATATATGTTGTTTTTTTCAGCGGTTTCCCTTCATGATACTCTTTCATTGGTAATGTTTACTTTTCTTTTGTCTACAATTTAAGATAATAAGTCTTAGAAGACTACATCAAACAACTATAAAAATATAAAACTGTTTACTTTGTCACGAGAAAAGTAGGCCTGGAGCATTACTTTCATTACACTTAAGCCTAAAGTGAAGACGTAATGTAAGATTGCAATTTACAAAGCCTCGACCAAAGTGCATAAATTTCAAGAAATAAAATTGGAAATTTTAGAAATAAATTAGTTTTGAATTCAGCTTCTTCACTGTCACACGCACAATTCTTTAAAATATTTACACAAAACAAACCTTTTTAACCAACACAGTCAACGTATTTCTTTTCAGTTTCGCTGGCTTGAAATTTAATTTTACTACTTCGAAAATTTCAGAATATCGACGTACAATACCAGATACAGCAATAAAGCAATTGTATGGAAAATTAAATTGTAGTATATAAAAATAATCTAATAACCGAAAGAGAAAATGCTTTAATCGAACATCTCCATTGAGCTTCCAACAAGATTTAAACCGTTAATAGAAGAGTTTGTGATCGAATGAAATATCGAACATACAGCACGTGACTAGAACATCGAAGTCTCGTGACAAAATTCTCAGCCGAACGAATATGACGTAATTAACGAAGAAAAACAAAAATATATTATTTTATTTATCTGTTGTCATTGGTGTCGATAAAATATTTTTATAGTAAAAACAAACGATATTTTAACACTAATTTATTATTTTTATTGAAATTAAACAGGGATGATTCCACTATAAGTCAAACTAAAGTCGTCCTGTTATTTATTACCATTCTTTTTGTTTTTTTCACTATAAATCCAACCATACGTTTTGTGACGTCACACAGTTTTCGGTTGATGAATAAAACATTTAAACACTCGTCTCGAAAGTGACAGTTTTTTTTTTTAATTTCGCACAAAGTTACACGGAGACTATCTGCGCTAACGGTCCCCAATTTAGCGGTGTAAGACTAGAGGGAAGGCAGCTTGTCATCACCACCCACCGCAAACTTTTGGGCTACTCTTTTACCAACGAATAGTGGGATTGATCAAAACCTTATAATGTCCCCACAATTGAAAGAGCGTGTTTGTTAGCGAGGGGATTCGAACCTGCAACCCTCAGTCGAGTGCCTTAACAACCTTGCCATGCCAGGCCATGTTGATAGAAATTGTGAAGATTGACAAAACCTTATATTTTCATTATTCAATAGAAACAAAAACCAATTCCAATGATATTTTAATGCTAACCACTGCACTTGGAATCGTAAAAGATAAGAGAAATTGCACTCCTGATATAATACTTTTAAAAATATCGAAATTCAAATGAATATGCATTTTTGGTCATCTGTGTAAATTTTTTCGTGATCATTCTTGATTTGTCAGATCTTCCTTCACTTTGTTTATTTCTCTTACTAACTACTGAATATATGTTGTTTTTTTCAGCGGTTTCCCTTCATGATACTCTTTCATTGGTAATGTTTACTTTTCTTTTGTCTACAATTTAAGATAATAAGTCTTAGAAGACTACATCAAACAACTATAAAAATATAAAACTGTTTACTTTGTCACGAGAAAAGTAGGCCTGGAGCATTACTTTCATTACACTTAAGCCTAAAGTGAAGACGTAATGTAAGATTGCAATTTACAAAGCCTCGACCAAAGTGCATAAATTTCAAGAAATAAAATTGGAAATTTTAGAAATAAATTAGTTTTGAATTCAGCTTCTTCACTGTCACACGCACAATTCTTTAAAATATTTACACAAAACAAACCTTTTTTAACCAACACAGTCAACGTATTTCTTTTCAGTTTCGCTGGCTTGAAATTTAATTTTACTACTTCGAAAATTTCAGAATATCGACGTACAATACCAGATACAGCAATAAAGCAATTGTATGGAAAATTAAATTGTAGTATATAAAAATAATCTAATAACCGAAAGAGAAAATGCTTTAATCGAACATCTCCATTGAGCTTCCAACAAGATTTAAACCGTTAATAGAAGAGTTTGTGATCGAATGAAATATCGAACATACAGCACGTGACTAGAACATCGAAGTCTCGTGACAAAATTCTCAGCCGAACGAATATGACGTAATTAACGAAGAAAAACAAAAATATATTATTTTATTTATCTGTTGTCATTGGTGTCGATAAAATATTTTTATAGTAAAAACAAACGATATTTTAACACTAATTTATTATTTTTATTGAAATTAAACAGGGATGATTCCACTATAAGTCAAACTAAAGTCGTCCTGTTATTTATTACCATTCTTTTTGTTTTTTTCACTATAAATCCAACCATACGTTTTGTGACGTCACACAGTTTTCGGTTGATGAATAAAACATTTAAACATTCGTCTCGAAAGTGACAGTTTTTGTTTTTTTTAATTTCGCACAAAGTTACACGGAGACTATCTGCGCTAACGGTCCCCAATTTAGCGGTGTAAGACTAGAGGGAAGGCAGCTTGTCATCACCACCCACCGCAAACTTTTGGGCTACTCTTTTACCAACGAATAGTGGGATTGATCAAAACCTTATAATGTCCACACAATTGAAAGAGCGTGTTTGTTAGCGAGGGGATTCGAACCTGCAACCCTCAGTCGAGTGCCTTAACAACCTTGCCATGCCAGGCCATGTTGATAGAAATTGTGAAGATTGACAAAACCTTATATTTTCATTATTCAATAGAAACAAAAACCAATTCCAATGATATTTTAATGCTAACCACTGCACTTGGAATCGTAAAAGATAAGAGAAATTGCACTCCTGATATAATACTTTTAAAAATATCGAAATTCAAATGAATATGCATTTTTGGTCATCTGTGTAAATTTTTTCGTGATCATTCTTGATTTGTCAGATCTTCCTTCACTTTGTTTATTTCTCTTACTAACTACTGAATATATGTTGTTTTTTTCAGCGGTTTCCCTTCATGATACTCTTTCATTGGTAATGTTTACTTTTCTTTTGTCTACAATTTAAGATAATAAGTCTTAGAAGACTACATCAAACAACTATAAAAATATAAAACTGTTTACTTTGTCACGAGAAAAGTAGGCCTGGAGCATTACTTTCATTACACTTAAGCCTAAAGTGAAGACGTAATGTAAGATTGCAATTTACAAAGCCTCGACCAAAGTGCATAAATTTCAAGAAATAAAATTGGAAATTTTAGAAATAAATTAGTTTTGAATTCAGCTTCTTCACTGTCACACGCACAATTCTTTAAAATATTTACACAAAACAAACCTTTTTTAACCAACACAGTCAACGTATTTCTTTTCAGTTTCGCTGGCTTGAAATTTAATTTTACTACTTCGAAAATTTCAGAATATCGACGTACAATACCAGATACAGCAATAAAGCAATTGTATGGAAAATTAAATTGTAGTATATAAAAATAATCTAATAACCGAAAGAGAAAATGCTTTAATCGAACATCTCCATTGAGCTTCCAACAAGATTTAAACCGTTAATAGAAGAGTTTGTGATCGAATGAAATATCGAACATACAGCACGTGACTAGAACATCGAAGTCTCGTGACAAAATTCTCAGCCGAACGAATATGACGTAATTAACGAAGAAAAACAAAAATATATTATTTTATTTATCTGTTGTCATTGGTGTCGATAAAATATTTTTATAGTAAAAACAAACGATATTTTAACACTAATTTATTATTTTTATTGAAATTAAACAGGGATGATTCCACTATAAGTCAAACTAAAGTCGTCCTGTTATTTATTACCATTCTTTTTGTTTTTTTCACTATAAATCCAACCATACGTTTTGTGACGTCACACAGTTTTCGGTTGATGAATAAAACATTTAAACATTCGTCTCGAAAGTGACAGTTTTTGTTTTTTTTAATTTCGCACAAAGTTACACGGAGACTATCTGCGCTAACGGTCCCCAATTTAGCGGTGTAAGACTAGAGGGAAGGCAGCTTGTCATCACCACCCACCGCAAACTTTTGGGCTACTCTTTTACCAACGAATAGTGGGATTGATCAAAACCTTATAATGTCCCCACAATTGAAAGAGCGTGTTTGTTAGCGAGGGGATTCGAACCTGCAACCCTCAGTCGAGTGCCTTAACAACCTTGCCATGCCAGGCCATGTTGATAGAAATTGTGAAGATTGACAAAACCTTATATTTTCATTATTCAATAGAAACAAAAACCAATTCCAATGATATTTTAATGCTAACCACTGCACTTGGAATTGTAAAAGATAAGAGAAATTGCACTCCTGATATAATACTTTTAAAAATATCGAAATTCAAATGAATATGCATTTTTGGTCATCTGTGTAAATTTTTTCGTGATCATTCTTGATTTGTCAGATCTTCCTTCACTTTGTTTATTTCTCTTACTAACTACTGAATATATGTTGTTTTTTCAGCGGTTTCCCTTCATGATACTCTTTCATTGGTAATGTTTACTTTTCTTTTGTCTACAATTTAAGATAATAAGTCTTAGAAGACTACATCAAACAACTATAAAAATATAAAACTGTTTACTTTGTCACGAGAAAAGTAGGCCTGGAGCATTACTTTCATTACACTTAAGCCTAAAGTGAAGACGTAATGTAAGATTGCAATTTACAAAGCCTCGACCAAAGTGCATAAATTTCAAGAAATAAAATTAGAAATTTTAGAAATAAATTAGTTTTGAATTCAGCTTCTTCACTGTCACACGCACAATTCTTTAAAATATTTACACAAAACAAACCTTTTTTAACCAACACAGTCAACGTATTTCTTTTCAGTTTCGCTGGCTTGAAATTTAATTTTACTACTTCGAAAATTTCAGAATATCGACGTACAATACCAGATACAGCAATAAAGCAATTGTATGGAAAATTAAATTGTAATATATAAAAATAATCTAATAACCGAAAGAGAAAATGCTTTAGTCGAACATCTCCATTGAGCCTCCAACAAGATTTAAACCGTTAATAGAAGAGTTTGTGATCGAATAAAAGATCGAACATACAGCACGTGACTAGAACATCGAAGTCTCGTGACAAAGTTCTCAACCGAACGAATATGACGTAATTAACGTAGAAAAACAACAATATTATTTTATTTATCTGTTGTCATTGGTGTCAATTAGATATTTTACTAGTAAAAACAAACGATATTTTAACACTAATTTATTATTTTTATTGAAATTAAACAGGGATGATTCCACTATAAGTCAAACTAAAGTCGTCCTGTTATTTATTATCATTCTTTTTGTTTTTTTCACTATAAATCCAACCATACGTTTTATGACGTCACACAGTTTTCGGTTGATGAATAAAACATTTAAACACTCGTCTCGAAAGTGACAGTTTTCGTTTTTTTTAATTTCGCACAAAGCTACACGGAGGCTATCTGCGCTAACGGTCCCCAATTTAGCGGTGTAAGACTAGAGGGAAGGCAGCTTGTCATCACCACCCACCGCAAACTTTTGGGCTACTCTTTTACCAACGAATAGTGGGATTGACCATTACAATATAACGCCTGCACGGCTAAAAGGGCAAGCATATTTGGTGCGACGGGGATCGGAATCCGCGACCCTCGGATTACGAGGGGCACGCCTTAACACGCCGAGTGATAGCTATTACAATTAAAGTCATAACTGTATAATCATTAATCTGCACTGGCTATGAGTGCATTATAAGATGTAAATGATATGATCCATTAAAAAATAACAGAACTGTTTCATTTATAAAATACTATAGAATGAATAGATTCATTTCCACAGAGAGGTATGAAAACTCCAGTTTAAGTTGTGTCTTTCATCACACTTATTGCATCTAATTGTTTAATAAATATTTTTCTGTGTTGTAAAAAACTGGATTAAGTGTCTTTCATTCTTAACAATTTATTAAAGTCCAAAGAATAGTATAATATCCAGGTATATTATTGAGCCTGTACTCTGAGTGAAATTAATGTACTTCAAATTACTGAGAATACTACAGAGTACGTAACTAGCAGAAAAGTCTAGTGCCAAATGCATATAATTTGTTTGCGTAGGGTAATGTACATCTCTTCTGACAAATGCTTTTATTCTATGAAGTTAAAGGTTTTGTATTTAAGAATAATGTATGTTAGACTTGTGACCAGAAAGAAAAGATAGTAACTAAGGGTAAATAAATGTTTGAGAAAGTTATGGTGCTTCAGAAAAGTATTTTCATAAAAATTAAACTTTTGTTAGTTCTTGATGTTCTGTGACTTCTTTCTTAGTGTGGCTATACACTGAGGAAGGAGAAATTTTAAAAACTGGTATACTCATAACCCTGATCACGTTACTTCCATAATAATCAACTTAAGTGCACAAGATACGTGGTAAATTGAGAGTAATCTTATAGAACTATGGTCTAATGAGCTTGAAACAAAGCGTTTAGACATTTGCTGATCAGTGTAAAGTGTTGAAGGAAACTGTTAGGACAAGATAGTATTTCATTATTCTTTCAATTTTATGGGTCGAATTTTTCCATGACATATATGTAGTTTTTATTAGATAATGTTGGTTAAGAAAACAACAAAGTCATTTCGTTCTAATTATGTCTTATCTCTTGTTATGGGTCAAACCTACAGTATCATGTGTGTTCTATTATTGAAAAAGTTTCTACAAACGTAGACTTTGAAATTTTCCATTCTTAAGTCAGACGATACCTCGAGATTATTACTACCAACGATGCTTTCAATGGAATAACCAACAATGACATTGATAAAATATGCAATAGAATATAATTATAATTTCGTGTATATTGTTTTGTTTGTTTGTTTGTTTGTTTTTGGAATTTCACACAAAGCTACTCGAGGGTTATCTGTGCTAGCCGTTCCTAATTTAGCAGTGTAAGACTAGAGGGAAGACAGCTAGTCATCACCACCCACCGCCAACTCTTGGGCTACTCTTTTATCAACGAATAGTGGAATTGACCGTCACATTATAGCGCCCCCTCCCTCCCGGTTAAGAGGGCGAGCATGTTTAGCGCGACGCGGGCACAAACCCGCGACCCTCGGATTACGAGTTTCACTACTTACGCGCTCGACCATGCCATTTCGTGTGTAAAATGTCATGTTTTCGCACTCTGGAATGTATTCTTCTTCACATAACTATCTGGAAGTTTTAGTAAAAATGTTGCCTTACATAAATGTGTCACTAATGTTTCAATATCTAACTTATCCTTCTTTGTTGGTAACTAACAGTATTTATTCTCAAATTAGTTTAAGGCCACATACACAACTGTAAATAAGGTTTATCATTAATTTAACTACTTTGGTGTTAAACATTACATCAGAGACAAAGATTATGGTTCGAAAATGTCAATAAATACTGTCAATCCGTACTTTTGTCAACAGTGACTAAAGACTTATTCTACAGAATTATTTGATCAATACATACACACACATAAAAGTCGCATAACAAACTATTCTGAATTACATTTTATTCCATTATTCCAACATTTTCCTTTTATAAGCAGGTACACAAACTTCGTAATCTGTCTGTATCTTTTAATTACCTGTATATGTCAAGAATCACTTGATAGATCACTTGTAACTGGTTCTGTTGAATGTTTGAACTCTGGTTCTAATTTGTGAAATCGAAAACCAACGCATACTGTGTGAAGCACGTGAGAGTGGGAGGTGTGGAAGTATGTAACTATTTTTAACCAAAAACTCTAGCTCTTCACCACAAAAATCTATTCTATGTAGTGTTACTTACGCTGTCAAATACTATTTCAAAAATTAATTAAATGTCAATATCTATCAAATTTACAATGCTTTCCAACCAAACTGATACACATAATTTTCTTTCTTACTACATTTTAATATACAAACAACCATACAATTTATAATGACAGTTATTACAAATAGTTATTAGAGATGATAATTTATACACAAAAGTTTTACAAACTTACTAATAATACTGACTCTTCTATCTGGTCTGAAACTTAATATTTTAACGACGATTCACAAAAAGCGTGTTAATTCTAATTCATGTGAAAAAAATTATTCACATATAGAAATAATATAAAGTTCTCTATCCAGTATAGTTGGGTTAAGGCGTGCGACTCGTAATCTGAGGATCGCGAGTTTGCATTCTCGTCGCAAACATGCTCGCCTTTTCAGGCGTGGGGGCGTTATAATATGTTTTGTTTTTGTACATTTTGCACAAAGCTACTCGAGGGCTATCTGTGCTAGCCGTCCCTAATTTAGTAGTGTAAGACTGGATGGAAGGCAGCTTGTGATCGCCACCCACTGGAGAAAGGGCCAGGCCGTTATAATGTGTTGGGCAACCCTCCTATTCATTGGTAAAAGATTATCCCAACAGTTGGCGGTGGGTGGTGATGACAAGCTGCCTTCCATCTAGTCTTACACTACTAAATTAGGGACGGCTAACGCAAATAGTCCTCATGTAGCTTTGCGCGAAATTCTAAAACAAACAAGTATGTTTTCAGACATTTTACTGCGATCTTGTTTATTAATTTAGCGCAACTTACTGCACATGTATAGGAGCATTAAAACTGCTAACTACTCGGCTATCTAGTTTTGAAATCCATTCGGAATGTCACTGCTACGAATTCTATGTATTAACCGAATTTTGAATGCTTCGATGTTTACATCTTCCGCAAGGGAAAACATTTCCTTGTAGTTGTAAAACTTACAACTCTGAACTGATTTGAGGAATCTCTCTTGCAGTCATAGCTTATTTACAGAGCTAGACATATTTCTTACAGCTGTTCCTTTTCTATCATTACTTCACAAAATTCACTGATGAATTGCCTTGCATAAGTAGCAACTCTCAGGTAATAATATTTGTTAATGTTTGTGTTTTTTTTATAGCAAAGCCACACTGGGCTATCTGCTAAGTCCACCGAGGGCAATTGAACCATTGATTATAGCGTTGTGAATCCGTAACCTCCCGCTGTACCAGCAGGGGTACTGACCATTTGCACTCGTTAAAGTTGACTGCACTATTGTAGAACTTCTTACTTTTTCCGCCTGTTTTCTTTCGCTCGAGTTATTAGGTTGACACATTCTAAATGATTATGTCAGTGTATGTGTATTCTAAACATATTTTAGCATTGAAGAACAGTCAAAAATATTTTAAACATTTTTATTATTAGTACTGACTGCATTTTAAAACTAAAGCTTATGTTTTTAACTATATGTCGTTTTACAAAGAGAAAATATTTTCCGAGCCATCTCATTAGAGAAGAGAATAAAAAAATGTAAATATATAATACTATCATAATTGCAATTTCAAAATAAGAATCTACATTTTTAAAGTAGACAAACCTATTTTCGTTAATTCCAGCTCTTTACTGTCGCATTTAGATGACAGAAAACTGCGCATGCGTTTAATCATAACAGTTTTCTGTTCGTTGCGGTAGTTAGCTGGTTGATCTCAAATTCATGGAAAAGTAATTGTGAAGGAGGTAAAACGGGAGGAACGTATAAATAAGAATCATTAGTGATTAGTATAGTATTCTAACTGTTAACAAGAATTCTACCAAACCTTTCTTTCATTTGAACTTAGGTGGGTGTGTAGATAACTAATTATAACAGTAGCCCTTACACCTTTTTTTTTTTTTTCTTTGGACATCATATCAGTGCAGACTGATTTTACCTCAGTCTGAAAGTGAAACTGAAAGGCTATAGTTGCTTAATAAATTGCAGTTAAAAGCCAGGGTTTATATTTCAATCTTCTTTTCATGAGTGACCTAAATTTTTACTTGCTGTTGACAACTTATTGGCGTGGGTGATAGGTTGAATAATTAAATAAGAACAGGCTGAAGTATTAGTAATACGGCCCAGAATGACCAGTTGCCCTCCTACTAAACATGCCCGCTCTTTCAGCCATGTAACATTCTAACGTAGAGTCAAGTCTACTATTCATTGGTTAAAGAGTAGCTCAACAATTAGCGTAGGTAGTGATGACTAGCACTCTCACCTTAAACTTTTCACCTTCAAAATTAGGTGCGGTTAGTACAGAGAAACCTCAATTGGCTTTACGAAAAATTCAGCATAAACGATTAGTGACACTAATAGTAGAGGGAAGAAATCTAAAAGTTGTTGCAATTGGTATTCAGTCTAACTGGAGTACTGTTACTGAATGGGTTACAACAAGTCTCAGTTTTAGAATCTTAGTTTTTCTCGATTTACATGAATGACCAGTACATTATTTGAATTTGACAGTAAAGTTTTGGGTATTGCTACTCGCATGAAAAGGATGCTACTGCCTCACAAATGGTGTTGAATAATTTGGTGAATAAATGGCAAAAAGCTTTCAGTTATAATAAATGAAAAATATTGCATATGGAATATCATATTCATAGTATAATTTTAATTGGAATAACCTTACAGTGCTATGGATGGAAAAAATCTTGTTCTGGTTGATTTGTCCCAAGCCATCCAAACAATGTACTGTGGTGGTGCTAATATGATTTTAGGTTATTTATGCCTATCCAAAGATGGTGGGTGTTAAAAGCCAATTTTAGAATAAGTTTTTTTGGTATCTTATGAGAGTAATTAATTATTTAAATGTTGTTAAATTGATTAGTCTCAAAAATAAAGTTAGTTTTTAATTGTTAGTGTCCTTGACTGTTCGATCTATTCAGTAATCAAAATATTTCCTAATTATATTTTATAAATTCAGGTTTGTTAAGAGTAATCAGTCTCAAGACTAAAAAGAATCATCTAATCAAAATGAGGGTTGCTAATTATTTTAAACTATCCAAATGAAGTTAAGCACAAAGCTACACAGTAGACTATCTATGCTATGCAGGTATCAAAATCTGACTTTTAGCATTATAAATTTTTTGAACAAACTCGTTAGAATGCTCAGTTGAGTGTAGTCAGTAAATTTCACTACTTGCTCAACTCTTCTCAGAAAGTTTCATTTAAAGTATGTGTTTATAATAAAAATTAATTATGAATATTTTAATAGTCACTTGTTTACATAAAAAAATATGAATATGGATAGTGAAGTTTATGTTGACCTCAAGCAATACATAATACATGTATTCTTAATGTTACAGAAAATAACTCTTGAATATAATATTTCAGTAGTAAAATATTATCAACTTGTACCCATTTACATTCTACCAAATTTCATAGAGTTGAATAACAGTTGGTTTAATTATAAAAAAAAAAAAGCCAAAAGGAACAATATGTGAAATAAACTGAGCACATAAGGTAAAATTGTTAAAATCAGCTAATCAGAATAGTTAATAAAAATTCAGAAATGGAGCACAAAAAATTATTTGCACTGGAGATATGCCTGGAAATTGATGTCAAACAGACTTGGACTGTGACAAATGAAAGTGAGAGGTGACGTGCTTGTAAAGAATAACTACTTTTGTCTATTTCAGGTTTGTAGATTGCATTTACATAACCATTTGAACCTGTGAAATGTATATCTGTTATTTTAGTTAATTTTATGTGTGTATTTTATCCAGATTTTACTTTTAGCTACCACAAATTTAAAGCTCTAATGACCTATTTCAGTGAATAATCTGACCCATCCTTACAAAAACAATGCTTCTGTCTCTCTTTATACCTAAAATTTCTCTTGAAGTAAAAATTTATCTCAGAACAGCTGGTATGGGTATTAACACTTTTACTGACAAGCAGAGAACAACATTTCAACCTTCCTAGGTCATCTTCAGGTTAGCATAGATATGACCTAGGAAGGTTAAAACGTTCTCTGCTTATCAATAAAAGTGTTAACACCTATCACCCATACCAGCCATTCTGAGATACAGTGCTTCTGTCCATGTGATATGTATATATCAAAATTCAAAAGTTATATTTTGCATTTTTTATGTTTTCTAGAAAGTGAAGGAAGAAAGTATGTATTTAAGATGATTAAGAACATTTTTACAGTGTTTCCATTGAACAAAGAGTTTGTTTTTTTTAAATTTTTACACTTCTGTACATATAGCTGAAACTTAATAATTCTTGAATATGTGGAAATCTAATTATTGGTGAAACTTGTGTAGTTTTATAATAATAGCATAAAAACCCTCACAGTAATAGTCTGTGTATTTTAGTTTTGTCAACAATATAAATTTAATTGAAATTATGTATTTTAACCATGATATATAGATCAAGATTACACCCAGCTGTTGTGTTCCATCTGGATTTAACATGTCTGCTTACAACATTGATTCAGAATGTACTTTTTGCACTATTGCAACTGGAAAGGATCCATCAACAGTGATCCTATATCAGGTGGGTGAAAATAGAATTATGTAGATGAAATTAAAAACAAATATTTGACAGAAAGAGATACAAATGTGAATTAAATGATACCTTTAAATTTTCTTTGAAGTGAAAGTTTATTATTATTGTCATTGGGTTTAGATTTTTGACAAATATTAATTTTATAGTTTTATTATAGAAATTGATTATGCTACTTTAAAATAATTTTGAAGCTTCACTATGTTACCACATCTTATGTTCTACTTAACAGTTGTTGGTCTTGACAATAGTCATATAACATAGTTTCCATAGAAAAAGTCTTCATTGTAAAGCTGCAATATCCAAAAATATCACTCCTCACTGCAGGTTTTCCACATGACATCTAGTATATGAAGACAACAGTTTCTAAATGTCAATTTCAAGTCCATTTGCACAGGAATCAATATGTGCTTTGTTCAGTGGCTTAACTAATATATCTACATATGAAATAGCATGTATGTCATATTTATTCTTTAGTTATTTGAGATATGCAGTAGTTGAATAAACATGTTTAGAAAGTAGGTGCTAGGTTCACATAGGTTTTTAAAAACCTTAAGTCTGTGAATTTTTAAGTAGTCAAGCCATAGTCTTTTAAGTATCATGAAATTGCTGTTTTTGCATGTGGTGCTTGTAGGTACAATGCTTCTTAGAATGTGTCTTTTAGATATGTTAGTATTTTCAATGTTTGTCTTTATATGAACAGGTAACTACTAAATAAATTGAAAGACAAAGTAACTTCAAGTGTTAGTATTTAATTCTAGGCAAGTTTTAATAATTTCTTCCCTGTAGAGTGTGCAGATAGAAGTGCAAGAATAAATTAACTTAATTTCATTTATTTATGTATTTAAAGTCAAGAAGCATCAAGAATATACAAAACAAAATGGAAAAACAGAACCAAAAATTGATTTCTTGATGCTATCAGCATCAACTCTCAGTTACTACAACAGCTGCATCTTTAGGATTGAGTACATATTGCTGTTGCATGTTAAACTAAACAGCCTTCTGCATTGGCTGCAGAAATTTGCTGAGAAAGCAGAGTTGTCATAGTTCACAGAAGACGTGAGAAGTGTTCTGTAGTTTTTATTTAATGAAAGTATAAGATCTAAACAGCTCAATTGTGGGAAAAGAGAATTAGCATACCAAATTTTTTTATGTAGAGGAGCGTACAATGTTTCAACCTTCTTCACTCCTCTACATTAAAAAATTTCTCAACCCAAACAAGTCGTTTATACATATATATATTTCTCTACAAGTGGGTTTTATTGTCAACAAAATCTAGATGAATTACAAAGCTGAATCACAAATTGTTAAAGCATATCAAGACAGTTATAAAAGATGTTTCAGAGCTTTAAAATGTTAAAGAAAAAGATAAAGCATCAATAACGATAGTGAGTTATAACTATGCCTCATTATATAATTAATATAAATTGAAAGGTTTTTTATGTTTATAAAGAAAGTTGCAAGTTCTGTTATGTAAATTGTTCATTAAGTACTTTCAATTCTGTCACTTTTGTGGTTTTGCTACTGTATCTGTTAGAGATTTATTTGTTAATAAATAGTGTTGATTGAACACATTAGAGATGATCTTTATGGTTGTATCATATGAGGTTATTGTAGTTAGTTTTTAATCTCCACAAAGTGGAATGAATTTTTTTTTATCAAATGATCACATTATGTCCATATGGCTCCTAACAGAGTGGTGGTGGGTTGAAGGGATTAACCTTGTTTCTGAATTTTGCTAGATCATAGACATATGGCATTTAAGGTGGTCAGGGCACTCAACTTGTAATGCAAGAGTTGCAGGTTCGAATCACTGTCACACCAAACATGCCCTTTCAGTTGTGGGAATGTTATATTGTGATTGTCAATCCCATTATTTATTGGTGAAAGAATAGCCCAAGAGTTGACAGTGGATGGTGATGACTAGCTGCCTTCCCTCTAGTCACAATGCTAAATTAGGGATGGCTACTGCAGATAGCCTTCATGTAACTTTGTGTAAAATTCAAAAAGCAAACAAACAAACCTTGACATCACCTCAAAAGTGATAGAACTCTAAAAGATACGTACTCAATTTAAAATTTTTAGGATAATCAAAATTAATAGCTTTATTTGACATCGAAACATGCTCCCAGCTTAAAGAATTAAAAAGACCAACATTTTTTGTGAATGCAACATGTCTTTGCCACACAATCCCATCATGGAAAATTTTAATATAATAAAAAATGTGAAAAACACAGAAAAATAAACTATATCACTGCTTGAGGCCTGAAAGAAGGTATCTTTGTATCAAATCCCACATATATTGGCTGACGTTGACATACACAAATAATGCATGAAAACCTCAAATTGTACTTTGCTGAAAATTGAGTGAAGTGCAAAAATTCCAAAACTGTCCATATTTCTCCTTGAACTGACTACACAGAGTATCTTTATACTAAATTCTGTGTAAATTGGTTGGCACAACATCAACTAATTTATAAAAGATCCCTAACATTATAAATTTATTTAACCTTTTTATCCCCACTCAAATGACCAAAAAAGGCATATCTCACATTTAACATGTATATCTGAAGATCTATTAAAAATCTTTACACCAAATCCCATGTAAATTTATAGAAGTACAGCAGAGTTATTGTCAAAAACCCTAAAATTATATTTCTTGTGGCATCTAGATCCCATATAATTACTAAAAATAGACAAGTCCACCACTTTTGTTTGTCAGTATGCATGGCCTGTAGAAATGTATCTTTGTACCAAATCCCATAGAAGTTGGTCAAAATATAGTTAATTTACCTGAATCCCCAAAATTATGTTGTTTTTTTTGTAAGCTCTAACCAACCTAGAAACAATCAGAATGGGCAAATTAAATTTTGTATGTCAGTATGCTGGTGCAAGAAAATTCATTGTACTAGTTTTCATCTTGGTTAGTGTAAATATGACCATGCCTACAAAGTTTCAAGTAAATCTACCAAAAAAAGGAGTGGTGGTGGTCAGTTAAAGTGTTTGGAAGAAGAAACAATAAACAAATAGTATGTATGTATGTGTGTGTCTGTCTCTCTGCAGAGTCATAATAAGAAGGCTTAGTTGTGGGATTACTACTATCACTAGCATTCTTTACATAGTTCGTCTCAAAGCTAATACACTAGAAACAAAAGTTGGGAGACCCAGGACTCATCACAGTGAAAAATGAAAAGGTAAAATTCCCTTGTTGCCAACCAAAACAGACAATTCATATACCACAGGACTTTTGTGGTAAATTCTGTCTAAATTGGTCAAAACAAGCGTAAGTAATTGTTCAAAACACTAAAATATGTTTGCTTCACCATTTGATCCATCTCATAAAAAGAGAAAAGAAAATTGACAAAACAAAGACAGGTGTATCCCAGATTTTAGCATGCTTATGTGGGGGACTTGAAATTATTTTTTTATGGCATTTTGACACATGCTCTTTTTTTTCTCTTTTTTTTATGAGCAAATCCATCAAAGTCTCGTAACTAAAAATTTGCTGTAGTGGTTTTAATGGTGTAAGTAGCTGGTGAAACATTATATTTGTCAAAGGCATAATGTTAGGCTTATTATATTTTTGAATATTATGTTCTTTATGTGGTCCCTTAATATTTCGAATATAAAGTTCACCAGTTGAAATATATTCTTTTTACCATAATAGGATGAAGACTATGTTGCTTTTGAAGACATTTTTCCAGCTGCTCTGCACCATTATCTTATCATTCCAAAAATTCATATTCAGGATGCAAGATCCTTAACTCCAGAACACATTCCAATGGGTAATTTACATTTCTTGTTGAAACAAAGCTATAAATGCTAAAAAAAAAGGAGTTTTAAATGCTGTCAGTTTTTTAGCTGCTAAACTTGTAGCTTGTACAGACTAATTTAGATACTTATATACTTGAATTTTTTGTTTTAAACGTTTATAGAGGCTGGTTCTCGAGAATAATTTGTAAATTGTTTACTCAGTTTGTTACTTCATAAATAATTTAACTATAAATCACGTGTACAAACAATAGTTTTTGTCTTTGTAAAATGAAACTTAATGTTTTTATAAATCAATAGATGGAGTCATAATTCATTATTGGTGTTTTTTTTTAATTTATAAAACATTTTTAAAGCATTTGCGCTGAAATGTTATTTACATACTTTTCTTTAGCTCTCCTATACTGTGCATTTGCACTACCACAATCAATAAATTGCAGGGTCAGACCTTGTAGGAATATTTCTTAAATCACCTGTTTTATTGTGTTTTGCATGGTCAACTTCATACAGATGTGTCAAGAAATATTTAAATCTTACATCAAAATATGCATGATTAAAAATTCTAATCAAGGACCAGTTGCATGTGATTACAAAATACACATTTTTATTTGGAATACTGAAGTGTGATGAATGACAACAAAGGAAAATTCAAACTATAAAAGCCTGGTGTGGCCAGGTGGTTAAGGCACTCGACTCATAATTCGAAGTGTCTTCTTCATTCAGGAGATAGCAGAACTTTATATGTGCAAATGCAAACCTTCACTTGATATTCATGAGCCTTAGGTGTTCATCTTGGACTATTTACATATTCATGAACCTGATCACTAGATTAGTCTTGTTTCCTGGATGCAAAAAAAAAAGAATTTTGTCAACAAAGTTTCTAAGACAGCTTCATGCAGGCATTCATCATTCACTGCAGTTTATGTTTTGAAAATAATTCAGCAAGATCTGAACTTGGGGAGTAACTGTTTTGAGTATGAAAGCTCTGAGGAAGACTTGGAAGACAATGGTGAAAAAGTAGATCAAGCACACAAAGCAAATTAGAAGCAACCAACAAAATAGGAATAATTAAAACCATGGGTGGGTGTGGATTCGTTACCATGGGAAAGTCGGCAAAATCGCGGGGAAGAGTCACCGCAGTTTGAGGAAGGATCCAAGGAAGCAGTTCAGAAATTCCACTTCAGCTGCAGTCCCCATCTCCACCTGAACCTGAACTATCAACCAGTTCAGAAGAGGATGCCCAGTGGCAGTGGAAAACTCTGGAAGAAATGGAGATGTTTGAGCAGGACTGGCTATCCAACTATGTGCATTCCAAACAAACTCTGAAAATTTCATGTTTATATGTTCATTTGCAGCAAAGTTATAAACATTTCATGTAATGCACCCATATTTAGTTCTGACAGGCAAAAGGAATGTGGCAGTCAGCAGTAGTTAAAAATAATAATTTGGCAGTGAAAGAATTGAAAGATAGAACGTGCAAACTATATTAAGCACAAAATGATTGAGGTCAGTCCCACAAACCAAGCTTTTGCTGTATGACTTAGCGTCTTAATCTAATTTCAGCAAGAAAAAGAAGTTTACTCTATTTCTTCATAATTAATGTATATATTCTGACATAGCTTTACTTATTTAGTACTGCTCTCTATTTGCAAATTTGTTAACCTTTTACTACCACATAGCCCTAACTTTATGTTGTTTAACTGATTTATCTATAACAGTATGATTCTTTTTTCTACTCCCACATGGATGGATGGTTATTAGCAGTTCAGTTTTGGATTGTAGTTGACTTACTAACTGTATGATCTTTGTCCTACTCCTGTATGTATTTCAGTTCCCAGTGGTAAAGTTTTGGATGTAATTGACTTACCATGTATGGTATGTTGCTCTTCAGCCACTCTACACCTTGGGATACATTCCTTCTTTTATTTGCAATTTGTTCATTGGGGAGATTGAAGCTAACATATCTTGTGGTTAGGATCACTTTCCATTCATTTTCCTTCCCATTTGGATGTTCTCCTCAGATTTTTTCCACATCTGAATAAAGAGTATACTTGGTACAGAAGTACTGTGGTATTCCACAAGTCATCACCTTATTAGAGGATTTCCTTCAGATTTTTTTTGAAGGATGCTTCTACTTTCTCCCTGGAATTAAACCATCTGCCTATTCTGTGTGGAATTCTATCCATGTTTGTGTATGGAAGTTAAGGTATCTTGTTGGAAGTTACAATTTTCCTGCATTGAAAATATATTTCAAACAGTTTACTTACACTTTCCACCTCTTTTCCCCATTATTCACCAATGATTACATATCTGCCTGAACTCCAAGTGATATGTAAGTAGAACAGAATAGAAAGGGGGTCACAAGTCATGTTTGGGGCTCATCTATTGATGTAGGTTTGTCACATGACTTTTGTCATACATGAATCAATTAAACTGTGTGAACTGAGGGGTAAGTGGGAATGAAAAGCTTTTGATATGCAAAAGAAGTTTTGTAAATATAGAGAAGCACTGAAAAATAATAGCTATGTATGTGAGTGGAAATATGTACCTGTTAAATATATATCTATATTCAATGTATGAAAATTGTGAAATTTTACTGACATGAGTCTCCATATGAAAAAAAAAAAAGTTGCATGTTAATTTTTCTAAATGTTCTTATTTACTTGTAATTTCCACGTGTTCCTTTTTCTCAATAAAGTGTCTGTAATAATTCTATTTTTAACATAATATTTTTGGTTACTCGAATTTTTAATAACATAACTTTTTAATATAAGTAGATGTTAATGATAATGTTTTTAATCTCTTTATAGTGGAGCACATGTCAGAATTGGGAATGAATTTGCTGAGGGAACGAGGTGGTAAAGATACTGATACAAGGTTTGTTTTACTTTAGCTTGCAAGTGAATAAACAAATAATTTAAGCCTTTTTGTAGTTTCTTGTTTAAGAACTTTTTGAAAAATTGCATCCTTTTTTTCAGTTAACTAAATGTTAACCATATTGCCTCAGGTATCATTTACTGATCATGATACAAGATTTTAATGTTTGACATTAAACTATTTTTTGTTTATTATATCAGTTATAACAGCATAAAATCTCAGCTAATAATCTATATTGCTATAGTATATTAATTTTGAGTTTTTAATACCACAAGGCAATATTTTATAAAATCTTGAATTCCTTATAAATTAATTATTTTAAATATTCATCTGAATGTATTACTTTTAGAAGTTGTATATGATTGTAAGAAAATTATGCTTGAATTCATTTCTTGTTGTTATTAGGCTTGGATACCATTGGCCTCCATTCACATCTGTCAAACATCTTCATTTGCACATTATATTTCCAGTAAGTGAAATGTCGGTGTTGTCAAAGTTGATCTTTTGGCCAAGAAACTTGTGGTTTGTTCTGGTAAGTTTGTTTTGTTTCTTATTGTAGAATATTCCAGTTAATTGTATTAAACTAGAAATGTTTTTGTTATGCTTTTTTGATATTAAACTTAAGTATTATAAACTAGACATAAATCTCAACACACACACACACACAAATATTGCACTAGGATTGTATATAAACTAGTCTTCTGTTTTGTTTGTGAGATGAGTATTGTAATTGTATAAACTTCAATTTTCTAGCTTTTTATTATGATATTGTATTATCCAATAGGAATTACTTTCCAATATCATATAATCTGGTATAATCTAAATTTTTGTTTGGAACTCCAGTATTGCATTATTTATTACGTACTTTTTTCTTTTTTTTTACTAATGTATATTGCATTCTCTGTTATATACAGTATTAGATATATTTCTTGTTTTAACTCATATCTACTGCAGTTATTTATAGACCATATTTATAATTTTGTGATTTTGTACAAAATAACATATGAAATACAGGGTGGTCGCTAGAAAAACAGAAAATTTGTCAAACAGCTATTTATTTTTACAAAGTTTTTAAAGGCATATGTTATATTACACTCATAGATGCTTCAAAATGCATTTAATGACATTAAAATCATGCATTTTATTCATGATGTAAAGAAATCAAAATAGAAATGAGTAAGCATGCATTTTATTCATGATCTCATCTGACCCTCAAATTTTCCGCTTTTCTAGCGACAACCCTGTATAATACCATTACAAGAGATTTATTATTTAAAATATTTAAATTAGATTTATTAGAGCATTGTTTCAGATAAGATACACTTCTTATCTTCTTTCTCACTACACTGTGTCAAGTGTGCAAAATATAATTAAACTGCTTTATTATCATTATATACAAGTAAAGAAATATTTATACAATCCTCAATCTACCCTAGTAGGAACATTGTGATAATTTCTAATTTATTTACCACCTCTCCTGATAAGTATAAAATTGAACATTACTTAGTCAGTATGATATAGATATTTCTAAAGCAAAACTAATTTTTTAGCCTTTAATCTTAATTGTTTATGAATCCATAAACCCACTTCTCATGCCAACCTGTCACATCCTTACTTTTACAAATTGCCAGTTAATCTCTCTGATATCTTATACAATATTATTTATAACAATAGAATTAAAGCTGTAATCTGTCAAATTACTATATTGGCCCTATTATAAGCCTGTGATGCTTTATTAGTAATTAGGCTATAAATTTCAAGGCTTCCTCATTATAATGTGGCCAATAATGGCCAATCCCGTGTCGTTTTCCCCTTACTCTAGCCTGTTGCATTCTGGAATGTTCAGATAGCATCCATCTACATGTACATGCCAAATATTTGCTCAAGATCATTGCTAGTTCTTGCAACTAATTCACCTGCAGGCTCTTCAGTTATGGTATTGATTTTGTAGACCTAAAAAAAAGGATGTTATGACACTCAAGTTTTTTCTTTCCAATGGTTTCTGAAAATGGGGGTCACCTTGTATTGAAGATCACCCTATAATTGGGCAAATGTTATTTTCTGTACACAACATTGTCTATTTCAACTTCAATTTTGTATGTTTTCTCCTGGTTTTGACAATATTTGCTGAATATTTAAACTGTTATTGCATAGTGAGGAAGCCAGGCAAGAATTTCATTGTTATAGGGCATTGTTTGATTGTTACTGTTATTATTCTGTGTTCTTAGGTGCATTGTTTAATTCAATAAAAATTTAGTGTAGTAGTGGATTAATATAATATTAAGTTTCATTTTCAATCAACAGCAAAAAAAAACGATGATCCAGTTAAGCGCTGTAATTTTTGTTTTTAAGTGTTTTTTCTTGTTATTATAAAAGTAACTAAGAGTTAAATATTAGAAACTTTTTAGATTAGGTAAGTTAATGAAAAAATAATAAAAATAATTATTGAGATATCTCCATAAGCAGCTCATGCTTCACATAATGTGTGCTGCATGTTTGCTGAGTGATTTACAATGTGTGTGGTAGAATTATTAGATGTGGTTCATAAAGTAAGAAAACAATGAAATTCAGCACTAACAGATGTATGTTATTGTGAGCTTTAAAATATTTTAGGATAAACAATTATAGTTTCATGTTATATTTTCTAGGCAGCGTAGAAAGAAGTGTAATTTAGATTTATTTCATGTTTTGTGATGATTACAAGGTAGGCCAGATTTATTGAATATCTACAGAGTTATAGTAAAGAAATAACATTGTTTTTTGATGTTTGATATTTATTTAAAGGATTTTAAAGCTTATTCAAAAGAAATTGAACAATTTGCCGTTGAAGAAAAGTATTTTGTTAATCTTAACATGAAAATCACTCTGCACTCAGAGCAGTCAACTCAGTGGCTCTGACATCTATCCATTTAATCAGGGATAAAATTTTTCAGCAAAAGTATATAATTAAAAAATCTGATTTATTCTGTACAAAAGACTTGTGATGCCTACTAAAAGCTTACCCAATTTTATAATAAGAACTTATGAAACTTCTGATGATCACTTTAGAATTACAAATGCATTTGAATTAACCAAGCCAATTGCAAGAGAGTGAAGGTTCATTAAAACACACCAAGCTAACTAACTTTGATGTACTGCTGGCAAGGTACCTTATATTTTGGGGTTTCAGCTGAAATGTAATTTTAGGAAACTTGTCTGTATTAGTTAGTGTTTTTGCTCTACAAATGGTGTGTGAAGTATAATGTCACATTTAAAATAGTAATTAATTTTTAAAGCCATGAATTTCCAGATCAGAGGTATGGTACTTGATGTCTTGTCATACAAAAAAATTTCCTTAACTTTCAAACAAATATCATTGAGAAAAAAATTGGGGATTAAAACAACCCGTAAAAACGCTATCAAAAGAGAGAAACAGATCTATGAATTATTCATGTACTTTCTAAACTTCCTAATACATTTTTTGTTCTTTGCTGTGAGAGCTTAGTCTAACCACTTTCTCACAAAATTATGAATGGCTTATTGCACCACTCTACACCAATGTTACTAGTTTATAATGTGCTTTGATCAATGACATTTAAGTTTTTTCTTTAACTATATTTAAAGCTGATCTTTATTAGTTGTTGACATGCATATGCTGTTAGGTCAGAATAAGAGGTTGTATTAATAAAATCATACACAAGGGCTGTTCAAAAAATATGCGGACTGACGTCATAAAACAAAATGTACTTTATTTAGAAGTTACAGGTCTGGGACCCCTTCAAAGTACTCTCCTTCCCAACGCACAAACTTATCCCAACGGTGTTTCCACATGTTGAATCAGTCCTGGTACACTTCTTTTGTAATGTCCTCCAGCTCCTTCAGGTCATTTATTCTGAAATCTGCCAAACGAAAAAATCAGACTTCACTTAAAACCGCGTAGCTAATACACAAATGAAGATATCTGCAATCGGGAAATGGCGTTGTAATTAGCTGATCTGTGTGAACCTAATGGATTTCCCTGGAACCAATTGGAGCCGCGCAATTCAAGCAGTCCACGTATTTTTTGAACAGACCTCGTATAGAGAAGAAAATTCACAAAAACTTGAGTTTTATATTGGTAATAAACTATGTTTTTTAGCAAATATAAATCTGCTTTTGGAAAGGCAGAAAAATTTATAAATCTTTAAGTCTTTGTTTACTGTATATTGTATGTATGTATTTTGAGTTTGATAACTCAGATTATAGTTTTTTTCCTTATTCATATATTTTATTCCATGAGCTCTGATAGATCTTAATTTTTTTATTATGATATATGTTTGAAATTGTATGTTAAAGGTGTTTTCTTTGTACTCGGAATGTTATAATTATCTAAAAATTTGACATCTTTTTTTGTACTGTTTTTATCTATTGTATAAAAATGTGAATGGAGAAAAATTGAGGTGTTAGTGAAAGTTAAACTGGTACGTGTTTAATTTTGTTTTTGTCAAATTTAATTCATTATGTTTTCAAAATATTTCTAATGTTACTATTATCAAGAAAAAAGTTTAGACTTACTGATGTTTTCCATTAATTTAATGATTAGAAACAGTCAGATATATGGTCTGTGAAAAAAATTAGAAAAAAATAGGTTTAAATCTAGTCATAAATGGTTATTGTAGAGATATCCAAATTTCAGTAACTACAAAAATGTTAACAAATTGAAATTTGTATGCTTAACTTATAAACAGTTAAACTGTTATTACGAGTGAAAAATTGCAGGACCAAATTTCAGATAAACAAGGTTTTAATCATTTGTTGTGTCATTCATATATTTTCATTTTCCTTTTTTTTCTAATTCATTATTTCTTTTTGTTATTATTATTGTGTTTGCTGTTTCAGCAAGAATATATGATTTATTAATTCAACCAGAAGTGTTGTTTATCATTTCAGCAAAATTATCTTTGGGGTTATATGTTCAGTTTTATGTTCTGTATTAAATCAGAATGAGTATGTTTATTATTATTTCATCCAAAATATATTTATTTTCATTTAAGCCACAATACATCTTTCATTATTTTAGCCATTTAATTCTAGATGTTTTATGCAACTTTTCAGCCAGAATATGACTCAAGTATTTGTAATATTGTTTATTTTTTCAACCAAAGTACCTACTCTGTTTTCTAATCAAATAGAGTCCATTCAGTGGCCAATCCCATAATACAGAAGTGTTTGTCATAATTTTAGTAAATGTACAGGTTTTTTGTGCAAAAAAAAATTGTATATATTACAAAAGTACTCGTACTGAGTGGATGATGCCAGTCTGATGCAGAGCAACAAGTCATCTCAGCATAAGATAATGTTCCCATGTAAAATAAAAATGCCCTTTTATGTAATACTTTTTGCAGAGCTGTTGGGTAATAATTGAAAAACAAGAAGTTTATGATTTACATGATAGTTTTATCTGTTTCCATTGACAGTTTATTTTTTAAATTTTGGTGCAGAAAAGAGTGTATTGAGTATTTTTTAATATATCAGGCTTAATAATATATCTATTATTGTTTCAGCCAGAGTATGTCCTTGATAGATTGAAAAAGATGAAAGTCTCATATTTAAAAGCTGGAGAAGGCAACAAATGCTGAAACTTCTATACCTTCTAGTGTATTTATCTACTTTAATTTACATTTGGGTTTACAAAAAAATAAAAGAGAGAGAGCTGTAATAATTTGGTATAATTAATCATTTTCTGAAGCTGCCAACTATAGTTAAGTGAGGTGATACATGTTTTACACTTATAACAGTACCATTCCAGTTAGGAAAAGCTTTGAGGCATAGTAATATTGTTTGACTATATTCAGTGCATTGTCATTTCACAAACTTCCAGTTTGAAGGTGATTTAGTCTAGTATTGTTAAATGTTTGACCATTTTAAGAGTATTTTCATAACATAGAAATTAGTAACAAGTGAATTATTATTGTGATTCACTGAATAAAATTACAGTAGATAAGATGTGAAAATTGTATCAGCAAATCATGATGAAGTACAAATTATGTGCTGAAGTTTGTTAGACCTGAGCCATATGTAATACCAGAAAGAGCTTTCTAAACTAACATCTGAGTGTCTGTCAATGACCAAATATTATTGGGTCTAAATGAGCACTGGTATTTATTTTAAAACTTACTATAAACTTATATTATTCAGTTTTTAAAATTTGGTTAAAATTGTAATAAAACTGGCTAGCCAAAAAGAAATAGAGATATTAAATGTAACAATTAGTTGTGAATATAATGTACTTTACTCCATTATCAGGTTTAAACTATGTTTGTATGATAATGGATTTAAAGAAGTGTACATACACATTACATGGGAAATTCAGAATCTGTTTCTTTTAAAAGTTTTTGGACCCTAAAGCTAAAACTTGTAAGATTAACTTATTATTTAAAATCTGAATAAAAGGATGTATTAGGGTTAATCTGAGGAATGTATTAGCATAACGGTGCATGTATAATTTTGTTATATGAATATAAATCACTCATTTGTGAACTAAGCCTGCTTGTTTTCCATATGCCATCATTTTTAAATAAACAACGATTAGGTTCATTAGAGCATTATACCTAGTGCAAGTTAACTATTCCCATATTTAATGTTTATACAGCACTTAATAGATCCTATAACTTCTATAATAAATAGAAAATACTGCATTCATGACTAAACAAATGTTAGTGTGTCATAAATTGATACAGTTGCATATTCTTCATACAGATTACCAACACTTACTATTTATTGTTATGGTGTGAACACCATTTGCTAAGATGGCAAAAAAGATTATAAGTAGTTATCCATGTCACATCATATAAGTATTAGACCTAATATTTTATGACAAGAATAATTAATTATTATTTATGTTTGGTAAGAAATTACAAATTACAAGTGTAGAATTGAACAGATTTCCTTTTGAAGTTAAATAATTAGTCTATTTTAAATTTTAAGATTTTGAGTATTTTTTTAAGGAGAAAATACATGGTCAATTTATTAACTTTGCAATGGGTTTGCAAGTTAAGGATTAATAAAGTTATTAATGCAAGCAGTTATTTTGGCTTGTTTCCTAAGTATAACACAGCTTTGACAAAGAATATTTTTAAACTGTATGATATGTAAGCATAATTTTTTACATTGATGAATACGATCTTATATTAACATGAATCTGAACATAAGAAACCAAAGAGTGATGACCTTTTGAAAGTTCAAAATTAGCTTCATACAAGCAAATAATGATTTTTGTAGAACAGATTATTTTTGCCTGATTTAAGTAAATAAATAACAGTAAAGCATTTTCTCAGAAATATACCAATTACAAAGTTTCATTTAATTATATCTCATGAAAAGCCCAATTTTCTCTAGTCATGTTAAAAGTGTTGATTCTTGAACAAACGTTGTGTACCACTTTTTGAGTGATTGTGTTTAAATTGTGAAAGTTGCACTGTACTTGAAATTTGATCTACGAAACTGCAAAAAAAAGGCCATGAGATCTTTTTAAGTCTGGTTTCCTGAAAAGGTAAAATGGTTTGATGTGGTTCATTTTTTTCTTGTTCTTTAATTTCATTGGTTGATTTATTTCCTTATAACAATCTGCAATCATATCTTCATATCAGATTTCCTTTACATTTTGTTGCGTTTTATTGTTTCTTTTCCACATATGATTCATGGTCTGTACAATATCAATGTTAACATCCTACACTACTAAATAATACAGTCAGTTATGGGTACATTGCTAACAATCTATCTGTTATATTTATTGTATCTTTGACTATTACAAAACTTTTCACACCCATATGATTTGATGTGGTCTTCTCTCTTATGTGTATGGCATTATCAGTTGAGAAACCACATTGGTGTCAGCATTTCATACTTTTTTTCATTTACAGAAGTTTCTAATATAACTTGACGTACAACAATGTCTATTAAACAACCATTAAAATTGAGTAATGCCACACAGTTATTATTGACAATTACTTTAAACATTATTGCTAATAATATTAAAGAAAGCAAATTTAAAAGAAAGATGTCCTTATAAAACACAACAGAAATTCATTTTACTCCACACTGCTTACTAACACATTAAACCTAAATACAAGAGCTCATGTATTTGAAAAGTAGTATATTTAAAAACAGAAGCATTATTCAAGTAAAGGCAAGTACCAGACATTTTAACACTATGTATAGTAAGTTAGAATTGTGAATATAGGGGTGTGTTAGGTTAAGGATTCTTCTATAATAGGTGTATGCGACTTGTGGATGATGAATTTAGTGATAAATGAACAACACATGCTCTACTTGTTTTTAAGTTAATATCTTCAAAACAGGTAAAACGTGTACAAAAACTCTTTACACTGTGATTATGGCAGTTGTGTTTTAAATATTATACAGTTCTCTTCTTTTTGTCAAAAGTTCACTGAGGTCAATTTCTTTGCTTTAGAATTTAGTTAAGAAGCCAGTCTTTTTTTCTTTTTACAACAGTGTCATTGAATAATTTTCTTATTTCTTTTTTTTTTCTTTAACATATAAATATCAGTCTATAAATTCGCTTACACAGCCTCATTAGATACTACAATTATATTTTGAACTTCCAATACTCATTTGCTTTTTATATATAGGTCTATTTCCAATAGTTGTTTGTTTTTCATGTGTAGGCCTTACTTCCAATAATTGTTTGCTCTGCATCACAATCCACACAGGTTGGTTCAGTTGGTTTGGAACAGCTTTTTACAAGACATATCATTCTTCTAAAATGTTAGAAAACTGTTAATCTTGCTTTTAACTTGTCAGCTGTTAACCATTTACTCCTTTGGTAGTTAATTTTAACCAGTTTCTAACTGTGACTGAACTTCTTCATGGCTTTACTTTTTCATTTCTATTTCTCCACTTATCTGGTTTTCTCTATTTATATCTCTCACTAAGGCATTCTAAACATCACTATAATCTCAACATCAGCAACTTACAAATATAACTTTCCACAATCATCTGGTTTTAATACTGTCCACACTGAACAATCCTTTATTTCTGACATGTATGCATATGTACTAAAGACCAACTGAAAATTTGATTGCTAAGATCGCAGCTTCATACTAACCCTCCTTTATACTAGACAGACATATACAAGACAATAACAAGTGTTATTTTATTCACATACAGGCTCCAACACTCATTTACATTAATTAAACAATTACACAATGAATAAAAAATACAAAACTGAATAATGAATGAAATAGGACTACAGAATCAAGTGAAATTAGGAATAAAACTAAAAGAAAATAACTGTGTACACAATTATAACTTTGTACAGGTGAATAATAAAAATAAAGCTGAAAGTAAGTTTGGATATGGATAACATAAGAAAATAAATTAAATTGAATACAGCATTAAAATCAAATAATAAAGGAAACTAAACAAAATACACAGTCAAATATATTGTTAAGTTAAACATTAAAACAACTGAAACTGAAATTGCTCAAAAAATATCAATTGTTAGTTAATAGTTCTATGTAAAATAAAAGTAAATGAAAGGATAACTATATATATGCAACTTTTAAACAAAATGTGAAATATCAAGAACTAATACAAATCAACTTATAACTTAACTGGTTAAAATGAAACATAACCTGAACAAAATAACTGTAAAATTGGATGAAAATTGCTAAATTAGGGATGGCTATTGCAAATAGCACTCCGGTAGCTTTGCACAAAATTAAAAAAAAAACCTTGTACAAAGTGTTGTAAAGTACACTAGACCCTTCAGTGCTAATACAATCCTTATTACGTGAGGTTTGTTCTAAACCATTTTTATTAGTTCCTCCCTCATTTGATAATTGGGTATGTGTGGATCGGTTTGTCTCATAATCAAGTGATAGGATTGGCATGCCACATCCCCCAAGGACTTCTGATTGGTACACCCTTTCTTACCTTTGATTTCCCCCATACATCACCTGTTGGAGGCTTTTCACAAAAATCCTGGAGGGTTTTCTGCAGGTACCTTTTACATTTAATTCATGGTTTGGTTTTACACAAATGGTTTATTTGTTGTTGGAACCTTACAGGTAGGAATGCAGTATTAGATCAGGTCAATTTACCCTTTGCATATCTCAGGAACTTATGTTTTGCATATTTTCTCATACATAATGTCTATGATATAGTGCCAGAAATTATAAAGTCTCAGTGACACTGATCTGCCAGTAATTTGTTGTCCAATTTCTTTTCCCAATTTCTGTTTTCTTGTCTCATTTTCTTTCCTCTTTTTCAAGATCCCTTCAGCCACCAGCAGCTATTAAAGGAGGTTTGAGTTTTGCTTTTGAAATGAGAAATTAAAATGGCTCACCATTCTTCTGAAGATCTTTACTTCCATCTTTTTGTTGTTCCCAAGAATGTCTGTGAATTGGTAGCCAAGCATTGATTTGGTTTCTTTTAGTTGCTTCATCACACTCTTCATGGAGTTTTCTCACCCAGATATGGGCATTTACCCATGACAAAAAAAGGGCGCTTCTCTATAGACTTGTCTTGTCTTGTGTATTGGGCTTTTGGTCATCACCTTCATGCTGTGGAAATTTGATTTTATTATGATGTGAATCACTGGCTCATTCCATGTTGGAATTAGCCACTCATATTTTTTCTATCTTTAGGTGGTGGTTCAGGTGAGCTGTTTGATCAAGTTAGAGAAGACATTTCTTTGACCCTCTCAACATTGAGTCAATTTGGGATCTCATGAGGTTCTGTTGCTTTTGGGACTGTGGCCCTCCATAAATTCATTTAGCACTGGTCCTTCACGGTTGTGCCTATATCAGATTCCTGGAGTGGGTGCTTCATAAACAATGGAATCTTGCTCAGGATTCTCATTTCACCATCATTTTTCTTCTCCTTTCTCCTTGAAATGATCTGTAATTGGGGTTAATCAAAGCCCATATACTATTAGCCATGCTGCTACTTTTGTATCTAGATCAAAATCCTTTTGAAGATGTCTTGCTCAAAAGAGGTGGCAGGGGTCAATCATCAGGAAGCATAAGGCCATTAATCTGTGGCCAAAACTGTCATGAATATCAATGCTATTGAGCTTGTAGGAGTACATCAGGTATTAGATTACTTCTTTCTCCTCACCAATCATTGTGATGGTTCATTCTGACAAATCTATTGTGGTGCCACATATCAACTACAAAAGAGGCAAGAGTTCTATATTTTTGGGTGTTGGATCTATTATACTGGTTTCATGAATAATATCACATTTGCCTTATTTCATGTGTCAGGTACTTTCAATCTAGTTGTTGATTTTCATTTTCTCCCAGACCAAGTTTATCCAATGGATACCTTTGCCTCTGGCATCAATACTAAGTTTCTCCTGTTTTGGGTACCTGTTCTGCATTCACAACCTATGATTGTTGATACTTTCACTTAGGTCTGACCACAGAAATACCTTTATTTGTATCCTCCCATTCAGTTGCTTCATTAAGTAATTTTTTTGTTCACTTCACTTCTTTTGAAGTCCTACTGGCCAATGCAATCTTTGTTTCATATCACAATTTGTTGCCCCCAGTGGCTCAGCGGTATGTCTGCAGACTTACACGCTAAAATCCAGGTTTTGATACTCGTGGTGGGCAGAGCACAGATAGCCCAATGTGCAGCTATGTGCTTAATTCTAAACAACACAACTTGTCCCTCTTCTACTTTCTCCCTCTCTTCATCATCCTTGATCCCATATTCTACATTCCAATTTCCCTGTCCTGCATTTTTATGCCTGGCTTTTGTTCATTCCTTTACGAGATGACCATTCAGTTTTGCATGTCAAGTAGCCTTATTGATAGCTAATTTCATGCTGCCATCTTCCATGAAAATATATCGGTTAAAAGTGAAGAGTGTTCCACCATTGGTCTTGGAACTAGAAATTTCCAACTGATAAGTCTTCTGTGGCTTATATGGAAGAATTTTGCATGTGGCTCATTAATTGTGGGTCATCAGTCTTCTCGCTTTCTGGATATCAGGTAGTCCTATCACATACCTTCTGTTTTCCAGCTACTGTAGGGTTTTTATTTCCCTTGTTTTTATTGTACTTATGCATTCCTTCTGGATTTAGAGGCCTTCAGGGCATCTTTCTTTTGTTCGATCAAGATGTTAACATGATCCTCCATGCCATAAATTTATGTTCATTTCAACCACTTACATCATTCTTTTGGTTTCATTTGTCTTTTTAAAACATATTTCTTTCTCATTTCCTGTGGTGTTGCTAGTCTGATGTGTTTGCCATTGACATTTCACATACTCTTTATCATTCTACCTTTATCCTGATCATTCCTTTCCTGTTAAGGTCTCTCTACTTGGTAGTGTTGTTTATTCTTTCCTTCTATTTCCCTTCTATATCCCATTTTTATCCTAGACCAGGCCTGGATTGGCTTCTGTGTCCAGTCAGGCCCTTTTGGTTATACAGCACATATTGCTTTCAGGGTATGCACAACCAACTTTTATTCCTTGAAAATTCTCTTCACTTTGTGATCTTTTACATTCTACCCTTATGAATTGGATCTGTCTTTTGGTTTGTTTCACCTATTCTTCTCTGTCTTCTTTCTCCTGTACCTAGATTCATGATTCATTCCATCTCATCCAACATACTGCTTCTCCCATACTTCTCATCTTTGTCATTTAATGGAGGAAATTCTACAACCTGTCATGTATACAACTCCCAGTCCATTTATTTCCCATTATCTTCATTGTATTTCACTTTTCTCTGAGTTGGAGTTTTGTCTACCACCAGTGGTCATTTTTCAAACTTTGTTGCAACCAGAACTGGCAAGTTTTCATCATTTTTTTTTCATGAGTCTTTCCATTTTTATCACTTGGAATCCTTCTCTGTGACAAGTGGTCCCTGACCAGGTATTATTTAATTCTAAACCCTCCATGTTGACTATTACACTTTTGTCCATGGCTTTATACAGTCACTATCAAGATGAAGTTTGCCACAAGGTTGTTTTATGGTAAATTATCTCATGATACTTTACTGCATAAATATGCTTGTTTTGGACTGGTACCACTTTTAGACTACTTAGATAAAGCAAAAGAAAATTGCTACTCATGCCCACCATGCCTCAAGTGAGTAACTCTGTATGGTCTGTTTTTCTGAATATGGTTTTGTGATCACCCATTGCACTATCTCCAGTGATGATTTTCCTCCATACTCTCCATCACATTTTCATCCTTCTTCTCTCAAATGGTGTGCAGGAAGTCCTTACCACTTTTTAGTTCCAAATAGCTGGGATGATTGACCCTGGGAGCACCCCAGGGTGATAATGTGTATCACAAGTAAAAGGTCAGAACCATTCTGTTGAGAGTAGGGAGGTGATATTTTGCTTGTGTTGTATGATGTGACCTCCAGAGGAATAGAGCCATCATTTTGATGGTTGACATGGCCTCCTGACATGAAGTTAAACCATGGATGACTTGGCTTCCTGACACCATATATACAACCACTGGAGTCTTGCCATCATGGCTTTCTGATAAACATTATAACATTGAAATTGAGCCATCAAAATTGCTGTTTACACCTTAGACTAGGAGACCTCATTTTACTTTGCATAGAAGTCTGTTCCCAACACAGAGGTTTTGGATTAGAATGAAACAGTCAGCGTAATTGTAATCACGTGAGTTTGAGTTGTCTACCTTTCTCCCCAGATGCTCTATCTGTGTCACAATAGTGATATGTGTGATTATTCCAGTGCTAACCTTGACTATCCCTCATTCTACTCTAATGGGAATGATATTTCCTTTAGATGGTGCTAGCTTGTTCCACAGTTGGAATAGTTGAACCCATGCAACAAACATCCTTTCAGTGTCAATTCCTGGATTAAAAGATTACTGATAATTCTCATAGCATACCTATAATTAAGTGCATGTATTAATTACTGATTCTTGTGTTTGATGTGAAGATGTTAGGATCCTCATTTTACCCTCTCGGATATTGGTACCCAGCAAGGAAGTTGTGCATGTAGTTGACTTGCCAACTATAGGCAGCCATCACCTAGTCACTTTAGACCTCACAAATTTCACCCTTATGTATTATACAATCTACACATGAGCAAGGAGTATACCTGAATCAGAAATGGTGTGGTCCCCTTCTTCTGATTTTTGGATCTATATCTTTCATTGCCATGGGTATTTTTTGGGTGCTTCTGAGGTACTTTTTTCTTTCTCTTGTATCAGTTCTTCCTCCTCCTCGGAAATTAACACATGGCATCTGGGGCAAAGTACATTATATTTTTAAAAAGAGCTAGGAAGTAGGCCATCACATAAGATTAAAGAAAATATTAATTTGTTTCCAAATCTGATGTGATAGTCTACTTTACAACTCTTTATCAAAAATTTGGAAATAATCGAATATAAGAAGAAAAAATGGAAACTAATACACTTTTCATTTATGGTTACCTATTGGTTACAACAGACTGAAAGCTAAACTGGAAAATGTATTTATTCCTGATAAAACAGAACACATTTTTTTATGAAATGTTATAATAATAAAGACAAATTTGCACAGTGATATATCTATGTATTGTTAAGATCATCTGCATATATACAGTGTTAAATCGGGGGTTTAGTTCCCCTTGGTGAACATGGCAGATAGCCCAATGTGGCTTTGCTATAAGAAAAACACCCTTGGTAAGATTTTGATAGTGGGGTTTGTTTTTGTGTAAATATAGCTCTCAATGCTAATAGATTAATTAGCTAATCACTAAACAAAAGGTTAAAGACTTGCCAATTTTTTTATATAATTTATTTTGAGATGACATTTTGAGTAACTCATCTTCATCAGATCATACAGCTTTAAAACAAAATGTTATTCTCTCAAAAATATTAAAGAACTTGGCAACTGTTCTTAGATTTGAATCTTTCTCATCAATGCAATTATATATTTCTTTTTATATTCTCTAAGCAACATTCATGTCTTTAATCATTATTTTCCAAATTTACTCACTTTTTATCACATACCAACAAATTCTGTATCATTTACTTACTCCTTCATTATTCTTATTACTAAAAATTGAAAGGAATTGATTTTGAAACCAGAGATGTCAGAAAAAAAATGAAAAAATAAGCTACAACATTAGAACCAATTTAGTGATAAATGTTTGGATAATTTTAGCTTTCAAAGTCTGTCTCAATGGTAATATTTTGACACCTAGATTATTAAATGTTGGGTTATTTTCAGGTAAAATTAATAATTGAAGTTTGAGTGTCTCAAAACTAAGTGCAGAAGAAATACTTCTCATAGTAGTTATATTTTATTCTACATACAATGAAATAAAGAACCTGGGAAACAACTGTTTCAGCAAAAATGATAAACATCCATTAGTGTTTATGGCATTTCTCTTGCTTGTGCTTAGTCTAGGAACCACATATAGATCCATAAAACTTTATGCACAGAGAATTTCATTCAATTTTCATGTATGGATAGCAACAGTCTACAAACTTAGCATGAATAGGCATCTGAAATCTGGGATGTTATTTTGCTAGATGGTTTAGAAATGCATGATGCCATAATTGCAATATTCTATTTTTTATTCTATTATTCCAAACTATTTGATGTATTATGATGATTTTGATCTTTAAACCTACATTACCAGGTTAAAGGATTACAACTCAAGGGCTCTCAGAACGTTTTAGTTTGCATGAGTTGACAATATGAGACAAAGATTAACAGTTAAAATAGTGACTTCCTGTTTCTGTCTACATCTTGCCATCTATAAGATATGGGATGACGAATTTGGTATCTAAACCTATGTTTTTTGAGATCAAAATATATAATTAAAGATTTTGCCAAGCAATTGGTTATTTTCAGGTGTCAATCTTGTATATAGGATTATAAATTTTGCTGAAAGTATGACTCACGATTATTGTTTAGACAGATATATTGCACCACGTGCAATAATTTCAATGGGGCTCTCTTGAATAATAAACTGTTGATTATTTGTTTATAATATTACTTGTAGTTGCAAGGATTAATCAAAGTTTAAGATACACTTTTAATTCAGAACAAATTAATGCCTGTTGTCAAAAAGGGATAGTATGTATGAACTGCTATAAAATAAAAAATGTATTAGCTGCTAAACTGCAAAGCATGAGTCACAATCAACTTAAATTTGATAAATAATTATAAATGCAAAAAATCTTAAAAGTATCAACTGAAAGGAATTTCTGCTTCCTTTGATAATATGTGGTGTGCCAACTAAAGAAAAGAGTCCGGTACTTCTGGTATGGTCAGGTGGTTAGTGTGCTCCACTCATAACTTGTAGCAGGTTTGAGTTTCTGTCACACCAAACATGCTTTCCTTATCAGCCTTAGAGTTTTTATAATGTTATGGTCAATCCCAGTTGGTAGTGGGTGGTAATGACTAGCTGCTTTCCCTCTACTCTTACACTGCTAAATTATGGACAGATAGCCCTCATACAGCTTTGCACAAAATTCATAACCAAACAGAATTTCCATCTGAAAGTTTCCACAACCTTATATCATAAAGCAATCTTCCAATCACGAGAAAAATATTTCTTCACCAGTAACAGAATAATACATAGTTTATTCAGCAATAAATCCTTTTTTATATGTACAAACACAGCTATATCTGTCAGTTCTCCAATATTCTGTAATGAAGATATATTTCACAGTGTTTCTAATATTTTTATTACCTGAATATTCTAATGATCTGATGTCCAATGAACTGACAGACACTCAGGATGTTATTTCAGGTATCCAGAGAACTGTGAAAAGTTTAGCAGTTCAACATCATTTTTTACATCTGCATTGAAGTTGTGGAAAAAGAAAAAGAGGTGGAAAGACAAAGGAGAGCATCAACCACAAGCACTGTTGAGTTGGTATCAATACACGATGGCATGTACAACTTAAAGTTTAGATCAAATTGCAAAAACTTGCTTTTAGACTAGTAAACATTGAACTTACAAGAAGAATGGCAAGACAGAGTGATAGGTAGCTTTAGCTGCAGACCATAAAACTAGAAAACAACAACCTCCAGAGCCAGCATGCACACTGAAAGAAGGTTCCAATGTGTCATACCACATCCAATCAAGCAATAGAGAATGGTGCAGAGAAAGTACTCATTCTGTCCAGATATTGTTGCTTTGTTACTGTGATACATAAGAACAATTAAAGATAAATGTTTGCAAGAGATGTGTGTTCATTTTAGTATTGGTTAAAAGCAAAGACTTATTCCACTGCACCTACTTTTCATCACATTAGGACCATGTTTATGCTTTGTGAAGGCCTACCATTCCACACAGGATAATGTGGATATTCAACACTATATGCACAACCTGAGAAACTTCAAGCAGAATTTGCAGAAACGTAGGTAGTGAATGAGGAAAATGTATTAAAAAAAAACTGAAAAATATTTTCTCGTGGTTTTCAGAAAGCAATAAGTACAATTTTGTTAATGACCCGAGATTCATAGAATACAGAATATCAAATATATCTTATCAAAACTTTTCTCCAATATCCAGCATAATAAGTCACATCCTATAATCATTTTGAGAAATCAGAGCCATTCATCCTTCTCAACCATGAGTATGTTACTGTTTTACATGGAAAATCTGATTTTTGCTATGGGCATTAAAATATTCTGCTTTGAAACTTTTTGTTTTGCTTTGTTTCAAATAAAGGTGAAAATTAGATAAGATTAACTAGCAGTTTATCACTCAATGAAGCCACAGTGAAATGTGTTACTGAATATGTTCATAATTATCCCTGCCAAAATAGTGACAGTGTATCATATTGTAGTGAACCTTGTGAGCCTTTAGAAGGTGACATTTAAATTTCCCTGAAGGATATGAAGAGCACTTTTCCAACAGTTATGAACAGCTACCCCAAAATATACTGCACCACCTCCTGAAGGAAATACTGTATTTTCTCATCTGTTTTCCAAGTAAACAATGAACACGAAACCTACCTATTTTAACAAGTTGGAAACAGGACTCATCTGTAAGGATGTTGTCCCCAGTGTACCTCATTATAAATTTTGTACTCTCCACCTGTTTTTAACTAGATTTGTTTGATTTTATGAAAGAACTTTGGGATGAAAAGTTAAACATGATAAACATAATATATCTACAGAAGATTTTTTATGTTAGTTTGTGGCTTATTCTCAAAGGAGGTAGTTACTTTAACAGGAATAGTAGAAGAGAAACGTTTATATATGAATGTACAATCTAATAAGCATTACTGTGATGCATTTCAAAATAAGTAACATAACTGAAGTCAACAAAAATATCTTAATAGCATAACTACCAGATAGCAAACAGTTTCTTTCCTATCTTATTTCTATAGTCTCCTTAAAGATTATTCAGTGCATATTACTACTGGCTACCGACATTATTAATATAATAGGTAACACTGCTCTCATCAAATTTCATTCCAGAAATAAAACTAGTGGATGAAATTGTTTTGTTTCAAATTTGACAAAAAAAAGTCTGTTAAAAGTATATACTTTCAGAAAAATAAAACATTTAACTTTGATTTTCTTCCAGTATCTCTTATGAAGTCTCCTGCTAGTACAACAGTAAGTTTACAGATTTACAATACTAAAATCAGGAGTTCGATTCCCCCAGTGGACTTGGCAAATAGCCCAATGTGGCTTTGCTATAAAACAAACATGCACACTTATATAAGGAATAAAAATACTTATAAGAGGACCCAAAATTTTGGGGGCATATAAATATAAGTTTGTTAAATCACATTTTAAGTTAGTTTTAGGTCTCATTTGTAAAACATTTTTTACTGCAAATGTTTTATATGACTAATATATAATGATGCAGCATATTGAATGAAAAATATAATTGTCACAGACTTTGTTTAATTGGTTCATACTAAATACTTAGTTTATCAGTCAATGAAGATTAACTGAAAAACTAACTTAAAATAAACCATCCAGTCATCTTGTAATAACCACACTGTTACTTTATGAATACACATGTACATTCTTATTTTACATAAACTGCCATTGTGATAAAATGTCTCTGGACAGGGTGAAACAGTTATATTTTCAATAGAAATAAACTTTTTTCCCGTACTTTGAGTGGTTACTAGTTTACACAAAAAGAATTTTACACCTGTGAACATTTTTTTTAAAGGACTGCATAGGATTTTGGTCAGTAAATAAAACAATACTGTTACATACAAAAATCCAAGCAAATCAACTGACCAGCAAAAGGTATTATTTTCCTGAAGTAAAGAGTATGCATCAGATTCTAATCCATCCATTTCAATGTGGTATAGTCAGCAAGAATTGTTCCAGAGCTGTGCTTACACAGCAAGTGCCATATGGTTTACTGGATACTGGTGTCATGCAGAAAATTACATTAAAAGATTAACATTCATTCTTGGAGATCTGTATGATACAGTGAAAGATACAGACGATACCTTTCTTTTTTTTAACTGCATTGTTATGTAAATGTGTAAATATTTTGTAAACGACGGCATGTCGTGTTGTGTTTGGATTTTCATTTCTGTTATCTATGTTTCCATATTTATATTATTGTTTCGAAGTTTAAACTAATAAAATATGTTGTTATTCATTTAGGGTAACATTTAGAATTTTCTTGAATTAAGTAGACATCATATGTTTGTAAATGAAGTGCTGGCGACTTCGTGTCTAGACGTTTAGTCTCGTGCAAGAACGGACATGCGCGGATTGCTCTGGAGATCTGAAGAAATTTCGCGGTTATTCGAGGGGTCTAGGCCTACAATATATAAACAGACGAAGATGCGAGAGAAAAAAGAGGAGAGTCAGACATTAGTTTTATTCAAGAGAAGAGTCAGTCATTCGTTTGAGAAAGATTAAGTGTTTGCTGTGATTATTCAACTTGGATTTGTGACTGAAGTTAGATCTACGGAAGCTGTGATTTTACTTCGTCAATCTCTACGTTTCTTTCGAATTACTGGTTGTGCTTAAGGTCGACACGTCCGGGCAGATCAAAAAAAATTAAAGGCGACAATTTTGTGACGTTCTTCGGAGGCAACGTGAAAAGAACTTCGTCGAATTTATTGAACTGTGAACTTTTTCTGAACTTCTTCATTTAAACTTCGAAATTTCTTCGTGGGACCAAATTCACATCCTAGACTGGAATTTGAGACTTTCAATTTAGATCATTATATTAGATACAGGCCAGTACCATTTTGTATTGTGTTTAATTTTGAAGGTTAAAACTAGTATCATTTTGTTTTGTAATTAATTTTGAAGGTTTAAACTTAATATCTGTCATTGTTATTATATAATTTATGTTATATCTGTTAATAGTTTAGTGTAATAAATTATACAAGCTGTTATCTGTGTTTTTCTGTTGCGTTTAGTTTACGAAAAACATAAAAGAAAAAATACGTAACAGAAAATTGGGGGCTCGTCCGGGATATTGAACAACAAATTAATTTTATTCTAAAATAAGATTTATATTCTATACAGATAGACAGCTTGTACATTCAAAATGGCATTCCAACTTGAAGATTTTATAAACGAATTTAATCAGAATCCATCTTTCGAAATGATCAATGAATTAAAAAAATCTGAATTGCTTGATGTTGGTAAACATTTTAATTTAGAAGTGAAGCAAGCAATGAAGAAAGCAGATGTTAAACAAATTATTGTTGAACATTTGGTCAGCCAAAAAGTTTTACCTCAAAAAGTTGCACAACAATTGCCTGTCGCTCATTTTGACCCAGATTTCGAATTAAAAAAAAATGGAAATGGAAATGAAATTTCGTTTAGAAATTGAAAGCAAACGTATTGAGGCAGAAAAAGAAACAAAAACGTATTGAGGCAGAACAGGAAAACAAACGCCTTGTTCTTAAGGCAGAACAAGAAAACAAACGCCTTGATGCCGAATTACAAATAGAACGCATTAAAGCTGATAAGGAAATCAGTATGAGAAAGGCACAGACAGAAGAAAAGGTTGTCCAAATTCAGTTGGATAATTTTGATGCTTCCAAACAAATTCGTTTAGTACCTCCATTCAATGAAAAAGCTGTAGATAAATATTTTCAGCAATTTGAAAAATTGGCCCTTAGGCTAAAATGGCCAACCGAATATTGGACAGTATTACTTCAGAGTGTTCTCAAGGGTAAAGCCCAGGAAGTATTTTCCAAACTCACGGCCGAGCAAAGTTATGATTACGAGCACGTCAAAAAATGCGTTTTGAATGCTCATGAATTGGTGCCAGAGGCATATAGACAAAAATTTCGTGGTTACAAAAAGTTTGACAGCCAAACTTATGTCGAATTTGCTCGTGAAAAAGAAACTCTGTTCGACAGGTGGTGTGATTCCAAAGAAATCAAAGATGATTATACAAAACTCAGAGAACTCATGTTAGTTGAAAAGTTTAAAAGATGTATTCCCGTAGAGCTAAAAACTTATATTGATGAACAAAAAGCTTCCAAAATTCATGATGCTGCTGTCTTGGCAGACGAGTATGCTTTGACTCACAAAGAGTTCTCATACAAAAGCAAAATAAATCACACAGCAAAGAAACCCAATAACTCATTCAAATATTATGCAAATGTCGACAGAGACAAAAAGAAGCAAACTTCTAATTCTCAAATGAAGACTCCATCTTATTCTCAAAGCTCGTCATCTACCCAAAACGTGTCATTCTCATCCAAAACGTGCTTATTGTAAGAAACCTGGCCATCTGATTTCTGAGTGCTATAAGGTAAAAAACAAGCCATCACCCATAGTTTCATTTCGCCCTCGTTGGATACATCATTGGTTCCCAATGATTTTGACCCTGTCCAGTCCACTGTGGATTCTAAGCCCAATATTATTGATGTACCTGAAAATCTTGTTGAGGACAAATTTAAGCCTTTCATCACTGAAGGTTTTGTTTCTTTTGTTGCCGATTCACGTCTACAACCAATTAAAATCCTGTGGGATACTGGAGCTTTTCAGAGTTTGATTTTGGAAAGTGTACTTCCGTTTTCTGAAAAGTCATCCGTTGGGGCCAGTGTGCTCATTTCTGGTGTAGAAGGTGGTATGTTACGTATTACGTTTTGAAATAGCCCAAAACTGATTTAAATTGTTATTTAAATTTAGAAGTTAATAAAATGTTGAGATATACCAAATTTATGATGTTACCAACGTTTGCTATTAATAACAATTATAGCTTCCGAAGTTTACAGTACACCAACTGTAGCAAACCAACAAGGTTAAACTGTTTCTTGGAGTGTTGTGTTGGTTGTTTTATAAGTTTGAAAATAGTTTCTAGAAATTTCAACTAAAGCAGCAATAATGGGATTTATATACATATATACATTTTTGATTATTATACTCAAGAGTCTTCTGCAAATTTAGTGAATAGGTGGAAATTTCGCCATGCACATTTAACAGTAGAAGTTGTACGTATTTATAAATACAGTGGAGCCCCTCACTAACGACTTCTCCTGTCATACGACCGGAAAATTTTTGACGGTACCCTGTTTGCATTAAATTGACCCCTCGTGGACGTCTTCCCCTCAAACGCGACTAACTACCTACCAAATTGAACAATTTTGATTATTTTACCTCTCACTAACGACTAGCCGAGCGCGTTAAGGCGTGCGCTCGTAATCCGAGGGTCGCGAGTTCGCGCCCGCGTCGCGCTAAACATGCTCGCCCTCCCAGCCGTGGGGGTGTATAATGTGACGGTCAATCCCACTTTTCGTTGGTAAAAGAGTAGCCCAAGAGTTGGCGGTGGGTGGTGATGACTAGCTGCCTTCCCTCTAGTCTTACACTGCTAAATTAGGGACGGCTAGCACAGATAGCCTTCGAGTAGCTTTGTGCGAAATTCCAAAACAAACAAACAAACACTAACGACTAAGTGACATTATTATGTGGCATACTCTGTGAAGTTACATAGCGGTCTGCCTTCTCATTTATGGCATACTACAAATGAGTTTAATTATTCCGTAGTTAAACAGTATTACGTAATCTACTTCAACAATAAATCTTTTTCCAGTGCGTCGAATCGAAAAGAAGATTAATTTTCATTGGTAAATTTTTCACCAGAATGTCGAAGAGAAAGTTGCTTAAATTAGAAGAGAGAGTTTCCGTCATTAAATGACACGACAAAGGGGAAACTGCAATAAAAATCGCCACGGATCTTGGAGTTGGTAAAACCCAAATTCAGACAATCATTAAAGAGAAAGAAAAGATTTTGAAAAAGTGGGAAACAGGCGAAAATCCAGAAAAAAAGCAGAACAAGAAAAGATGCCTTTACGACGAGTTGGATGAGAAGATGTGGCAGTGGTTTGTGAATACAAGATCCAAGAATCTACCAATTACCGGGAAACTAATTCAAGAAAAAGCATTAGTATTGGCTTCAGGTCTGTCTTGAATGGTGTAACTCTTGGCGAATATGTCAACTTCGACAACGAAACTCCAGTTTGTGATGATTCAGTTTCTGACAATATTATCGCGTGTCCTGAAGAAATCGAGAGTGGTGATGGTGAAGAATGTGACGACACAACTGTAGAGTCTTTCAAGCCAATTGACTGCCACTGCAATGTCATATGCAGAAAAACTTTTACAGTTTGATCTCAAACACGGCAAAATGGACATTGTAGATTGCATGGTACCAGTGAGCAAAGACATTGAAACTGTACAATTTTCGAAGAAAAAAAAAATTAGTGATTTCTTTAAGAAAATGTAGTTTCTTATCGTATTTTAAGTCTGTATTTGATCATTTTTGCGTGTAACATTTTACAGTGGTTTTTTTTAAGAAATGTATTTTAGGATCGTATTTTAAACCTGCATTTGAACATTTTTTGTGTACAGAATGGTAAATAGACTTGTGTTTAAACATTTAATAGCCTCATCAAATCAAGGTAAAGTAGTGAGAACTAGTGAAAATATATTTTGCATTACATATTACCGCATTTTTTATTTCGTTTTTAAATATTCCATACCTTTAAAATGAACAGAGACCGATTGTCTATTATAAAAACGTACATAATTTAAATCTTGGTAACGAATTTGTTTGCCACCCCTCACTAATGACTTCCCCTTATTAACGATCTTTTTGTCGAGGCATTTTTAAAGTCGTTAGTGAGGGGCTCCACTGTATATATATTTAACAAAAACAAACATCGATATTACAATAAATATATCCGTCACAGATACTATTCGTGTTTTGTGTTTTTCTCAATGTTCATAATAAGAGTGATTCAGTTTCGTTTGTTTTCTGGTACTGTGCAATGAAATATAACAAAAGAATAGTCTTAATTTTTGGGCTATTACCTAATGAGTTTAGAGCTTTGGTAAGTTGACATACTAGTTTCTTTTCTATCCTTGTGTTTACGTATTTATCATCATTCGGCCATAATATTTCAATAGCCTTTAGAATTGAGCTATTAACTGATGAGTTGTTGAGATTTTGAATTTGATTTACAGGTGTAGTGTTTCTGTTAAATTGAATTTCATTCACTTCTACTTGTTGTGTGTTAGGTTTAACTGTTTTAGCTGGTTCTGTATTGTTTGAAGATTTGGAATGTTGTGATTGTTTTTTGCATTACTGCTGTAGAAAGTAATGTTTTTCTAGTTTGTTGTTGCAACTGTGTTCTTTGCGTGATTTCTTGTACTGCTGTTATTTATGTTGAAAATTATTGTTGTTTTAATATATTTGTATTTTTGGTAACCTTCATAGTTCTGTTGGTTAGTTATAAGCCAAAGACGTAGGTTTTTCTTTGTACAGTTACTTGCAAGGTGGTTACAGGCACAAACATCGCAGTGTATTAACGACTTGCGTGCTGCAGGTACATGACCATAAAGTGGAGTTGATAATTGAAACATCTTGTCATGGATATGGCCAGTGTTTTAGTTTCTGCGACTTAAAACTTTTGATACCATTAGTTATAAGTTTTTTTTATGTCATTTTGTGCGAGTGTAGCGTCTATATATTCTTTAAGTCTTTGGCTTCGGCCTCTTATATAAAGACTTTGCCCTTGGCTAAAGGTTCACTTGTTGCTATATTTGCCAGTGGTTTGTATTAAATTACTTCTGTAGCTAATTGTGGTTCTTTTTATGAACCTGGTATTTCTTCTGTTATGATGACATGTTTCGATGGTTTTTGCTTAGTTTGTTTTGTTCTTTTGTACAGCTCTGAATCTTTCTTTATCCTGTTGGTTGGTATTTTTGTCCAATATGTGTGTATATCCAAGTTGGTTTTACTTCACTTTCTGCGACTGACTCTTCATCACTTAAAACTTTTGATAGAGCTTCGGCTTTCAGCAGAATGTCTAGCCCTTTTTGTCTTTTAGTTACTTCACCGAATTGTATGTTAGCACAATTAATTAGGTTAGCTAATTCAAAACATGTAGCCATATTCATAATATTACCTGCCACCCACACTACAATCACTTAAGTAGAAAGAGGTCAATGGCTTGTTTGAGTTATTTAGAGATCCGAATACTGTAGCCTTTTTCATCTTGTATGTCGCTGCACAACCAACGACCGAAGCGTTAATTTTCGTTGGATCTTAACGAGACTAGTAAGAAGAATATTCAGTGTAGAAGGTGACATAGTGTTATGGGAGGTTCCGGTCTCAGTCGTTACTTGGTGATATTAGCCTTTCTGTTATAACTTAGTGTAGTTCCTATCAAAATTTATACACGTAAATATTGTGAGATGAAATCGACTTTGTCATTCAGGTGTACATCGACTTGAGAAAATAGAAAATGAAGAAACAGCTTGACAGGTGTAAACTTATATTAACCCTAGTACACACACTCAAAAAAATTACGTTGCCCACACTGGGGGTCATTTTTGACCCCCACAAAAATATTTAAAACAATTTATTTTCATATAAGCAAAGTATAAATTTGGACAAAATATTTATTCTTTGCAATTTATGTATACACTCTGGGTAACTTTATGGTCATTGCAAGCCATTTTACTACATTTGATACACTTTGAAGAAGTTTTTTCCTTGAATCACGTGCGCATATTTGACACCATTTCCTAACGTTCTCTTCAGCAACTTTTTGTTTTTTTGGAAGGATCACTTCATTTGTATCTTCTTCAGGCAGTAATTCATCAGTAAGCAACTTCAGAAATTCGCGTCTTGCTCTTTTTTGGTACTTTGATGCGAATTCTGGATGGTGCTGGCGATAGAGAAGGTAAGCATTGTATGCGGCAGCATCAAGAATGTTATAAAATAGTGCCATTGGTCACCTTCTGGTCTTTCTTTTTGTGGAAAAGAATCTAACTATTTGGTCTAATGTATCGACTCCTCCTTTGGTGGAGTTATAGTATGATATTATTTCAGGTTTTCCTAATTCATCATCGATTGAGGGCTCTCTATGCAACGTAGATAAGAGCACCACAGATTTATCCTTTTTTGGGTTATATTTGACCAATGTTGTCTTGTCATTGAACAAAAATTTGCTGTCACCAGGCTGACCTTTAGATGATTGAAATTCTTGGGTTAAAAACCTTTTATTTTTACGCACGGTTCCAACAATTGTCATTTTTTGACCCAAAACTAATCTTGCGAGACCAAGAGTAGTAAAAAAATTGTCGGTGGTGACGTTCCTACCCGATTTATATAGAGGCTCACAAAGGGTCTTCGCTACATTCTCCCCTTGGTTAGATTCTGGTCTGTCATTTTCTTTACCAAGATAGACTTTTGCATTATACAAATATGCATTTTTTACATCACATAGTGCCCATACTTTCAATCCATAACGCCCTGGTTTACTAGGGATATACATCTTGAACCCACATCTACCACGGAACGTCACTAACTGCTCATCTATCGTGACCTGGTCGCTTGGGACATAATGTGTTTTACAAGTATCCAGGAACATGTCAAAAATTGACCTTATAGGCGCTAATTTGTCCGACCTAATCTTTAAAACCCTTTGGTCAAATCGCAAACAAGCAGAAATCTTTTCAAATTGTCTAATGGAAATTGATTTGTATATAGTTGGCTGCCCATACTTTTTTGACCAAAATTCCCTGACATCCATATTCTTACCCTTCACGAGTCCAACAAGGATGCATGCACCAATGAATTTCCAAATGTCCTCTGATGCTATTTTTGATAGGTCAGGTCGATAATTTTCATTGTATGAATTGGTAGATTCTAGAACCAAACATATCATCTTATCGTCGATAAAGTTCTTGAATGCCCTTAGAGGAGTGTCTGAATTTCTGAATGCTTGAGGTTTGAACCCTTCCCTGAATTTTAGAATGTTTTCAGAGTTGGTTCGCCTTTGATTCAAGTTGGGTTGGTCAAACTATATTTCACCATCCTTTGATTTGAATGATTCTGCATCTGTTTGAATTTCTTCGCTGTCAAAATTTGGGTCTTAAATAATCTGATCACTGAGCTCAGAATCATTCTCATCATTCAAAAGGCCAGTTTCATCTCTTCCGAATTCTTTCAGCAGTGCTTCCCACGCTTCGTGTGAATTCATCTTGATGTTGATGTTGGGATAAATTCTCTCCACTTAGACAGAAATTTTGTGTTCCAGAACGTTCTAGAATGCTCGAGAACATTTATAGTAGAACACAAAATTTCATATCAATATATTATTTGATTGTTTACCAGAAATGTAATTGAGTATTTTAAACGGGGGTCAAGAATAACCCCCAATGTGGAAAATGTGAATTTCGACATTAGACAAGGGGTGTAATACCCCATTTGCATAAAATGCATGTTAAACGTATTAGTATAGTATGTTATTAGCATAGATTAAATTAGGTACATTTTTAGGCCCGAGAGTCACACCTTTGATATTTCTCTAACAACTTAAACACAAGTGGGCCCATTTTTGCCCCCCACCGTGTTTATGAGGGTTAATGTTGTTGTCATTCGGTCGTCATTTGCAGTATGCCTTGGGAAGGTTTATTTGTACTTGAATTTTGGTTGAAAGCAGTACGGTATGAAACAAATGCTATATTCTTTTTCTAATGATGTTGTAATTAAGAAAGTTGCTTCTATCGATTTGTCTTTGTTTTATGGTAAACGCTAGGTGAGGCTAAGCTAAAAAATACATCTTTAGACACTTGTACATTTGTAAAATTTCGTTTTTTGTATCATGAATGTATAATTTTTTAAAGAAACATAAGGGTTAGGAAAAATGTATATTTAACATTTAATAAACATGTTAATTTCTTCTAAAATTTTTGAAAAGAATGATAGAAATTAGATCTCAGACGGAAACCTGAAATACGTTTGTTCAACGAAACAATTTACCAGTTAAGTATAACAAAACGTTACCTGTTCAGCGCAGCGATTTACTGGTTGTCAGTTGGGCAAGACATTCATTTGAAGGATTGTACCGAGTTGAACGGAAAATTATGTTATGTCTTGGAAACAAACGTAAAATATTACAATGTTTGTCCAGCACACAAAATATCCTGCTTCGGTTTTGCAAACGTCATTTCAAAGATTCGAAATCTTAAGATTCCTCTTAATCACAAAGCTAGAAAAATGTTAAATGAAATAATCAAAAGTTCACCTAATTGTGGTACAGATAAAAATAAGAGCATCTTGTACAGTCAGCTATAGATAAGTAAATAAAATTATAAGTGAAATCATAACATCATAGTGTTCTCATGTATTTTTACCAAGGATATAAACGTCATGTGTTGTTCAACCTACATTACTAAACTTATGTCACAATAAGACTGACAACAGTTTCAATCATATGATTATTTACTAGGTGATTATGAGTTTTCAGTAAGAAGAGAGTAAAACGGTGTTTCAGTTACTCGCTGTTATGTCTGACTATGCTTCTCAATAGCAGCTATGTAGAGGTTTCCATTACAAAAGGCTCCGTCGTAGAGATATCAAGTTTGCAAAACATAACTCCTTCCTACCTGCTTTTCGTTGTAGATCTTGTGTAGGAAGACGACGGTTTCCCATCGTCCACGTTAACAGTCCGATCACGCAAAAATCCACAGGTGCAGCTTAAATACCCGTTTTATTGAGGTTACAGAATGGTTACGTTGTGGAAGCAATTTATGCACAAATGACTTGTGTCGCTTTTCTCGAGAGAGATACGTCTTGATTATGTTTCACACTGATGCTTATAATACGTGTATGACTTTTTCTAGTGAGCTTTGTGTTATTGGGTTCTCATCTGTAACATGTTGTCGCACTTTGACTACTACGGCTTGAATACGACTTGTCGTCTCTTTCTGGGTGGTCCCTTCATCTCAAGTTGATTCATATTCCTTTGTTTCCCGCTACCATTAAGAAGAAGGGAGATTCTACAACTTTTTTCTAGCTGAATGCATCTTTATGTTCTAAGTCTATGAATATAGTGTGTCGAAAAGGGTTGTTACATACCTTTCCCAAAAGATCAATTTTTAGTAACATCACACTTCCTACATTACAATGAACAATGTCAACACTCACTTTGGTACATTAAACGGATAGAGATTTTAACGTGACTTGCTGATTAGCAAATCCAAAGTTGTTTGGATATAATGTACTCAACTCAACAGCATTTGCGTGATAAATAAATAATTTTGTGTTTGAAACCACACTTGCATTTGCTTTTTTACCTCTTTCTCCTTTCCTGACTTAACAGCCCTGAACTCGGGTTTTACGGAAACTTTTTTTTTTTTTTAATATCAATCATGTACGATAACACTAACCAAACCACGACGAACTTGTGACGTTTGTTACTTGTTGTTCTCCGTCATGTAGTCATGCACTGAAAAGTAAAACAAGCATTCATCTTATGAATTGTTTGATTATGTTTGTAAAGGTAATAATAACAAAATATTACAGTTATAATTTGAAAACTTCCTCATTTCTTTTTCGATAGAAGAGTTTTATGATCTTTACAAATGTGAATTAGTATTTACTACTATGCTGGAAACCCAAATTGCAGTCTGGAATGTCTACGCCAGTCATATAGAAACAGAAAAGGGGTTTTGTGTAGTTGACACGTGCGAATTACTATCTACCAGTACGTGTTTTATTCTCAGGGAATGAGAACGCGGTCTGACTAAAATATATATTTACTTGTTTAAAATATTCACGTCAGTTTCACAGGAAGAAAAGGGGTTTATGCTCTGAGGTACGCTGTCCGAAAGTTTTTTTGGAGATTAATATATTTTGCTAGAAAAACTATTTTTCGTCCTCTTTTAACACTTATACCGAATATAAAATTGCGCTGTTTCATGATTGTTACTGGTTACACACGGTTTCTACAAGTTTATATACCTTTCATTGACAGCATAATACCGTTTAAGATATTAAAATGTCCATGTTAAGATCCTAATTTGTAGCATTAATATAAATGTCCAAACCGCCTCTATGAAAATATCATTATGAAGACAGGATAATACAGATGTTTATTCAGTTTGTAAAATAATTTTCCTTTAGACACCATTGAGGTAGAGAATGTTGATTACCAAAAGTTCGCTGATAAAAGTAGCATAAATATCGCATAAAACACTCATATATTGAAGGAAGGCCAAACCTCCTCCTGCTGTCTAATACTACATAGAAATATTTACTGTTGTCGAGCCGTAACAACATGCGAGACATGCCTTTTCCTACTTCTTTTATCTACGATATCGAATATCGTTAAGTAATTTCAGTTGTTTATTGCAATTATTCAGTTGAGCAGAAAAAATTTAACATTTGCTTGATATAATACAAGGTTATATAATTACAAAAAACTTTTTTTGTTACAGTTGTATGAACTGTTAAGCAAGTGTAGAACTTTGCACTTTATGCGTCCTGTTTAGTTTGTACACATGTTGACTACTGTGAGAAATTTTCCTCAATGGAAGGTCTTTTGAAGGATTGGTGACTATTCCTGGGTCACTGAACCATTTATTCACCTTGCTGAGAGATTCTTGTATCGAGTGTTCTATTTTAACTTTGCTAGAAGCTCTAATGTATTCGGGAATGTCGTCAGCAAATTTCAGATCCATAGTTCAGATGTTAAAGAGGACTGGGGATCTTTGAACCATACTGACATTGATAGTGATCTCACTCTAATTACCAGATTTCATGTTTCAGGGTACATATTCTGGTATATAGTGCAACTACGGCCAATCTTAAATGTGCTGCATGATACATTTTTTGAATATTTTATCAGCAAAAATGGACAGCTGGAATTTATTGAAAGATCTTCTAGACCTAAAACCACTCCCAAGATGTTTGACCATTTTTCAAAGTCTTCCTATGTATCATTTTCAAATTCTCTTCTGTTGCAATAATCATCTGATGATGAGACTAAAAGTAATTCAATCTGAAAGGGAAGTCAAGCTACAGCCATCTCTGGAATATTAACAATGATTTTTTGATTACCTTTAAAGCAAATATGAACCTTCAAGGGCTGGGATAAGGATATGATAAAGCCACCAGTTCATATCTCACGGATTATACATGTTGCCTAGCTATTTTGATACCCCTTGACACTAATTTCAACAGGTTGGTGTCTTACTTGAGATTTATGACTCTGTGTATCTAGAATAAGCTAAGGATGCTGACTGATTCTTAGCTGTTGTTCATCCTGTGCTACACATCTCAATCTAACAGATTCTAACTGATCCTGAGGTGTTGTTCATCCTGTACTACATATCTCAATCTACCAGGTTCTAACTGATCCTTAGCTGTTGTTCATCCTGTACTACATATCTCAATCTAACAGGTTCTAACTGATCCTGAGGTGTTGTTCATCCTGTACTACATATCTCAATCTACCAGGTTCTAACTGATCCTGAGGTGTTCATCCTGTGCTACATATCTCAATCTACCAGGTTCTACATGATCCTTTGTGGCTGTTCATCCTGTATTGCATATCTCAATCTACCAGGTTCTAACTGATTCTTAGCTGTTGTTCATCATGTGCTACATATCTCAATCTACCAGGTTCTAACTGATTCTTAGCTGCTGTTCATGCTCTGCTACATTTCTCAATCTACCAGGTTCTAGCTGATCCTTACTTGTTGTTCATCCTATACTATATATCTCAATCTACAAGGTTCTTCAATTCAATGCATGTGTTCTCTGACACCCTTGTACCATTTGAGTTACTAAACACTGAACCTACTGACCTATCTAATGTATGACAGTAATTTAACAGTTTGTTAAATCAAATGAAAATAAGCCCCAGATTAGTTGCAAAGGCAATAATTTTTAATCATTTAAATACAAAATACATAAGAGTACATATATCAAAACACAAAATATTTGCACAAGAGCTAATATTAAATTCTTAAAAGATTGAATTTCTCTACATTAGTCTATTAAGTTGTAGTGACATGATCAGCATGATTTATGAGCAACCTCAATGGTTTATGTGAAAAGTATCATTCACAACATGGTCTTCAGAATGATCATAAGACCATGCTGTGTAAAAGAGATTACAATGTACATATGAATAAAGCCAAGCAAGATCAAGATTCTAATATACTGGAAGCTAATTTAATGAAAAAACAATTTCACCAACTATACAAATAAAGATGTTTAAATGCTTGTTGTGATTAATTTTTATAGAACCAAGCTAACAGGATTATGGATGTTCATCTCTTCAGTTATTTTCATGATGTATTTTACCTTGTTAAAGTGAAATTTTATGCTAGTATTTTCCTACACTGAAAATATATTTCTGATAGATACTTCCTTACACAAACTAGCTTTCCCTGACTGGTGCTGATCTCTACTGGCTCAAATTTTCAAGATATATCACTAGCCCTGCATCTCCTGCTTATGCATACTTAATGCACATGATCATGCAGCAGCTCTCTGAATCTGCACTCATTAATCACTTCAAGATCGATCAGAAGACCAACACCATATATCATTGGAAGTGAGGAAGCAGGGTAGGAAATCCTAGCTTCCCATATGATATCTCACCTCCTGCCACAAAATAGCTAAAATCCCACACTGAATTGGTAAAAGTCTAATACAGAAATAGGATGCCCCTAATAAAAGTGTTTAAAAAGACCAGAAGGCATGAAATGAAAAATGAAAATAATGCACCTCAGTGGGAGATCACACCACATCTGATTCAAGTATACTCTTCACTCTTTAATGTCACTACTGTGAACTTAAAAGTTTGAAACATGAAGGAATCCCAGAACATGTATAATCAATGAATGGGACTCCTGTGTGTTGTGTGACTAGGATGCAACAAACAACAGTGGTAGTTCAATCTCAAGCAACACCAGACAGTATCTGGAATGGTACATCAGATTTGTAGTAGGTAGAGGAATACCTACCTTTTCTCCTTGAAATGGAAATCGGTAAAGAAGTTGAGCTTCCACATGAGAATCCATCATCACTTGCATGATATCCAACACAGCCAACACCAGGTTTATTTAAAACTGGCACCCAGCAGATTGCATGAAGGTGGAAAGCTTAGGCAAGATGGCATAAGCCTGATAGAAACAAGCATAGCACTTTTGGTCTGCAGTACAAGGAAGATAATTGGTTGTAAACAAGTGAGAAAATATGCATTATCCAGCTACAAACAACACAAGATCTGCCAGGAACTGGCATCCAGCCAATGGTAGGAAAAGGAACCACAAAGGTGAAGTGCATCTCCAATCCAAAACCTGTTGGCTGCTTGCATTCAACATTCACTCCACAATAAGAGGAAGGAAACAAGCCAGCACATGAGAACTTATCTGTACCATTTCCAACCCAAGATCCAGCAGTAGTTAGGAGAAACATCTCAGTCTTGGAGGCAAACTGCAATTATAGATGTTTGATATATACATGACACGGTGGAATGCTTCAGTTAAAATCTGGTGGCATCTGGGATTGATCATCAGTTCCAAAGTTGGAAAGACATCAAGATACAGAAAAAAAAATAGATATATAGAAAAATCTAGTACAGTGCAACAATAAATAGCAGATGCAATCTTAAATTCCACATCAGGTCAGTACTAGGAAGTACTGACCTCCAAAAACTTGGAGGCATCTGGAATTCTAAATCAGGTCTGCAGTAGGAAAGACTACAATGTAACTGACAACCAGTATTGTCACAGGATGGAGAGTGCTTTCCAAAAATAAAGTATACAGGTGAGACTTTACTTGCCACAGAGTGAAATCCATAATATAAAAACAAAAATATCCCTGAAAAGTCACATTTTTTAAAAACTGGTAAAATACCAAAATGCAAAACTTGAACAAAGTGTAAAGAAAAATTAAGTCGTGAGAATAACTGAAAATACAGACAAATCTGTGAGCAAAAAATAGCATGTATGTACAGCACTACTTCCAATTAAGAACATGTTGAAAGAGTGTTGGTTACAATAGGAGTTATGTCAAGCTTCAATTTGTGAAAAGCTGCTCCACGATCATTTGAATATGAATATGCAGAAGCAGGATATTAAAGGATAATAGCATATGTTAAATATTTGTGCTGATAGAGAGCAATACTAGTCAAGAAAAGCTATTTTGTGATTGAAGGTAAGATATCTTCTCAAAATAGTATATTCTTCTCACTGTTTATAACCAAATTACAGTTAATATGGTGCTATTTTTATGTAAATAAATACACTTATTTTAACATATACACTTGTTTCCATACAGCACTACATAGTTTACAAACAAGAACGTTGTATAGCTAGTATATGTAATTGAACTAGTCATCTACGAGCAAGTACTGTACAGTTGTAAAGTTTTACTGTAGTAATGAAATTAATTTAAAACCACTCATTTATAGTTTTGGTACATAAAATAAAAATTACTGAGAAATAATGACAATATAAAAATTAGCTATGATTGTTCAATTAATACACTAAATCTCCTGGCTAAAAATCTATAAATATAGAATATTAAAGAACATACACTGAAATAATGAAAAATAATTTATAAATAACCACACAGCTACTGCTGCATATAAATAAGGTGGTGGTTCTATATTTGCAATGCCACAGATGTTCACTGAATTACAGTAGCAGATTACTTAAAACCATATTTGAGCTCATAAGCTTTATTAATTGTATTTTGAGACAAGGCAAGAAATAGACAATAACATTAAAGATATGTTCAAAATATCAAAGCAAATTGCTGTTACATTAAATAAGGTTCAGAATGATGAATACAATATTGGTGAAGATTTGAACAGTAAGATGCTTGACAGTTATGCAAAGGAAAAATTAAAAAATGTAAATGGAGCTCTTATATTCATAACCTAGTCAATATCTTGCAACTAATTTACAAGGGAAACAACTGAGCTTCAAAGAGAAAAAAATAACCAGTGAGAAATTTCCACATGTTGTTGCAACAATTTTAAAATATAAAGTAAAATTTTCACCCTTTCTGAAACAAGTTTCATAAACCTACACTGCAGTTTAATCACTTTGTACAATGGAAGTCCCTAAACCAGATCTTATATATTTCTATTTGCAGGTACAGCTTATAACCATATCCTCTCTGGTGCAATAGTGTTTTCATCATTTGGAATGATCTATCCAAAATGAGAGACCAGGGTAAAGGAAGTAATCTTCACTTATAAATGTTGCAATAAAAAGCCAATAAAAAAGGATGCATAAAATCTAGCGTTTTGCTTAAATAATGGTAAAACTGTTCTAATTTTTATGGTGAACTGATTATAAATGAATTCATTTCCATTTGCTTGCTTGTAAAACAGTAGTTACATTCATGCTGACTTCTGTACTACACATGCATGAAATTTCGGTAAAATTAAGAAATTAAAACTACCACAACTCAAAAATGTAACAAGACCTACTGATTGAAATGACAGGTTGCTTTGATTTTACTAAATCTAACAAGGTGTAATGAAGAAAACTGTTTATGTATGTTTTTGAAAACAAAAAAGCCACACAAATGGTTTGTTAAAAAGGTATCTCTGCAGAATAGGTTTGTTCTTCAGAAAGAAAACTGGCTAGATGGTAGAAAGCAGAGGGTTGTTACAAACGGAGTTCTGTCAAATTGGAACAGGGGCCGCAGAACGTTTTTGTGAGTGGGGGGCTGACAGGCGGGGTTCAGAGGCCCGCCGTAGGGCCCCTGGTAGGGGTTCAGGGGCAGAGTCCCCTGAAGCTTCTCGATTTTAATCATATTGATAACCCATTCTGAGGCCATTCTTCTTCCAGTGGGGACTATAAAAAAATCGGTTTTCTCTTTCTGTGCCTTCCGATATGAATTAAATTAATCTTAAATTACTGTGTTTAACTTTGCTACTTTGAGTTCTGCAACATCAACTATCATTAGCAGGTCCTTATAAGGAAATTTTCCAAATAGAGACTTAAAAAATCTCGTTGAGATATTCTGATGCAAGATGCTAACCTAAATTTAATGAAGTAAAATGTGTTTCGATGCGATGACGCAAGGTTTGTTGTCAAGGGACTAGAGACGTTTCAGATTGTGTTTGCGGGGAGGGGAAAGAAACTGAGTATGAATATGCATTTAGGTTGCTTACAAACTTGGGACTACAAAAAAAATCGAAATAGAGCTAGCCTTAGTATCTCAGTAAAATTATATACATGGATGACACGTTACTTTATCAATGCATAGCTATATTAATGATCTTTTAAAATGGAAATATAAATGAATAATGCCACAGTTGCTCTACTGGTCAATTCACCTTTATATATCAAATTTCATGTGAAAACTGGTATCATAATTTTACTGACCTCATTATCATATCGCAAAAGTAAAAACTGATGTACGTCGATGGTTTGTTTGTTTGTTTGTTTGTTTTTGGAATTTCGCACAAAGCTACTCGAGGGCTATCTGTGCTAGCCGTCCCTAATTTTGCAGTGTAAGACTAGAGGGAAGGCAGCTAGTCATCACCACCCACCGCCAACTCTTGGGCTACTCTTTTACAAACGAATAGTGGGATTGACCGTCACATTATACACCCCCACGGCTGGGAGGGCGAGCATATTTAGCGCGACGGGGGCGACCCTCGGATTACGAGTGCACGCCTTAACGCGCTCGGCCATGCCAGGCCACGTCGATGGACAGAAATACAAATCACTTTTACCAAGGAAGAGTAAAATTGCCGTATGTGATCTAATGATGGGAACAACTTCCTCCAGCAAAGTCGTGTTCCGTGAAACACCGAGCTTCACCTTCCTTCTGTCATTCTTTTGTACAAAGTCATTGGGAACGGAAACAAGGTCTAACGATGCTGTGCGTTCCTTGTGGATGTGGAGAACTGCCAAACTATTAAAACGAGATTGGTTCATTGTTGATCGTTTCCATGTCTCGAGTCTTCTGGTCGTCGAGAAGCTCCTTTCTCCTACAGCATTAGTTGATGGATTAACAAGCAGGAGTTTGACTAGAATTATCACTTCCGAGATTAGGCATCTTTGAGGTTCTTTCAGCTGCTTCACGGCCAGATAAATGTCGTTGAAGCATTCAAAGTGACGATCTTTAGAGTCATCGCGTAACAGTCCATTGAGGAGAGGTAGGTGTGCCTTGAGAGAAAGGATGTCCAGATCATCACCGTATTTGTCCCCAAAGTACTTCAGCTCATCAGGAGTATCCTCTTCTCGAAGAGATTTCAAGAGGGGATCTTCCATATGTCAATACGCCTGGAAGCCTGGCTGATCAAAACGACAATTGATTACGTTAATGGCAAGGTTAAGAACCTTAAAGTACTGCCTTCTGTAGAATTTCTTGGGAGACGACGGGAACGATGGCTCACCGGTTCTTACCTCAAAACGCATGGCCGCTCTCTTCTGTCTTGGCATTTGAGGTTCGGAAATGTTGAGCTCCATTGCCTTTCGGTGCACTTCTTCACATATCTTGTTAAAATTACCATCATTCCTTATTTTATCAATAACGTCTGCGACCAGTTTTGCATTTTGTTGCCCCTGTGCTGCAGACATGCAGGTCTTCTGCAATGTTTTTGACAAATTGTCCATCAAAGAGTACACTGCGACACCAAGATAAAGAGCAAAGAAGTACTCAAATTTCTCCATTTGGGATGTGACACCTATTATTCGTGCTCTGAATAATAATGGAGCTCAACATTTCCGAACCTCAAATGCCAAGACAAAAGAGAGCGGCCATGCGTTTTGAGGTAAGAACCGGTGAGCCATCGTTCCCGTCGTCTCCCAAGAAATTCTACAGAAGGCAGTACTTTAAGGTTCTTAACCTTGCCATTAACGTAATCAATTGTCGTTTTGATCAGCCAGGCTTCCAGGCGTATTGACATATGGAAGATCCCCTCTTGAAATATCTTCGAGAAGAGGATACTCCTGATGAGCTGAAGTACTTTGGGGACAAATACGGTGATGATCTGGACATCCTTTCTCTCAAGGCACACCTACCTCTCCTCAATGGACTGTTACGCGATGACTCTAAAGATCGTCACTTTGAATGCTTCAACGACATTTATCTGGCCGTGAAGCAGCTGAAAGAACCTCAAAGATGCATAATCTCGGAAGTGATAATTCTAGTCAAACTCCAGCTTGTTAATCCATCAACTAATGCTGTAGGAGAAAGGAGCTTCTCGACGACCAGAAGACTCGAGACATGGGAACGATCAACAAGGAACCAATCTCGTTTTAATAGTTTGGCAGTTCTCCACATCCACAAGGAACGCACAGCATCGTTAGACCTTGTTTCCGTTCCCAATGACTTTGTACAAAAGAATGACAGAAGGAAGGTGAAGCTCGGTGTATTCACGGAACACGACTTTGCTGGAGGAAGTTGTTCCCATCATTAGATCACACACGGTAATTTTACTCTTCCTTGGTAAAAGTGATTTGTATTTCTGTCCATCGACGTACATCAGTTTTTACTTTTGCGATATGATAATGAGGTCAGTAAAATTATGATATCAGTTTTCACATGAAATTTGATATATAAAGGTGAATTGGCCAGTAGAGCAACTGTGGCATTATTCATTTATATTTCCATTTTAAAAGATCATTAATATAGCTATGCATTGATGAAGTAACGTGTCATCGATGTATATAATTTTATACTGATACTAAAACTAGCTTTATTTCAATTTTTTTTGCAGTCCTAAGTTTGTAAGCAACCTAAATGGATTTTCATACTCAGTCCCCTCCCTCCTCCCCGCAGACACAATCTGAAACGTCTCTAGTCCCTTGACAGCAAACCTTGCGTCATCGCATCGACACACATTTTACTTCATTAAATTTAGGTTAGCATCTTGCATCAGAATATCTCAGTGAGATTTTTTAAGTCTCTATTTGGAAAATTTCCTTATAAGTACCTGCTAATGATAGTTGATGTTGCAGAACTCAAAGTAGCAAAGTTAAACACAGTAATTTAAGATTAATTTAATTCATACCGGAAGGCACAAAAAGAGAAAACCGATTTTTTTTATATTTCCCACTGGAAGAAGAATGGCCTCAGAATGGGTTATCAATATGATTAAAATCGAGGAGCTTTGGGGGACTCTAGGGTATTAGCCATGGTATTTACTGTAGTTTGATGTAAGAGTTGTTTGAAATGTTTTTTCTACAATAGATTTATTTTTTCACATTACATCTAATATTTCTTAATAATTCTGAAAATGAAATTAAATTTTAAATAATCTTCCTGGTACTTATGCAGTGTAGCTTTTGATTTCATATACGCTTTTTTTTCAAAAGTGCACACAGGCTGGTTTAGTTACTTTGAAAATTAACTCACAAGACAATTTCTTCTCTTCTATCTCTGTTATTGCAATAAAAATGTGAAAATCACTTTAAAAAATCACTTGTAATGGGTAAAATTACAGGCAGTATAACTTTACTTCTAATTTTACTATCACTAACTTGGTTGCCTCTACATATATATATTGTCCAACAGAGGCCTAGAACTTTTTACAAAGTAGGAGATGTTATAAAATAAAAGTATTCACTTATATTAAGAGAAAAATTCAGAAGGTTTAAATACTTGACGTCATTTCATAACAATTGAAATATGCAAACAGCGACGTTATAAAATTTCCCATAACTATTTTTTTAAAAAAAGTTACTTTAAAGCTTGCACAATACAAACTAAATAATACAATCATATTATAATTTTAAAATTAACAGTCATGTATATCTAACAGTAAAACAATAATCAGTGGTAGGAAAAGCAACTTCCTTGTTTCGTACCTCAAACATTTCAAATTGTTGTAAAGAAACAGCAGTTGTCTTAGAACAACTTGCAGCCACTAACAAGAAACATAATGTATTGAATTTCCTATGCCTGGAGCAAGAAGTAGCTTGCTTCTTTATATGAAAGTGTTTGAATACAAAATTATTCTTTTGAATACAAAGGTCTAATTTCATAGTAAAGAAGTAAAAATAGAATAGAATACACAACTTTTTAGCTATGTATTCTCTCTGTTTCCCTCCTGTAGGCGCAGTGTTAAGTATGCAGACTTATAATGCCAAATTCTGATTTCAAAACCTGTATTGAGTACACCACAAACAGTCCATTATGTAGCTTTGTGTTTGACTACACTCAAACAGATTCTTACTGTTCACTTTTCAGAATGGAATTATTTTCTACATGTTCCTTTTTCAGTCTGCAGCTTCCTACTCTAACTTGTTTGTGTTTATATTTTACATTTCTTCTTCCTACATTGATTATTGCCAATAAACATTAATTTTTTATGGTAGTTTTTAAAACTTTATTTTTAAATCTGTACCTTCAGATATTTGAATGACTAATTACTATCACTTAAAAAAAGTGAAAAAAGCCTTGCAAGAATTTGGCTGTTTGTGTGAATCCGAGAAGATTGCAAAAACATCTTTCTCAAACATGTCATCCATTGGACACAAGGTGATTCTCATTCATACGTTCTTGGAGGGCTACTGAGTGAAAACCAAGTTTTATTACACAGATCTCAAGAGCATTTCATCTTGAAATTAGGTTTATTGTTTTGTGATAGATTCAGCTCTAAAGCAATTTCAAGTCAGTGATGGTCTCAAGGCTTAACAAAAATTTGACCAACAACTCCAAAGCCATTGAAAGTACAAATGTTGTGATGCAATCATCACCATTCTCTGTTGGATAACATGGCCTCCCAGGCTCAATTACCATGGCTGCATCACAAAAATACAACAGATTCCCTCAAGAAGATGTCGATAGCATGAAGGATGAATACTGTTTCTACTTGGGCTTTCCTGGTCACTGAATTTCTAATCGTCTCTGTAAAAAACAGCAACAACAAATTTTGAACACAACTTCTGCATCAAGGGCTGAAGAAATTCTAAATGTTTTAAACAAATAGGTTCTGAGTTGAGTTTAGTCACTAGCTTATTTAGATTGAGTAGTCAAGATGCATTCATAGGTATGATGTCTAGTTCAAATAATACTGGGCTTAGCATTTAATAAAAATGCCATTAATGATCAAATTGAGCTTCAAGTGTTCTCTGGATGAGTCAGGAGCTTCTTCATCTTTGCTCTATATCAGAGATTAGTTTCTAATAGTTCAAATTTGTTGAAATAGAATGGTTACAATCAATATTTGAGTGAAGAGCAGCATCTCAGATTTCAGTTTGACACTATTATTTATTCACTGAGCAATCAAATCTATTTCAATATCATGTATTGGTATTTTAAAGGTGAACTTATAATGGAAGTTGCCAACTAGTTTTTCTTGAACAAAATGTCAACTAAATTCTGTAGAAATACCACTCTGTGTTGAGCCTGAGACCAATGAATGAATATATGTTGAAAAAAAGTTGTAGAGCTTACAAATGTTGGTGTTTCTTCTCAGACATCTGAACTTGCTAGCTGAGGATTCTGCTAATAATTTTAACTCAACACAGAACCAGAAACTAAGTGAAGTGTTCATAAATACAAATGATGAGCATTCCATAAAGCAACTAATGTAAGGCTTCTTTGGAGTACAACAAATGTTGCCAATGCTGAAAATGAATGGTTATAAAAGGACAAAATAATATAAGCTTTGGAGATTGTTTAACTGTCTCCAGAAGAAGAAAGAGACATTAAGTAGGTGAATGAACATAATAACACACTTTATATACATCATAAGTAGATTAATAATGAAATTAGATGTATTATGTTATATGGTCCTGTGTAAATTTATAAAAAAATTAGAATTGATTAAGTTTCTTTGATAATGAAAATCTGTAGTGTTAAGATATTTGATGAATTGAAAGGTGAGGGCTAGTAACACCATGAGAGTAATAAAATTGTGATTTTTATTGAAATTTATCTTATTTAGGAGGGAAGAAAAGTGTATAGAAACAGATAAAGAACCTTCTATTGAACCAGAAGAGGAAGAAGGAAAATTACATGAAGAAAGTGGACTAAAATGAACAGAAAGGTAAGCTATACCAGCAACCTTTATGTTTAAACTGTAAAAACTGTAGGTTTCATGTATAAATGTAAGCTTTATTTTACCTTTCTTTCTTATAAGGAGAGAAAGAATGTTATAACAATATGAGGTATTCTTTTTGGTCAATGTAATTAGCTTCATCCAGTTGTATAGTTTGGAGATGGTAGTTTAAACTGCAGGTGAAGACCCTTTCTTGTCACTGTTGGAAGGTCATGAGAGAAGTGATGATGGAAAAATTGATGTAGCTGTAAGAGCTGAAAAATGTGGAACCCTGGAATATGTAGTGTTTAAATAAATATTCCACCATTTTAGATCTCTGTTTCTCAGCTGCCTCAGCTCTCTCTCTTTCTCACCGTTGTATCAATAAACATTCCACTCAGTGATTATTTTGTGACTTCCTCATGATGAACACTTAAAATATCATTTGAACAAAAATCAGAGTAATGTAATGTTGAAATGTTGAATTTGTTTCTGAATCAAACTTTTATTGGATGAGAAAAAGAAAGACAGATAAGAAACTTGAACACAGTTTTCAGAAAAAATTACTCTAAAAGAATGAACTATGAATACAAAGTTTTTGTCAGAAGGCTAGCCATGAAGAGGTAATAATTTTACTATCTTGTGTAATAAAAATTTGGCAGTTATTTTAAGGATTTTCTAAATATTAAAAGGTAAAAGGAAAAAATTAATTTTTCCTTCGTTTTGGTTGGAAGGGCTCATGGTGAAGGGCATGGAGATGAAACACTTCACCAAATATGCTTACTTTTTTTTAAAAGTGAAAGTCAATTCTCTTATTGATTGGGAAAGAATATCCTTAAAGTTGGTGGTGGGTGATATTTAAATAGCTGTTTCCACTCTAGAAATTTTTATTTTAAAATTAGGAATGGTTATTATGAATAGCCTGCAAACAGATTTGTGCAAAAGTTATTGACAAATCAAACAACTTTTTATCAGAAGGTAGTATATCAAAGAGCTTAATATAACCATTATATACCATAAGAATCAATTATTTTTTTCACATTTTGTTTAATATTAAAATGTGTTCTCATTAATCCTTTTCAGGTTATTTGGTGCCTTGATCAACAACATTAAATGAAAGAAATTCTGGTACTTGAGTGATTTTGAGGATGCTCTAACTCTTCAGAATGTAGCTTCTGTTTTCTTTCTGTACTTTGCTTGTATTGCTCCAATTATAATTTTTGGTGGCTTATTGGGAGAAGCAACAGATTCCAATCTGGTGAGACACAACAAATTATTTGATAGCTTTATCACCCTATGAAATAGTTTATTTGAGATGTATGGTAACTCAATTGTGTTATGAACAAGGTCAATTTATCTGAATAGCAACACAAGCTGTCTTAACTTGAATTTTTACATGACACAAGTATAGTTCTTTAATGAAATAGCTCATGTTTTTCAAATAGTAGTATTATATAATAGCTCAACTGTGTGATATTTCTGTTTTGTAATTGCTCAAGCTGCTTGATAGTTGTTAATAAAATAGTGAAGCTGTCAAATAGGTTCATTATGAAATAGTTTATATTGTTCCAAGAGTTATGAAACATGCAAGTTATGGTGTGAAATACTTTAAATATGGGATGGATTAACTGAGTTATGGAACATTTTAAATAATCTGATAGTTGTGTTACATGATAGATCAAACTGATATTTTCACTGCAAAATAGTGTAAGTTACATAATGAATGACTGTAAGATGAAGGATAGTTGTCTAGTGTTACAAAATAGTCACACTCAAATTGCTCAGACTGTTTGATACTTTAGTTGTGCCATGAAAAAGGTTAAGTTGTTTGTTCAATTATTTGTATAATGAAAAATTTCAAGCTGTCTATTATTTTCAATGTATGAATAAACAGTTTGTACTGTAGATTAGTTCAACTACTTCATAAACTTAAATCTTTCATTTAATTTTTCTGTCACTAAATGTTGTAGGAAGTTGTTATTCAGTTAGTACAATTATAGAGTTCTGTAGTTGTTTTGCAAAATTGCTCATGTTGTGGGCATGGCTGATTGTTTAGGAAATTCTTTAAGCTTGCTTTCAAACTAAAGTTTTAGAGAAATTAATGTAATTAAATGTATGTGTGACAAAACTTTAACATGTATTTATAAAGACTGAAGGGATACTTACAATAATTATTTATTTGTGTCAGTGTGCAACTGTTTGATTTTTAGTGTGTATGTTTATGATTAATTTGCTCCGAGAATGTTTAGTTTCATAAAGAAATAATTACAATTGTGTTAAAATGAAATTGTGTGTATGCATCATCTTATTGTTTGGATTATATGGAACATTTATTTCTAAATTTATCCTTTATTTGAAATATATTTTTTTCATTTATCTGATCTAGACAATATTTGATTCAAACAAAACATCAACTAACATTAGAAATATTTCATTTTTACCATCCTCAAAGTTTATTGAAAACTATCTTGTGGTACTTGTGATTTATATAAGTTATTTGTCTTAAACATAGCAATACTTATGTTTTTCAAGCTGCCATGGAGAGTTTGCTGTCTGGAGCTATCAATGGACTATTGTATGGGTTATTTATTGGGAAGCCATTGAACATTTTTGAAAGTACAGGTCCAGTGTGGTATTTGAAACAATAGTTTTTTTTAATTTTCTAGGTATGTTTTGTATTTTGTGTGTGTGTGTGTGTCTGTTTTGAATTCATATTTGTTGTTTCTTTTTTGTAAGTTTTGTGAATAATTTAGATTCTGCAAGATTTTTTCATTGTGGTTAAAAAGTTGTACAGCTCATTTATGTGTGTATAGTATAATAAAATTATTTTTATACTGTCAAGTTAAACTTTAATGGTTGTGTAATAGTTTGATTTCCAAAACATACTTACTTCTACAGGCACTTGACTGTCAGGGTTTCTCTTTGCCCATCAAAGCATTAGTTTGATTTTTCTCACTTTTTCAGTCTTTTATACCTCACTCAGTTGCCCATGGTGATATTTCTCTGTGACACACTTCATCTACCCTAGCAACCAATGGATCATGTACTACAACCATTAGTAACATCTTCAATTTTGAGTGGTATTTAGATCATACCAACACTGGTGTTGGTATTCCTGTACCACTCTGCTCATCCCAATATTTATCTTTTCACAGATATAGCCTTTTGGGAATTGAGTGTGTATATTGTGAGTTAGGAATTCCAGATTTTATGGATGGAAATAAATCTTCCTTTGATCTCAATATTCCATAACTTTTTGCTGTTCAACAAGCAATGGTTCAAGGTCTTGATCTGTTGAAGGGGAAAGTTACTGTGATTCATTCTGACATTTATACAGTGGTCTTGTAGATTTGTTGCTGTTTTGAACTATGGGTATTCTCCACTGAGCTCACTCCTATTCAGTCAGACTTCTGGATTGCCATATTCCAGGGATGATGAATTTAATAGCAGATCAACTTTCTTAGCCCAGTTGAATGGATGCTCCATTGTGAGATTTTCCGGTAGACTTTCTCTCACTTTGAGACTTTGATTATTAACTCATTTGCCACTCAACAGAACTCTCAACTACAGGCATTTTGGTTTCCAGTACTTCATCCTTGGGCTTTTTTGATAGATGGATTTAGTCGAAATTGAGCAGCATTGCATTTCTATGCCTTTTTTTCCAGGTTATCTGTTACCCAGAGTGCTGGCTATAATTTGATTCACTACTTATTGGGTACTGTTTGTAGCACCAGGTTGGCTGACCCAAACGTGGTTTCTTCTTGTACAAGAATCTTCAAGAATGTCTGGCTCTGTCACTTCCTCTATGGCTGTGTCTGTTGAGGCAGCCCATATCTGGCATTACTAAGCTCAGACTTCATGCATGGAACTTTTGCTGTCCTTTGTATCAGGGTTTAAATTGTAAAGTTGCTTTGTATTTGTCTCAATCTATCTGTGGATCTACAATGGCTATTTATCAATGAAAATGTTGTCTCATGAGGAAATTAAACTTGCTTTGCCCAAATGTGTCCACTATGTTTCGATTTTTTACCTGGCTCTTTGACAAAGGTCTAGCTTCATCTCGTATTACTTTATCCAAGGCAGCTTTATTGACTACTCTTTTATATACTAAACACTGGAAAGTATTTGAATATCCAGTACTATCTGGTCTTCTCAGATCATTTAGAGCTCCTTATCCCAAACACCCTTTTTCATTACCAAACTGGGATATTAAGATGATATTACATGCTGTATCTCAACATCTATTCAAATCTTTAGCCTCATGTACTATGTACAAATCTTCTATAACAGTATTTGTTGTTGCTGCTAGCATGTAGGCATCAGTGATTGGAGTTGTGGACCCTTTTGTCCTGCTATTTCCTGACAGGTATTTTCTTCCAATGACTCTTGGTACTCAAGGAAGCAGATAAATCCATTTTTGCAAATTCACTTGCTAGCTATTTTTCATGTATAAACCTGATCCAGACTCAGATTGTTTTGCTTTGTCAGAGCCTTGAGGTGTTATGTGGATCACACTAACTTCTTTAGAAGCATGAGAAATCAACACTTAATTTTGTAGTTTTCAGTTTTCAAATATTTATCCTCAATTACTTTGAGAAGGTGGCTTCAAATTTGCTTGTTATTATATTACTTATTCTAGACTTTCTTTACAGGGAAAAAACTTCTGCAAATCACATCTCATTTTTTTAGCTGTCTGATTAAACTTCTTTCAGAGGACATCGTGCAGACTGGTATGTGGACTTCTCTCAATACTTTTATCTTGCATTATTTATATGATTTGGAACTTTTGACAGTTTTGCCTACCCCTTACAGCCATTTTGACCACATATGCGAGATTATAAGGATGGGTGAATATTTTTTCTCTTCCTTTTGCTTCTTTATCTCCCAGGGTCCATTACCTATTTTTGTCACTATAGTTCACTTTGTGGCAACTGTTGCTAGATATACAGATGTATTTTTATCCATCAACTTCTATTCAAGTAACCAAGTTAACTGTATTTATTAATCCTCATTATATTTATATAATGTATATATTTATGTTATATAAATATTTATATAAAAGTATATTTATATGTTACACTGTGGTCCAACTCCTTTAGCCTCCATCAAGGGATATAGGAAGTAAGACCCATTAATTCCAGTGGTGAGAAGTGGAACGTTTTCTATCTGTTTAGTGTTGGTCTATGGTGATGCTAAAAAGAATCCTCTACAGATCTGCTGATCATCATAATGAATAAATTGAGGTTGATTTGCTTTTAAAAATTCAGCAAAATTGGTTCACCTATTGTACTGTTCCAACAGTAAATAGTGGAACATCTACTATCAGTTTAGGGCTGGTCTGTTGTAATGATTACTCATGTACTATTCAACCATCAATACATGAACTAACTTCAGGATGAAGGTGAGTACCTTTTCTAGATGTTGTCCTGTTCCTCCCATCAGGTACCACTCTTATCTTGGTACATCTTTGATCAATGCACATGGATACTGCCTTCACTGGTCCCTCTATCTTTCAGTGTGGGATTCTAGGTATGTGGTAGCAGAGATAACTATGTTTTGGAAATTAACATTTTTCTAAACTGATAATTTATTTTCAATAATATTTAACTCTGCTGACATTCTCCCCACTGAAAGCTGGTTTTAGAATCAGTCTTCAAGAAGTGATAACGCTATCTTAATGAGGTGCTTATATACAGTACCAAGATATGTATTGACATAGGTGAAGAATGTCACAAGACCAATATAACCAAGGGTAATTAAGTGAAACATAAAGGACTGGAAGCAAGCAAGAAAAAGAAATCAGACCAATACTTAGATGGGCAAAGGAAAAACTGGCAATCAAGTAATAGCTATAAATGTCAGCAAAGGTAAGCATTATTGGAAATGGATTTTCAATGAAGGAAAATGTTATTTCAGTTGAATGGTTTCTGTATTGGTACAAAATAATAACAGTAAATTTAGGTTAAGATTTTGTTATTATATAACAAGTAAGTTATTATTGTGAACAGATTTCGTATTAAGGAGAAAATTTGTAAAATTAGTTTTCGTACTGTGAGGTTAAGTTGATACAATTATATAACAATGAGTATATTCTGTGTTAAGGTGCAGTTAAAATAACAAGTGATTTCAAATTTTATGTTTATCTTTCCTAGATAAAATGGTTTTGTTAGGTTTTATATGTGTATTAGAGGAAAATGATGCTGATAAGTGATGTGGTTGTCTTTTTGTTTTCATTTTTTTGTCATCTAATTCATTCCTGTTTTTATCTTGTTTGGTCACAAGTTATTGTTTATAGTGTAACTGTATTGTTATTCCACTGCTTTAATGAAGTGTTTTTATTATTGTGCCGTTATAATGAAATACTGATTTTCTTTGTGTGTGTGTGCTGTTGTATGAGATTATTTCTAATTTTTCTTTGTAAAGATACTATTATCATGTCAACATACTGATAGTAACATATGGTACTACTTAATGAAGTATCATTCATATCAGATTTTAACATAAAACAAAGTTATTAATGCAGTGATGGTGTTTATTTCAAAATAAGATTATTCTATAAAATTAATGAACTTTGTTTTTTATATTAGTTACTATTCTCCAAAATGGAGTACTTGTTTTTACCAAATTTGTATTATTCTTTTAACAACATTGGACTTCTTCTTTTCCCTTTCTCCTTGTTTTTTTGTTTTTTTTTGAAGAAATCACATCAGCCAAAAGATTTCATGCTTTAAAGATAAATACTGTTTTATTTAACTTTGTGAAAAAAAGCTTATATTCTCTTTATTGGAATTTTTACAGATAAGAGTAGTCATCAGTGACTTTGCTTCTGTTACTGCTATCATGATAATGATTATTACAGACAGGTGTGCTGGTCTTAATGCTCCAAAACTTGAAGTTCCTCATACGTTTGATATGAGTTCAGTTAGTCACATTCTTATATATTTTGTATAAGACTGAAATGAAAGAGTTTCGTACTAGTAGTTACCCAGTTAGTAACTGTCCATTGACTGTGTTCAAGATGTTTCATTGTAGATTACAAATTACAGATTTATTATTCTTAACACATATCATAGTCCTTTTTAAAATGTTAGATTATGACCAAACTGTCTAAAATCTCTCTAATTTTAGACTACAGTTTTACTGTTTCCATAATATTTTCTTTAAATATTAGACAACAGCTTTATTCATTCCAAAATATATTTTTGGAGGGTAGTTTTCAGATATGACTATACAGGTACTTTTTTCAAAATGGTAGAAAATATCATGTTATTTATAGATTATTTTTTTGTTTTTAATCCATAGTTTTTACTCTTCTAATGTCATTTTTCCTCTTTTGAACCTTTTATTATTTCTAACTTTATTATTTTCTTGTTTTTAAACTTTTTACTCTTCTTAGATTGTTTTACAGTTTGTAATATTTAATTATTTTGCTATTAGGTTTTGGATTATATTTACATTTTAATCCAGGTCAGTATATAACCATTAAAATATTGTCTGCATATGTTTTGAAGTTGCAATGCCATTTTCAGGTGCATATGTAAACCTGTACATAGATATGATATATTTATCTAAAAGAAAACAAACAATAATCTTTTTTCTTTTTAGATTTATTATTCTCTGGTTTAAGTTCTTGGCTTTCCTTTGGAAGACCTGGTACAGGTAGGTGTCTAAGGCACTTATCTTGTCAGGGTTGTACATTGGAACCCTGTCACACCAACCATGCTTGCCCTTTCAGCTGTGGAGGCATTATAATGTGACAATTAATCCAACTATTAATTGGTAAAAGAGTAGCCCAAGAGTTGGCAGTTAGTGGTGAGAACTAGCTGCCTTCACTCTTCTCTTATAGTGATAAATTGGCGACCCTCATGTAGCTTTGCATAACATTAAAAATAAACAAATTCTTTAGGAAATCATCTGTAAGTTCTTGGGAGAAATATGGTTTTTGTGCCATATATACCTTTCTTATTTTCCAGTTCGCTGTGTATTATGTCCATTAGGAAATTCAGCTTTGCTGTTCAGGTATGGAATGAGAAGATATAGTACAAATAGAAGTGGAAATGTTACTGTGGTTTAGTTTAAGAAATTTGTCATTTGAAGATGTATTAATGTGACACTAGATTCACTCAACTAAATCACACTTTGTACTGATGCAGGATAATTTGTTATTACGCTGTCAGGAATATTTAGAAACAAGAAACACCATACATGGTAAAAAATATAGATACAAATTCCATACACCACCTTTTGCACATAGTTGAATGTTGTTTGCCAACATAACCAAGTGTAACTAACAATATATTATTAACAAAAGCATAAAAAACTGATTTCAAATCCTACAGACCACCTTCAGCTCATCCTTGAGTGCTATGTGTCAACATAACTAACTGTAACTTACACTATATTGTCGACATAACCATAAAAGAGTCTGGTTTCAAAACCTATTGACCACCTGTGGCTTGTTCTTGGATGCTGTGAGTCAATATAACCAACTGTAACAATATATCGTCAACATAACCATAAATAAGTCTGGTTTCAAATCCCATAGATCACATTTAGCACATATTTGGATGCTCTGTGTCAACTTTAATGAAAAATATGTTGTTAATGTAATTGTAAACAAGTTCCATAGACCAGCTTTGAAACATATCTGGCACTCAGGGCTTCAATGCTAACAACAGCTGTTATCAATTTATCATCTACACTCAGTGAAGAAACTATACTTCTTGTTCCCTTGTTAATTTGGTTAAAGAATAATAAAAATTCCTCTCTGGAATGATTAGTGAATATCCAGTACATTATTTGTTTTTCTGAATTTTTTAACATCAAGCTTTAATTTAGGATAAAGGTAGTTAAGTCTGCCACAGTAAACCTTTTCTAAATATTTGTTGGTTACTTTAATTTTCTCTAAGTTATAACTTAGAGAACCAAGTATTCTTTTCAACCAAGAATATAGAAAACACAGTATTATACTCTTTTGAAGCTGTATATGTACTTTTATCATAATTTGAAATTGATAAAAACACACATTAAATCCTTAAAACATTATCACAGTACAATTTGTACCTAAATCACCATTCTCTAGGAAAAATTTTGATTAACAAGAATACTTGAAAAATAATTTTAAACTCATATAGAAACACTGTAACAATAATTCACAAAAATACATAAAGTTTAATTTTGTAGTTTATGATGAGTCTATCACCTGTGAAAATGACACACATACACTATAGTGACCAGGGATTTGGATTCTTCAACTTATTTTTGGATAAATGAAACCAAACTGTTATTGCAGTGTTCCTGAAGAACTAGTTAATAGTTTGTACAACATACAAGTGGTTGGTTGGATCTTCAGGATCAAAGGAAATACTAAAAAGAGAACATATCAAAACATATAATTTGTATATGAATTACTTACATTTTCATATAATTTCAACCATTTGTTAACAGTAAACTTCAAATATCATATCATAAGTACTTGAATCAATATATCACTCATATATCCCTTTGTTTCAAACTAATACATACATCTCACATACCATTTCTCTGCTAACAGATCCACATATTTTCAAATCTACTTTTCAAATCTCTAACATACTTGGTCAATACAGCTATGACCTTCCTATCAACAAAAAAAACCCTATTTTTATATGTTTTTAAAAAACTTTTAGTACTATAATGAAATGTTTATAGTCAGTGTAATAGTGAAAAATATTCATTGTTAAAATGTTTTTATCTTTATATAAACAGTATTTACAAATAATCAAGAATCACAGATCACTTACTTCCATGTAAGATAACCACATGTTCTAAAATTATACACGTTTTTTATAGCAAAGCCACATTGTGCAATCTGCTGAAAACTATACATTCTTAAATACTATGCACTAAGAGAACAACCAAACCCTGATGATAATGTATATACATATTTCCAAGTATTAGTTGCAGTGTGCAAGGATTACATTGCATTTAGAATTCTTTAGTTACAGCTGTTCAGCAACTCTAAATACATACTAAATAAACATGAAGACACAGTAGTAGCATCAAGTTTACAAAGACATATAATTTTCACACTGAAATAAACCTCTACACTTACTAAAGAGTTCTTTAAAAGATTTATTTACTTATGCCAAATTCGATTTGTATTCATTATATGTGCATAAAAGTATACATATTTAAATACTTTAAAATTAGGAAAGAAACAAAAGAGTGTATGAATATCTACGTACACATAATTTACAACAGAAACATTAGATTAAAAAATTTGTTTTAAGCTACATAACTTTTTACTGACCAGGATAAAAACTGGCAATATTATTTTCTTTTCAGTAAAATGGCCAAAATCATCTACTGCTAAACAGATGAATACACAAAACTACTTCTGTAGAACTTTGAAGTAAAAAATTTAAGTTTTTTTAGAGGTGAAAGGAAAAAATGGAATGACAGATTTTTCTACTACTTGATTTCAAATAAACTAGCCTGTGATACTCTGTTATTCTTATATACTGATGACATGTGGGAACTGAAGTAATAAAAGTTTATCCAATCATGTTTAGATTTGTTTTATTTGTTTACAAAAGATATAGTTTAAATAAATATCTATAAACAGGAACCAAGTAATGGCAATTAAGTTTATTCAGATATGTTTGTCTTGTTTATAAAAGATTATAATTCCCTGATATTATTGTTGAACACCAATGGCATTTGGAAACTAAGTAATGACATTTCAGATACTGTCATTTAGTCATGATTAGATTTGTTTCATGAAACAGGTAAATTGTGTTTTATTAAAATTAATACTTGCTTTTAAATATAATCAGTCTAAATCTAAAAATAATGTCTCAGACTTTTGCATGCGAAAGGAGCTATACATTTCCCTTTAACATAATGTATTATTCATTTGTATTATTGTTTTCATAGTTTTTAGCATGAGCTAACACTTGCCTCGAACTAGGAACTACTGTCATTACAACTGATTTATAACATGAAACATTAATATCCAACTGACCTTTAACTATGAATATTCTACAGATATTATGACTGATCTATTTGCTGAAATTACTGATATACTATTCTCATTACAACTGACCTCTGACTTGAAACTCTTGTTATCCTAATGACTTTACAATTGAATTAACCTGAAACAACTGCTATCCTAGAGACTTTACAAATGAACAAACCTAAAACTAATGGTATTTTAATGACATTACAATTAACCTAACCGAAAACTATTGATATTTTACCAATATTGTAACGGGCACCTAAGCGGAAACTACTAATATGCTACTTTTAGATTGGGGAGTGAATAAAGTAAATTATAAATTAATGAAAAATATACTTTTTTTAAATTTATATATATACACCAAAAACATTTAATAAAAAATACTGTTTTATACAGCACTTTGTAACATGAAACCTAAGTACCTTTATTGAAAGATTCACCCAACGAAGCAGCACAGTGTATTTAGGTAGAAAAATGATAGCTTGTTATTAAAACTACTTGTAGAAAAACAGTACACAGAAATAAAATTATCTCAATATTTTGGTGTTTCTGAAAGACATCATGCTGGTGTCTGAGTAGAGCAATCTGAAATAATCACAAAAACATAACCTTTTAAAATTAAACACTAATTTAATCTGTGTTAAACAACATTTCATTCAGATCTGCAAAAGGACACTAAGCCAATAATTTAAATGTAATTAACACAGAGTGTCACCACACACTTTTCTACACCTTGACTGAAACAGTTATAAATGTTAGCATTTAATAAATGCAAAAAGAAGTACCTGAGAGTATTTCTTACCAAGTTGACCACTTACTATATTTGTTTGTGAATTTTCAATAAAGCTAATCAAAGGCTACCTATGCTAGGCATCTCTAATTTAGAGGTTGTAAATTAGAGAGATGGTAGCTTTGTTTGAAATTAAACACAAAGTAACACTTTGAGCTGTCTGTGCTCTGCCAACCACAGGAATCAAAACTCAGATTCTAGCATTTTAAGTTCAAAGATATACCGCTGTGCCATTGGGAAACGAGAAAGCAGATAGTCAATACAACCCCCTGCCAACTCATGAGCTACAAGCTACACTTTTATCAATAAATAACGAGATTGACCATCACTTATAATACCTCCATCGTTGAAAGAATGAACATGCCTGATGACAGAAATTTGAATCAGTGCTAAATATAGGTTTGTAATACCAACATTTTTGAGATTTTAAGAGAATATCCTCAATATTGTTTTGTATAGCCAACATATCTGGTATCCTAAGAGAATATCTTCAGTACTATTTTGGGCTGTAAACATTTCTGAGGTTTTAAAGAACATCCTCAATATTGTTTTATGTTGCAAACATTTCTGAAATTTTAAGAGGATATCTTTGGCATTGTTTTGCCTGCCACTTCAGTGGTTGTCAAATAAAGGAGGAAGCAAGAGGCATAAAATTCTAGTAGTGTTTGTAAACATCATTGAAGAGTTAAAATATTGATGCAGCACCTGTCAATTATACATAAACTATTTTTATATGTCTGCTGATTAGACTGTACTTTTCTCAAATGAAGGAACCAATTATGCTAACTGCTTCAGTCAGGTGCCATTTCTGAAACGAACCCTATCAAACAGAATCTGACAATAAGATGTTTAATTATTTTTTATGGTAAGTCTCCTGTAAAAAGCCTGTGAAGTAATCCAGACTATCCATTCATCAAACAGTTATTATATAATAATGTTACAGAATAGTTCTTTAAAAATAAATGCATGTTTAAATGCACATTTTCAAAAATATTTCATGTTGGTATTTAGGTAACAATTATATTATAAATTACAAGTTTGTATGTAAAGATGAACATAACTGTGATTAAAAAAATTTTCATGACTTCACACTTCACCAAAGTGATGCCAAAGCAAAACAGAAACAAAGTACAATGAAGAAAAATAAGTTCAACTGTAAGAGAGACAATCAATTGGACATAACATGTATAAACCATATTGTTTTCTCCATTAATCAATAAAAACATTTTATTGAAAATTGACAGGTAAAGATGGTAAAGTTTGATGCAGATAAAATCAGTTTCTTTTGAGATTCACTGATCAGCAAGTAAATGGAGGTAACTGGCTGAAGGATCCACCCATTTTACTTTCACAAATGCAAAACATGTCAAAGCATAATATTATAAATGGAGTGGTACAAATGGTTTAGGATTAACTTTCTTGCAATGGGCTCAGCCACATTGAACAAGCCTGTGACTCTTAACTGATCTTTTTTTATCCATTCTATAATGTTTTCTGTACCTTCACAAAATATAAATTTTCAATAATCATTACAAGTCTTTTGTTGACAAATTTTTTTGACCATGGGAATAAAGTTTGAACTGAAAGCTAATCAGATAATTTCCTGAATGGAAAATAACACAATATTGCATTTTATTGGTAATAAATAGCATAGTGTAAAATGTCATTAAGAACTACTAGCAATTTGTTAAAGAGAAGATGTGGCAGGCAGGAAGATTCTGATTTTATAATTTATGGCACTGTAACCAAATAACCTAGAAGGGTATAAAAACTATACTTTGCCTGACTAATAATAATATAATACATAATTCATGTTAAATTCCTTACTTCTCACAAGGACTGCACAATACCGTGAATTGTTTACACAACCAGTATGATTCTACCATTCTGCAGCAACAAATGTTACACTACAATTTTCATGCAGATGGTGCCACTTTGGTTATTGGTAAACATATGAAACACATTTTGGAGGAGTACTTACACAGACTAAATCATTCACACATCACTTTCTATGTCAATGGCGACCTCATTTACCAGACCTTATACGAGTTTTGGGAGTATCTTGAGTTGCTGGAAACTTGGCTTAGAAATGAGAGTATAAACAAATACAGGATTGTAAGGGGCCTTGAAGTTGGATGTTACATTTTTCCTGTACAAATTAATAACCTATTCCTTTATATTGATTTAATTATGGCTTTAGTTCTTGTATAAGTAAGGCTTCTTTAATTTTGCATTTGTTTACATGTAAACAAAGAAGCTCTACGCCCTTCTAGTCCCTAAGAATTTTAAAGAGAATGCACCTGGAGAGAAAAAGATTTTATTGATCAACTGTGTTTTTCATAATTAACACCATTGAAGTGGAGAAGAAAAATTTTAAGCATGAAAATAACCTGTTATTTGCTGTACATTTTTCAAAATCAAAGTCAGAAGCCAGTATTAATAAAGATACTTACCTCTTTGTGTACCACTTTCATCCTGCCTTCTATGAGACAGTCTACTGTGTCTTCCAACCTGCTTGCTGTGTTGGTATAATCACTGGGAGAATCTAGCTCTGTGGACTTCAATTCAAGTAAACACAATTTTTTTTTTTTCAGTTCTTCACCTATAAGCTGTATTTATGAAGTTTAATATATTCAGTAAGAAATATTTTACACTAAATTATGTTCTAGTGCATATTGAACATTATGTTGCAAACTACAGAAACTGTTTAATGAAAACCTTTTTTGTTTTTAAATTCATTCAAAACTAAATCTCTTATTCATGTACTGCCATTTTTGAAAACATAACAGACATTCTGTGTTGTAATACAAATCTTTCCAGGGTTTACCAGTTATTCTTCAACCCAGTATGTTCATATATACATTTACAATAATTTTTCAAAATACTGATGCAAATTAAAACAAGTGATGGTTCTTTTATTTAAAATGGATGATTAAAATAATCTTCCATATCTGCTTGGAATTTTATTTAAAAACTTGTATTTTTCGAAATTTTTAAAATTTACCTGCTCAAAGCTGATGTTTTCTTTGATTCGGAAATTTCAAGTTCCTCAGAGAAATGGATCTGAAATTCAAAACACATTAAACACCTTCATTGGAAAACAGTGGATTCAAGCTCACTTTTCAAGAAGTATAACAGGTTGTGCAGCTATCACACTATACCAATTTCTCTAACAAGTTAAGCTAATGTTTACAAATACAATTGTTTGAGAAAAAAACAATCAAAATAAAATAAAGATCTAACTTAATACTTCTACTCCAACAACATGTTGAAAGAAATTTATTACCCAAAATAATTTATTTTCAAGTTAATTTAAAAACATTTTAAACTAAAATACTTCTCATACAAAATAAACCAATAAAAAAGACTTACAACTACCCATTCTTCCAACATTAATAATTCCATATGTGGTTAGGAAATTTATCAATGTCTGAATATATTCTCAATCCATAGTAAAATCGATAACATATCTATTTTCTCTTCAAACGAAACTTTGTATCAATTAGTGTAATTCAGAACAACTAATGATAATGTTTGAAAAAAAAACAAACAATGGGAATGTAATTACTCAATAAACTGAAAAGGGTGTGTATATATATGAGATTTGCAACTCTCTTATTGTGCTGCCCTCTATATATAAACTGTTTGCTTACTCATGATACAAACCTTCTGCTCTCCCCTGCTGGAATTACTATATTCCAACATGTTCTCGAATAATTCATCATGCATCATCTCTTAACTAATAGCGGCATGATATGCTAATAAGATGCGACCGTCAGTCGCCTAAAGTTGGCCTTTCCAGTCCTGGTTCCGGGTTATGTGTCATAGCAGCCATTATCAAAATGTAAAAGAATAAAAGGTTTAAAAGAGACATAACAAAATCATAATAATGAATAGCCAAATGTCCAGTAAAAAGATAAGAGTCAAATAAATGGAGTAAAATTTGTAAAAGTAAATGAAGGTAAAAACAGAAAATGGCGTAAAAACCAATGTTGACATCCAGTCTACAAAGTTGTAAAGGACTACCAGCAGCAGAATGGTAATGATCATAACCTGCCCGGAAGACTAACAGGTAAGATATAAGAACCACTGTCAGTCATCTGAAGTTGGGCTTTCCAGTCCTGGTTTCGGGTTATGTGTCATTATGGTCAGTACTAAAAGGTAAAGTAGTTAAAGTGTGAAATGACATGCAGCAAAAGTGTAATAACAACTCGCCAGGATGACTAACAAGTAGTTCAAACAGCAGCGTTAGTCACCTGAAGTTGGCCTTTCCAGTCCTAGTGTCGAGTTATTTAATGTTCTGGCCATTTTCCAATGTCAAATTAAATGAGGGAAAATAAAACTGTAAAAAAAGGAACCACAATAAAAATGTGTAATGAAGAAATATGCAACACTTAAATGAGATAAAAAAGATTAATGGCCATTAAAAAGTTAAAAACATTATCAAGGTGGACAGTGTCACCATTACCAATAACACTGTCTAATGTTACAGATAGACCCTGGGAAAAAACATGTTTAAAATATTGCCGTCGTTGAGAATTGTAACGATGGCAAGAAAGTAAAATGTGGCTGATAGTGATTTGAGTGTCACACAAACTACACATTGGTGCATCAGTTCCAGATAAAAGAAAACGATGAGTTAAAAAACTGTGACCAATGCATAATCTAGTTAGAACAACCTCCTCCTTCCGAACTTCACGGAAGCTAGATGGCCAAAGTTCAATATAGGGTTTGATTTGAAAAAGCTTGTTGTTGTCACGTTGCTCACTCCAAGTGGACTGCCAGCTGGCACGGAGCCGAGCCTTGAAGACAAGACCATAGTCCATGCGCAGAATAGGCACATTGGTGATAGTGCTGGGGCAGATAGATTTAGCTTGTTCCCGCAAATACCAACATGGCCTGGTATCCAGAAAAATTGGATAGAAGTAGCTGTTAATGAGAAATGGGCCAGTCGGATTTGAATATCAGCGAGAACAGGGTGTGAGCCAATGTGAAGCAATTCTAGGGCCAGTATATAACTAAGCGAATCAGTATAAATAGTGCAGTTGGAGTACTGCTCAGCTGCAATATGATCCAGGGTAAGAGATATGGCATACAGTTCAGCAGTAAACACAGAAGCTGTAGAGGGGATTCTGTGAGCAACCACTGAACCATAGCAGAGCCCACTGAATTACCTGATTTGGTACCATCTGTATCAATGGGAACTGAATGATTGTTTGAAAGATGTTCATTAAATAAAAGACGGTACTTCCAATCTGGAGTATCTGCCTTTTTTAGATGACTGAAAGAAAGGTCACATTTGGGAGCTGTAAAAAGCCATGGTGAGATGGGCTGACCTGTGGAATCTGCAATGTTATCCAAGGACAGACCCAATTCATCCAATGGCACCTGCATGCGAAGACCAAATGGAGCAATGACAGATCGTCTCTTCTGAACAAGTACGGCCCACCAAGGAAGGAAAACACATCCTCAAGTGGGATGCTTTGTTAAGGAACAAAGTTTCGAAGTATATTGTAAAGAGAGTTGAAAACGGCGAAGGTGCAGCGAAGGTTTATGAGATTCAACGTATAAGCTTTGAACTGGAGAGGCATGGAAAGCCCCTGTGCAGAGTCAAAGTCCTTGGTGATGAATGGGATCCAGCATCTTTAAGGCCGAGGGTCTTGCAGAGACATAGACCATTGATCCATAGTTGAGTTTTAATCGAATGAGAGCACGATATACCTTTAACATTGAACATTGATCTGCTCCCCAACTGGTAAAAGAGAGGACACGGAGGATGTTCAGTGCTCTTGTGCATTTGATCCAAAGCTACTTTAAATGTTGTATAAAAGTCAGCTTACGATCAAGGATAAGCCCCAAGAACTTGGTCTCTGGGACCACTGGCAGCAAAACTTCACCAATATGAAGTTCAGGATCAGGGTGGATACCCCGTTGATGGCAAAAGTGCATGCATACAGTTTTAGAGAGAAAGAAATTAAAGCCATTCGCCATAGTCCACTTCAGTACACGATTGAGAGCAGTTTGTAGTTGCCTCTCAATATATCTCATGTTCGACGACTGACATGAGATGTGAAAGTCGTCAACATAGAGCCCGTTTGCAACAGTAAGAGGGAGTTGTTCAGTGGTGGCATTTATCTTTATACTGAAAAGTGACACTCAAAACATAGCCTAGAGGGATCCCAAGTTCCTGTACAAAAGAATGGGAAAGTGTCGAACCCACACGTACTTGGAATCTCCTGTCCATTAAAAAAATTTAAATAAACATGGATAAATGGCCACGTAACCCATATGTATGGAGGTCTTGCAAAATGCCATACCTCTATGTTGTGTCGTAAGCTTTCTTAAGATCAAAGAATATTGATACAAAATGTTTGCGTTTGAGAAAGGCTTCTCTAACAGATGTTTCAAGACGAATTAGGTGGTCTGTGGTGGAGTGCTGTCATCGGAACCCACACTGGGTGGACGAGAGAAGGTTGTTTGATTTGAGAAACCAAACAAGACGAGCATTAACCATCCTTTCTAAGGTCTTACAGAGACAGCTCGTCAAAGCAATTGGATGGTAGTTTGAAGGAATCTTGGGATCTTTCCCTGGCTTAGAAAAATGTAAAACAATACCCAGGCATCAGGAAAAACATTCTCCTGCCAGATCCGGTTAAAGACAATCAGAAAGACATCAAGAGAAGCAGGAGATAGATGGTGCAGCATGTCATAGTGTACATCATCAGGTCCAACAGATGTACTGGAAGACCGATGAAGGGCCATTTTCAGTTCCACCACTGTAAAGGGACAATTACACTCAAAGAAACAGTCAGTTTGAAAGGAAAGAGGTGAATGCTCTGCCTGAGTCTTGATAGCCAAGAAGGTGGAGGAACAAGCAGAAGTGCAAGCTACCTGGCAAAATCTTTCACCTAGAGCATCAGCGATGCTCCAGACATCAGCCACTTCCTGACCTTCAAAGAGTAAGATCGAGAGGGGGACTGAATTGTAGTGCCCATTAACCTTTCAAATCTTGTCCCATATGATCTTGAAACTGGTGATAGAAGATATGCTAGTTGTGAACTTAATCCAAGATTCCTTCTGGCTTTTGACGTCTTACCCACCTAGCATGTGCACGGGCCCTTTGTAAAGCGACAACGTTTGAAAGTGTGGGATGTCTACGAAAAGTATCCCAGGCCCATTTTTGAGCCTTCCGTGCCAAGTGGCAAGCAGGATCCCACCTCGGACGAGGATATCATGGAAAACGTGTCGAGGTTTTAGGAATACACTGAGAAGCTGCTTGTATAATACAGCCAGTTACCGCTACCACACAGTTCTCTATTGATGGCTGATTTACGATGGCACGATCAAGTTCTGCGAGAGCAGTGAAAGTGGACCAGTCTGCCTGATCCAGTATCCACCAAGGCAACCGGGTAGGGTGGCATTGACAACGGCAAGTCTCTCTCAAAAGGATAGGAAAATGATCACTGCCTAGTGGATTACTGTCAACCCTCCATGAAAAATGGGAGAATAATAAAGGGGAGCAAACCGAGAGATCAATAGCGGTAAAGGACTGACTAGGTGCATGAAAGTAAGTGGAAGAAGCAGTATTGAAAAGAGAAAGTTTGTCATCAGAGAGCATACGCTCTACAGATCGACCCCTCCCATCAATAACAGCACTTCCCCAAAGGGAATGATGTCCATTAAAATCCCCCAGGATTAGAAATGGAGATGGCAATTGTTCAACGAGAGCATCAAGGTCTGATTGATCATATGTCTCTCCAGGGAACAGATACAGAGAACAAACAGTGATGGTATGACCCAAGGAAACACGGATGGCTACAGCCTCCAAAGGGTGTGTTGCGTGACAAAGACAGGGTGGGCACATGCTGATCAACCAATAGTGCCACCCCTCCATGTACTCGTCCATAACACAGGCTGTCATTTCTGTACAGAGAAAACTGCCGAATGATGACTGTATCAGCAGGTTTTAAAAATGTTTCTTGTAAGAAAAGACATATAGGATGGAAGGAAGCAATCAGTGATTTCATATCATCCAGATTAAAACGTACCATTGTATCAAGGTGGTAATTTTTAATGATGGGTAGGCAAAGTGGCTGGAGAACCCTTCTGTTTACGACCACGTCTTTTTTCCTTACTGTCCTTATTCGGAGGAGGTCTATCGACCTTCATGGATCCTGCTCTGGGTCGATAGGGCAGGTCTTTGTTGTTGGAAGGGGAGTCCAGTGACTGAGAGCACGAACGAATGACTGACTGTTTTGCATTGTGGGGTTGGAGAAAAAGATGTATGAGAAGAAATGCCTGTATTTGTAACCGAAGGATGTGGATCTTGAGATTTGTTAAACTGTATAGGTGTAGAAGTCGATTCATCAACCTTTTTATCCACTGAGGTCAAAAGGCTTTTCATTTGTTTTGAAAAAGTTTGTCTTGGAAGTATAGAGAGATTTGTTTGCACTCCCACTGTAGTTGTGAAATGAAGTGCAGGAGCATTGTCCGAGATGGAGTGGCGGACAGCAATTTCCAAGTAGGAAATATTACCATTCCTACCATCCATAACTAATATTATGGGTCATTTTCAAATGCTGCACCTCTTTTTCTTCCAATCATTTTGGGCAAGAACAAAAGTAGGAAGGGTGGGAACCATTGCAGTTTACACAATGTGGGTCCGTGTGACACTCAAAGGCATCGTGGTCCGTGCCACCACAACAAGCAGGGAACCACGACATGACGTCTTTAAGTGGCTTAACCTCTGACAATGGAAACATCGAAAAGGGTTTGGAATGTATGGCCATAACCTGCTTTGATGGTGGCAGGTGCACGTGGTGTGGTTAATGTCAAAACGAAAATATCTGTCGGCAGTGTAACTCTGTCTTTGCGAGTGGAGATGCGCCTCATTGCAGAAACGTCTTGAGCGGAGAGACCAGCGAGAATCTCTAACTCGGGGACGTTCTTCAAACCCCTCTCAACAATAACTCCTCGTGATGAATTCAAGGTAACATGAGGAGTAACCTCAGTAGGTCCATCCCCAATTGCCTTTGAATTCAAGAGGAGTTTACTGTGTTGGGATGTGGATGTTTCAACCAATATGTCTCCAGATCGAGGCTTCTTTACTGACTTTGGAGAGACAGCAAGTCCCTCTAGTCCCTTCTAAATAAAAAAGGGGGACATTTACCCTGAAGGTTTTACTGGAAGAGAATGTACTATAAGAAAATGGGGTACAGGTGTTACAAATGTTGAAGATTGCTGCTCAGAGTCTTCAAGACGTGGTCGTTTACCTATAGACTGTTTTTTCACTATTTAATTCAATTTTTTTGTTGTAGGATCCATAGAAAAAAGGAAAATTTTGGTACCCAATGACCCCACCCACCATGGAGCCCTAAGAGGGGACACACTACAATGTCATGCAAGAACATTGCAGCAACGACAGGGTTTTGTGAGCACTATACCCAAACACCAGCATCAGACACAATGTCCACAACACCTGTTGAGAGCTTCCAACACTGGTACTTGGTTGACTCTAGCTCAACTGAACCTGCCAAATTACCCAAGGGGGCCACCCATCTTCAGGAATTCAAGGCCAAAGTGGTGTTAGGGTTGGACCCCTCAACCACCATGATCCTCTCCTCCCCTTCACGGGTCCCCATACACGGCAAACACATGGGTAAATGTTTAGATCCCAGAGGAGGTAAACTGAAAGAACAGAACCTTCCTTGGGAGGTCCCCTCACCATGTACAGGAATCCACACCGAGGGGGCTGAGGGTTGAAAGACCTCTCAATGAGCAAAGTGGATATTTGGATAGTTTATGTCCAGGACTAGTTCTGAAGAATGATTTGAAGTTGGTTGGTTATTGTCGTGAAGGAGACAAATGAAGTCGAAGGAGAAAATGAGAGTCGTGCAATGTTGAGAACAGGGAAAAGGGTGTCATGGGCGGGGGGAGGCAAAGAGGGCAGGGAAACATATTGATGTAGGTATTGCATGAAGTACAGGAGTGTAGAAAGGTATAAGAATAGTACAACACATGATAACGTACCTCTTTTCATGACCTGGGTATAAAAATACCCAAAAGTTTTCTGTGGGGGAAACCGGAGTGCCCTGAGAAAACCCACTTTCACTTTCAAACATCTAATAATGCTCTCCACGTTACTATGCTTAGTTACACAACCCCCTTCAAACATGTTGTCAGCTATTGGTCAGTTACCTCTATTTTTGTGAACCTGACGATGACCGAAGAATGTTCAAATGTTGTTCCCTCCTTTACGTAAAAAATTTTCTCAACTAAAACAAGCCATTTTTACATATACATTTTTCTCTAGAAGTGAGTTTTCTCTTGAGCACTGTACTTTTGTTTTAACATCAATGTATGATTTTTGTTGTTTGTTTTCAAGCCTCATTCTGGATCATGTTCACTCTTATTTGTGAGAAAATGATTTGTTTTGAATTTTGCGCAAAGCTACTTGAGGGCTATCTGTGCTGATAGAAAATGGAGCCACTGCTAGTTGTTTATTTCCTTCTCAACATTAGTTATAAATCTGTAGTTTTTGTGTACGTGTATTACCAACGAGTTGCTCTTGGTAACAACAGACGATAAGCCGAAAAGTGCTGCTACTGCCACTCACTGGATCAGTGATAAACCTACAGACTTCCAGCACTAAAATTTGGTTTTTAGATTCCCCATGGTAAACAGTTTGGATGGTTCATTAAACAACTTTGCAACAATAATATAATAACACTTAAAAGGATTTCAAAACAACAAGTACTATCATTGGTAATTTGAAATTGTCTCTTCTTTTTATTTGCCCCAAGTAGTACAGAAGTATGGCACAGCTAGAAACCGGATTTTGAATCATGTGGTGGGGAAAGCATAGATAGCCCATTGTATAGCTTTGTGCTTACTTCTAAACAAACCAAAGTATAATATTTTGCCTTTAATAAACAGTAACACATTACCTGTTTTGTTTCGTGTTTAAACAGGAATACATAACTTGCTTCATTTTTCAACAAAAATGCATGACTTTTTTTCTCTTTAACAAGAATACATGACTTGTTTGGTAAGAAAAAACACAATGTTTTATCCATAATTTACAACTACTGACTAGAACATAGTAAAAACAAACACTACAACATATCCTGAAAGATTAATTCTTGGTATAACTCTCAAATATCTAGAGAATAAATAATGTCACCATTTGGATCACGATTTCATCAAACCATAAAATTAGAAGCATGTCTAAAGGAAACAATTAAAACTGAATGTGTAGTACTTCCACATAAAAAAACACCAGAAGCAGTCACCTATGAGGAGGATGCTGGAAGTTTGATGGCAAATCCTAACTGAATTACACTTTACCATCTTGTGTACAAGAGTTGTATTACTGGAGACATAGCAAAGTTACAGCTAATTAATGCTGTAGACCTCTTACTCGCTGAAAATAAGGATGACTTCTTCAGTAGACCTCATGATTTAGGCAAAACAAATTTCTCATAAGATTAACACTCGCAGTGCATCTACAATATGCCAGTTGGCTTAGTAACAGCAACTTGCAAAAAAGGCTGTGACATACAAAGAAATCGAAGGTTTTAAATAACAAGGGGTGTAAAATCCGAGTACTTGTGCATCATTATGAATTGTCACAGAAGAATGAATCAATCTTTAAGATTCAAAAATTATAATTTCACAAAGAATAATTCCAGCAACTGCCAAGAATTTACTCCACCTTGGAATGTTTGTCTGAATGAAAATGTTTTTCAGTAATGGACTTTTGGAAAGGATATTTGTAAGTTCAAGAGAAGACAGTCTTTACCTCTGGGAATGGCTTACTGCAATCTCTGGTGTAATCATTTGAATTACATCATGAACCTGCTACCCTTGACTAATTGTGTATGTTTTCTTTGAAGAACCATAAAATGCCACTCCATACATGGTGAACTTTTCTTATGCTTATGATGGGCCAATAACATTTTTGAAACAATCGAATATAAAATCTTGAAAAAAAGCGTGAATCATTTCATTAACAGTTTCTTTGGACACAGATTCAGCAGATAAATTGCATTTACAGACCTATTTAAGACTCAATGTGTGTGAAATAAGGGAACTTCTTGAGCTGTGCTCTCAGTATAGTAATTCTGTAAAACTGTTCTTAAACAGCTTGTCATCTGCACTATTATTATTTGAAAGATCAAAGTTGGTGGCTGGAATGTTGTAGTTCAGAGTTCTATACAACAAGATGACTCCATAAACATTTTAACTGTATAACTTAAATGTTGTGCATCACTTTGAACAGTTATAGAAATACTGATACATTATTCACAAAATCATTTATTAATAAAGACAGTGTGCAAGCACTGTGATAAGTGAGATGCACGAGAGTGAAGACAACAAACCCAAGTTACAGTAGAAATAGCTAAAGCTAGAATATTCACAAATGATGTTGACATAACGTGGTGCAACACTCAACTTTGAAGATGCTGAGGTAAAAGATATGCATCTGAAACTAATTATTCAGTAGATCAAGAATAGTGTAGAAAAACTCTCAATTCCCACAGTTTTTAAGTACAACCTTAAGAAAATGATGTACTTGGTACAATGGGATTCATTATGTCCACAAGAAAGTCTATGTTGAAAATAGAAAAATATCAATGAACAGAAACATGACTTCAGTTGGTACTTCAAATGTCTACATTCTGAATTGCTTCAACAATGAGATATGACAGCTAGATACTTATGCATTAAGAAGAGAGTAAGATTATCTTTTCATTTAATTGAATGTCAAGGATCTGTAGAGATTTGATATAAATCATGTGAATTATGATCTGAACAAAAAGGTCCACAATAGAAAGGTGGCTTCAACAGTATGATGTTGGAGCACCACCACTTGACAAAATTCCTGTTAATTGTCTTGGTCTGCTGCCACAAAGTAATAGCAAAATATAAATATCTATGGTTATGATGCATTATTCTTCAAAACCAAAAGCATATCATGTTACCAAATAGGAAGTGAAAATTCAAGCAAAACAAATCATCAATGAATTCGCTTCAGGATTTGGAGGGCCCAAGAAACCTCATTCATACCAGAGAAAATTTGGAATAGCCTTCTTTGTGGAAATGTGTCAATTATTTGGAAGCAAAAAATACCAGAATAATAGTTCCTCAGTCATCTTCTGATGGTATGGTGAAGATATACAATTATGTATTTTGAATCACTTAACAATTTATATGGATATATATAAGAAATCATGGATTTAAAATCTTTCAGTAATAATTATGAGTTACAAAATTACAGTATAAAAGCTGCAGACAACATACAATTATCACTGACAGTTGATAGAGAAGTTAAGGTGTCATTGGAACCACTGCACATGCATTAATAGGACAGTTAATTAGCAGGGCTTCAAAATTAATCTGCAGAAAGGTCAAAGAATATCCCTGAGATCATACATGAATTTACTGGTACATTGTTGTACAGGTGTTAGTAAGGGTCATATTTTGTACTCAAACGAATGAGTAATCCAATTCATATGATCCACAAGGATTAGTACCATCCAGAGTTTAACCACTATGATTGTTTTTGTAAGTAATTCGGTTAGAGAAAGGCATGTTAGATAAATTTATAGAACTTGTTTAGTGGAAGGTCAACCCGTCTTGAATTCCTGTAGAAACCACTTTCGAAAGATCACTAGGAAAAGACACACAAGTGAATTTTCTCAAATAACTACCTTGGGAGAACTCCATTAGTGATAACAAAAGTCAATAATATACAAGAGGCCATCCCAAATGTATAACAGAACTTTCAGAAAATAAAATCATAAAAAATAGACTTGTTGAATGGCCAATCATGGTTGATTTTGAATTGGCATTATTCAAAGTATTTTCAACCTAGTAAATAATCAGTGTTGTAAGCTATCATTAAATGTGTGTTTGAGAGTTACATTTTCTTGAAATAGTAAAAGTGTATAATGAAATATGAGAATCAATAAATTGAGTAATTTGTTTTTTTACATTTTTACACAGATATGTAAGTACTATCTGCACTAGCCATACTTAATTTAGCAGGGATAGACTAGAGAGAGGTAAGATAGTCAGCACCACACATCTTGGGTTTCCATCTTTCCAATGATTAGAAAGTATGACCACCACATTATAACAACAGCTGAAAAAGCAAGTATGTTTGTTAATGAAGATTCAAACCCACTTCCTGTAAGTTGCAAGTCAAGCACCCTAATCACCAGGCCATACTAGTAATTCTTGTCTTTAATTATTACCTGTTAGACAGTGAGAATTACTGCATGTGTAAATCATTTAAGTCATACAATAATTTTATCTCTGATTGAAATCCTGCAACTAAGTCTTATGTTTGTGAAATATAAACACACATTAGTTTTTGATAAGTCCTCTCAGAAGTTATTTGAACCATTATGACATTGATAAATTCTGATCTAGAACATATTAAATCAGGTAGTGACACAAAATACTTTGGTAAATAAGGTTTAATTTATTACTAATGAAAAAAACACTTCATAATAATACATCAAAGGATATTTCTTCAGAAATGCTCAAATATTCAGAACAAGAAAATACATAAATTTCAAAACCTAAAGCAAATCATGTTGAACATACATACAGTCATGTGAAAAAATTAGGACACCCTATGGAAAGCCTGTATATTTTATAACATTTTTGGATACGTAGATATTTAATCTCAATTTTAACACTACTGAGAGTTTATAGAAATATAACCAAACAATTAAAACTGAAGAAAAGACTTTTCAAGGTCTCCTGTAAATTTCATGCTACAAAAATGCATATTTGAACAATTTTTCTGATTGTGCCTGAATACGAAGGCTAAAAGGAACAATAGCAGATTTTCTATGATAGAAAAGTGTGGTCCACTGAGGATGTAAAACACAACCCCAAGTACAATGATGTGGTAAAGAGTGAAGTTTGGAAGTACACATGAGAGACAGTTGCAAACGATGAATATATAGAGGGGATTCATGGGACTCTTCATTCAAACTTTGTGCTGGAGAAGTACGAAAGACCCCAGAGCAAAGCTGAAGCCCATTGATGGTGGATAGAATCAAGCATTTTCAGTGCTGAGGTTCTGGCAAAACCATAAACCATAGACCCAGAGTCAAGTTTGGATTAGATATGGGCATGATAAACTTTAAACATGGAATATCGATCTGCTCCTCAAGAGGTGGAAAAACGGACATAGCGGATGTCCTGTGCTCTTATACATTTGACACGAAGTTGCTTGATATAGGAAATAGTTTAATTTACACTCAAATATAAGATCTAAGAACTTTGCCTCAGGAATGATAGGAAGTACAGCATCATCAATATGAAGTTCTGAATCTGGATGAATATTTCATTGGTAGCAGAAATGTACACAAACAGTTTGAGAGAAAGCTGAAAACAATTTGCTGTGATCCACTGAAGGATATGACTGATTGCAGTGTGAAGCTGTGGCTCAAAAAACCTCATGTTTGATGACGGACATGAGATGTGAAAGTCATCAACAAAAGGACAGTTTGCAACTGTAGGGAGTAGCTGTTCACTAACAGCATTAATTTTATAATGGGAAGTGTGACACTCAGAACACAGCCTTGAATGACTCTAAGTTCCTGTGGGTAAAAACAGGAAAGTGTTGTGCCCACATAGACCTTGAATTGGCAGTTCATTCAAAAATGCGCAATAAAAAGTGGCAAATTGCCACATAATCCATACAAGCAAAGGTCTTGCAGGATGCCATATCTCCATGTTTTATCATTAGCTTTTTTAAATCAAAAGAAACAAGATGTTGTTGCTTCAAAAAGGCTTCTCTGAGTGATATTTAAAGGTGAAGTAAGTGGTCTATCATGGAGCTTTGTCTTCTGAACCCACACTGAGTGGGTGAGAGAAGGTTGTTTGATTCCTTGAATCAAACAGGACAAACATTAATCATTCTCTCTAAGGTCTTAATGATGTAACTCGTACAAACAATGGGACAGTAATTAAAAGGAATCTTTGGATCCTTTCCAGGTTTAAGAACAAGGAGTACAACAGTTTGGAAGCATCAGAAAAGACATTCTTCAGCCATATCTGGTTAAAGACAGCCTAGAGAACAGTAAAAGAGGCAGAAGAAAGGTGGCATAACACCTCACAATGTGTATCATCAGATTTAACTGATGTATTGCCAGACCACTAATGCTCAAGTTCGAGTTCCACCAGTGTAAGAGGGAGATTGTAGTCATAGGAGTGATCAGTGGAAAAGAAAAGAGACAGATGTTTGACTTGTGTTTTAATAGCTAAGAAGAGGATGAATTTAAAGAGCTAGATACATGAGAGAAACATTCACCAAAAGTATAAGCAATGCTCTGAGCATAAGCAACTTCATGGCCATTAAATATTAAGATAGACAGAGGAGCAGAAGTATATTGTCCATTCACCTTCCGGATCTTGACCCATATGACATTTGAACTAGTGGTTGATGAAATATTGAAGGTAAATTTAATCCAGGATTCCTTCTGGCTTTGATGTTTAACTCATCAAGCCTGTGCACGGGCTTGTTGAAAAGCAATGCAATTTGTAAGCATGAGATATCTAAAAAATTTATTCCAAGCACATTTCTGAGCTTTTTGTGTTATAGAAAAAGCAGAATTCCAACAAGTGTGGGGATGCACTGTGTAGATGCTTGGACAACACAGTTAGATACTGCTGCTACACAATCATCTATCGATGATTTACACAAGATTGCAGGAGCAAGTTCCGAGATAGTAGTGAAAGAGGGCCAGTTGGTTTGGTCTAACTTCCACTGAGGCACACGGGTCAGGAGGTACTGACCATGGACAATCTCTCTTAATATGATAGGAAAATAATTACAACCTTGAAAATTGATGTCAACCTCCCCAAAAGATCCAAATGAAAAGAGAAGAGGAGCTTGTTTATTTTTTATTTGAGTGATATTCATAATGAAAAAAAATATTTTGGTGCCAATTGACCCCACCCACCATGAAGCCCTATGAAAGGATGCCCTACAGTGCCATACAAGGTCACTGCAGCAATGACAGGGTTTCGTAAGCACTATACCCAAACACCAATATCAGACATAATGTCCACTATACCTGTTGAGGACATCCTACGCTGGCACTCAGTTGACCCTGGCCAAATTGGACTACTCAACTGATCTTGGGGGTCATCCCAATACTGCCTATCTTCAGGAATTTAAAGCCAAAGTGGTATTTTGGAGTTGGACCCCTTGACCATCAGGATCCTCTTCTCTCTTTCATGGGTCACCATGCATGGCAGACATGCAGTTGGATGTTTAGATCCCAGATGAGGTAAACTGAAAGAACAGAACCTTCCCTGGGAGGTCCTCTCACCATGTACAAAAATTCACACCAAGGGGCATTTTCTATTGAAACATTTACAGAATATATATATATACACACATACACAAAATACAGTAAAACTCAGGTGGCTTTTGTGAATGGTAAATGCATTGATATTAAAAGTATCTGAAAACAAGTTCCAGATGGAGATTAGCTAAAGTAAACAGAAATGGATGGATCCTGAATAAAAATTTTAAAGTACAAATATTTACACAAAAGATGATGAGGGATACAAGAATTATATCATTTTTGTCACAAGTAAAATAAAACATTGTATGGAAATGATGAATATCAGAAAAATAATCAGAGTAAATCATGAAGTGCTCAAACTGTAAGATCAGTACAGCCAAGCACAACAATGGATTCTTACATTTAATAATATTGCTTTTTGGTGTGTGTCATTAGAAAAACAAGTTCAAAGGAAAACAAAATATCTTAGTGAAATAACACTACACAAATGATTCACAGGTTCTGAACTCTTAAACGTACGTTATGATTTCAGGGAAAAGTGTTTAGAGATAGATGGGAGAAGTATAATTTTTTTTGTAATGTCCAGCTTCCCATTTTTGGCTATAAGATGAAATACCTGATAAAGGATTTGGACTTCAATACTATATAAATATATATATGAGTGAGTAATGTGTAAAGTCATCATAGCTGTTCCCTGTAGTTGCTGAAAGATATCTTTAACCAAAGAAAACAATTGTGTTTTGAATATATAAAAATAAAACTTTTAAGAATTTGGGTGCTGTGATCATTTCTATGACAAACATTATTATGGAAACCTTTGTTTTTAATTAAAGCAAAGCATTGATTAACACAAATTCTTGAAAGATCTTAAAATTGATTTTGAAATACTTTAATTTTGTCCAGTGAAATGCTCTCTCAGATTTATTAAATTAAAATTTTATAGTACCATACAAAAATCAAAAAAGGGAAGACATTCAAATTAGGAGAAAGCTGAAAATTCAATCCTCTCTTTCTCCTTGGTTGTAAATATTGCTTGGCAACACTTACCATGAGAGGATCAGTATTAAAATAAGGAGGTCCACCTTCAATCGTCTTGATAATCATAATTTCAAATGACCAGCTATCAACATCATCATGAAGACAGTAATGACTTGGAGAGAATTTCAAGTTAGCCTTGCAAAATTAACTTAAGGCATATTAATAACTGTCACAGTTTTGTAGTTAGATTGCTAGTATCAACTTTGGTAGCAAAAGTTTAAGTGTGTTGAAACTACTTTAACTTTATCCGGTTGTATAACATCCTTTTTGTCAATTTTCCTCTTATAAAATCAACTATGTAGCAAAACTATCTTTTTGATATATTCAGACTTATAATTTATAACAAAATAAATTTTTATTACCATTTGTTACAGATAAATTAATGAAAATAAAAATAATAATCCAAATGCACAAATAAAATTTGTTACAGTCTGCTAATTTGTACAAGTTTGTTGCTTAGTTTCAGAACAAAGAATTTGTAACAAACTATTGTTTTGATGCTATTAGTGTTAAAAGAATGTAAAATCCAACTAAATACACAATTTGTATTGCCAGACGGCTGCTGTACATGTAAATATTTTCACTAATAAAGTAGAAAACAATATTTCAACCTTCTTAGGTTATCTTCAGGTCATTGTTAACTTACCTTCAAGTAATCTATGACAATTTTGTCATTAAAGGGAACTAGCACATTACTTGGTACGTGATTGTATTATTAGTAATAAGCACATGTAAAATTTGGTTTTTATGTCACATTATTGTCATATTCATTAACATAATAATACATAGCTATGTTATGTACGTGATTTTGTTTCAATATGTAGTGTAAGTTTACCAAGAAAAAATCAAATTAAGATGAGAAGATATTCAATGGTTTACACAATTAAATAAAATATTTTTGGTTACAATTTATATTTCAATAATATTTAAAAATTTGATATTAAAGTAAAAATGAAAGAAATAAAGAACCACAGCATAAAATATCAAATATAACAGCAAGTATTTAAGATAAATAAAGAATGGATATATATTATCTTTAAAAAATAAAGATACATTGACTTATCAAAGGTAGATATTTTGTACTGCATATAAAAATTGGAAACACTGATACACATGTAAATATTTTATATTTCTGAGTAAATGTGATTTTTATATAAACAACTAAATTACAGCTATCATGTAAAGTTTCAACACCTTCATAATATATGTTTATGTTCACTTAAAAATGAAATAAATGATTTTAATAACAAAAATCATGGTGTAAACACTGAATGATGACAAAATATTCAAATCCAACAGCTTTAAAAATTGTTATAAGAACGAATAAGTGCAGTTTTTTTTAACATGGTTGTTTTATTCAAGTGTCTGAAAAACAGTATTTCAAATTATCTTTTGTGTTCAACTAGTTAAAGCCAAATACAATTTCACTGAATAACAGAACTGATCAGATAGACAGTATAGTGAGAGATAAAAGCTTCTATGAAATTATCTATACATATTAGATAAAATATACTAATCATTACAACCTAAATGGTGTAAACTGCTAAAATATTGTAAAAGTTATAAATTATTGTAAAACATGTTAATTACAGAAGTATTTCCTTTTCCATTTTCATCTTAATTTCTTCACTGTGGCTAAATATTAGAAGTATATAAAAGAGAGACTTGTGTTATTATTTGTTTTAGACAGTCCTGATTTTCAATGGCCAATAGACAAATTAAAGTAATCTGGAAAAAGAAATCATCTGTAGTTTACTTGTTTTTTTGATAACCAAATTTAAATAATTTGCAAAGTCATTACATTTCAAAACTTACCTCATTTTACACTCTAATCCATTCAAACTAACATATTTAAACTTTTAATATCCCTAGGGATTACACTGTTGAGATGCAGAAATTCTACTCCTTGAGGAACCTGAATTTCAATTCAGTGTGCTTGTTGCTTTTATTTCTTTATACATAGATATATTTATATATATTTAGAGAAAACAATTTAAACATGAGATGGAATAAGGCCATGTTAATGTTTGTTTATATTCATAAATAGCAGAAATAACCAGTTTTGATCTCATTGTTGGTTGATATATTAGTTGTTTTACCATCTCCTGGTGCATCCATCATAAATCTGACCCCAAGAAAAGCATGGGCTTTGCAGGTCAAGACAAACAACCTTGAGTGACTGCCCCTGTGCAACACTTAACCTTAATTGTTTCAGTACTTTGTTATATCACTAACACTTTTTATAAACAAACAAATAAACAAATGGTTTCAAGTTTTGTTATTTATATGTTTCATTTTATATTTTCAGTACAAAGATAAAAAGCAATATTAAATTATACTTCTATTGCTAATCAACATGACATAAAAGTCATTGTTGGAAATCATTCTGCTTTTTATGTACATTAGATGTTGTTATATAAATGAAACTACCAGCTATGTTCAGATTATTAGGTTGATATTCTCAATATAACAGAGATGGACTAGCCATGCATCATGGCACATTGGCCCTCTCAAAAGAAATGAATAAGTAACACATGACTGTCAATGCTGATGAGATGGTATAGGCCTTACCTCATAATAAGATGGCATGGTTCCCAAAAAGGGTTTGATTCTTGAATTTTATACAAAGCTACAAAAGAGCTATCTGCACTAGTCATCCCTAATTTAACAATGAGAGACTAAAAGGAAGGTAGCTTGTCATCACCACCCACCACCACCACTTGGGCGACTCTTTGAGCAATGAATAATGGGATTGACAGTCACATGAAAATACTTCTATGGCTAAAAGGACAAGTATGTTTGATGTAAAAAAGATTCAAACCTACAACCTTAACATTACAAATTCATCTGGACATACCAAGCCCCCAAAAACAGAATATTCCACGTTTACTAAACAACTATGTTATTGTATCTTGAACCCATTTTGTCATAAAAATAATACCTATGAACATTTCTACTGAAGCAACATGACATGAAAACTTTTGTTGGAACATGCCATTAACAAATTGCATTGATTATTCTATACATTAAAAGTTGTTATATTGGGAAAAGTCTCTTTTCTATGTTGTTTCTTTTACTACTTTGCCTTCTTAAAAAATGCACACATTCATGTCTGTCTGTGATTTCTCTTTTAAATACAAGGAACCACTTCTTTTATCTGTTGTTTCCTGCTACTTTGCCACCTTGGACAGATGCATATGTGCATGGATAAATAATACTCAAGGTGCACACCTTCAGAGGTCACTTGGTATAGGTGCACAATTTTAGGTTTCTAAAATCTGAAGATATAGCTGTCACATATTCTTTCCTATATGTTTTTCTCTAGCTTTATTTCTAAAAAGATGCACAAACACGTGAATAAGTAATGAAACTCAGATGCATAACCTCAGAGTCCACTTACTATTGGTGCAAATTTTCAGGTTTCTAAGCTCTATCCTTTGAAGATATGATGGTCATACACATGCAGAGACAAACTCTTCTCTTATTATAGGTAAACAATGTTATCAGCATAATACTGCTCACATAACATACACAGTAGATTTTTCATGTTTCTGGTTTATCCAGAAAGACTAGGCCACTACCTGCAGTAATTTTTAAATGTTTATTCTTTACAACTTAAACGAGTTTTGTCATTTAGAGTATTATAAATTCTAAAACTAAAGTTTTAGTCTATTTTAAGACTGAATAATTCATTAAGGTTTTATTTTATTTGAACTACCAACCCTTTCTTATTCTTTTTCAAATTAACAACTTATATGATAGAAGATTCAAAATATGCTATACATTTAAACATCAAAGGCATAAATTTTCACTGATATTCAGTACAGTTAAATCTTGTAAATAGTAAATTAACAAGAACATTTGTAAATTTGTTGAAGATATGCTCTCCTATAATGTACTGGAAGTGAAAAAAGAGCCACACAGTTTACACAATGATAACCACATCAATTTTACACGGAAATTCATTCTTACTGGCTGAAATTTTATTTGAAATATTTTAATCACTCAAGATATTAAAGTTTTAGAATTATCCAATTTTGTTACCATGTTTAGAGAGTTTAAAAAGGAACTACAATAGTTATTGAACAGATTTTAAAAAATTACTATAATCAGACATCTTCTGTAAAAAAAACAAAAACCCTCTATCAAAAACAATCAATATATCATGCTTCTTTACCAACTGTTGATATTTCATTTCCAGACAGTCAGGTTCACATGAGAACATTATTCAAAGAGCCAAGTACCAAATAATATTACATTATCATCTAGACAAATAAAGTTTAAAATTTCACTTGTATATTATTCTTTAATAATGTTGTATATAAATAATAAGACAGAATATTTTTCCTTACTTAAGATTCTGCCAGGAATCATATATCTAATACAAATACCCACACCAAAGTTCTTCCAATAATTCTTCATGAGGTAAAAAATAAAGTAGCTATACTTCTTCAGCACTTTTTTAAGAGTTAGATTATTATCATCTAGAACAGTGTTTACAAAAGTGTGGTACCTGTACCTGTGGTATCACACAAGATAATTTCAGGTGATATGTGGATGAAGATTTTCATTTAATGATGGTGTGCCTGAGCCATCATAGATTACTGGTTAAGAACAGGATTTCTAAAGTGTTATGGTAAAGATTGTGAAGGAAATGAGATAAAGTGGTGATAGCTATGAGAACCAATTTAATGAATCACCAAAACTGTTTGACAGTGTTGTAAAAGTGCCAGCTGCAAAGAAACCAAAAATATCATGCAAATATGATGAAAATTATTTGTAAACTGGATTTTGAAGGACAAGTAATGAAAGAAGGCCTATTCCATTATGTGTCCTACGTATGGAGACCTCATGCTTCATTTTGAAACAAAGCATGAGGAATACCACGTGTAAGCTATTGAATTTTTCAAAGAAGAGAGAAAGGACACTCCAGTCTCCCAGAAAGTAAAGCACAGTGTGGCAGGGGATAATAGTATGAATTCTGTGGAAACCTCTTTTGTAGTAACATATGTGACTGTAAATGCCAGAGCTATTGGAGTAATAGGAGAGATGCTAATCAAACCTGTTGCCAAAGTGATAATAGAAAGCAAGATAAGCTAAACAATAGATCTATGCTCATTTCAACAACCTAAATATATCATTCTACAGCAAGTTTATATCAGTATTCTACGTGCAAGACAAATTTAATGCAATGATTGCAAAACTGGAGCTATGGGGTACACGTTTTGGTTGTAGTGAACTGGAATCTTTTCCATTTTTCATTCACGTGGCTATGAACTCATCTGAAGCACTTGCTGAACATATGTTGAACATAATAAAGACACACTTCAAAGACTTCATGAAAGATCTTCATAAGTATTTTTCCAAATGTGACGGTAGTTGTGAGTGGTTAAGGAACTACTTTTCACCACTTTGCACACATTACCAAATAACTTGACACCTTCAAACAAACAACAGCTTCTGGAGATCACTTCAGAAGGTGTTTTGAAGTGAAAGTTTGTGTTGAACAAAAGTCACATTATTTTACTTGCACATTAATGCACAGTATCCAATCTTATCAGAGAAGGTATCTTTTATCATTTCCTACTTGACTGCGTACACACGTGAGTAGGGATTATCTGTGCTGGTTAATGTCAAAACTTAAAAAAGAATCTTATTTTCGGTGTACAACCTCATCTTCATCTTACACCAAGCTACATCAAACTGAATATTTCTTTACTGGTTATAAACAGTTTCATTCTTCTCAATGAGAAACATATTTTTGGAGATTCATTTTTAAACCAATTATATTTATTATTCATTATTGCATGAATTCTGAAGCTATTTTAACTTTGTTATTACAATGTAATTTTGACATGAGAAAAATAATCTTTTGAAATTAATACAGCAAAACCTGTTTAAGCCAGAAATTGCAAGAGGTTGAAACCTGTACAAGCAGGAAATATCAAACTTTTGCAGCATTATCTTTAGATTTCTGTAATAAAAGGCCCTCTACATGATGGAATTTGCATAACATGGATGTAAAACAATCTTTCACCTGCCTCATCTGTTGACAAGTAGGATTAGAACATGAGTGAGGCAGAAAAATATTTTTGATTAATATTTTCTTCATCTAAAAATAAATTATTGTTGAACTAATAATTTGTTTAAATATTAATAAATTCTCAGACATTTTGTTGCAGTAAATATTGGTTAAATACATTCTGTTCATTTTTACTGCCATCATTATTCCAGAGGTCACTATTCAAATAAATGATTGACTTCACTTTTGGTTGCATTTGCTGATAAAAAACTAGAAAACCCATGGGTAACAGGTAAAAGTGAAAAACTGCACTGTTTCAAAAATTTATGGAAGAATCAACTTCCTGTGAAATGAGAAGCGAATAATAAAGCATGGATGACATGTGCTATATTTCAGAAATTTTTGAACAAATTGAGCAAGAGAATGGAACAAGAAAAAAATAATATTCTACATTTCCTAGATAATGCAATTTGTCACCCAAAAGTTTAACTTTCAAATGTTTGTTTAATCTTTCTATCTCCATGTACAACATCAGTTCTACAGCCACTATATTATGGAATTATACAAATTATAAAATTTAAATACAGAATATTGATCCTTCAGCATATTATTGCAAACATGGACATCTGTAAGGAAGCATCTGAAATGACCACGAAAATTGACGTGTTAGAAGCAATTGCATTTTCATGTCATTCAATCAAGTACATAAAAAATGAATGTGCAATTAAGTGCTTTCAAAACTGTGGATTTATTCTTGATGATGGTAGAGATTGTGGAGAAGTTATTTATTATGATGATTCTAGTAGAATCCAAATACTGATTTAGAAGATTGATGCAGATGATTCAGTGAACCTGAAAAGTTTCACAAAATTTCCCAAGAATGTTTTAAGAGAAATTGATGAAATTCATCTAAAATCTGTAATAGAATCGCAAATGATGTTCTCTTTCAACTGCACGACAAAACCCATTAAAAAATGAAACAGTTGAGAAAAGACACTTTCTTCAAATAAATTTAAGATCTTGTGGGACTTGTGGACTCAAGCACCCACATCTCACTCTTCTGATTTCTAATCTTATGTAAGACTAGCAAATTGGAGGGAGGTTAAGGTTGAAAAAAAGTGTATCCCCACTGCATTGTGGTTCCTACTTCATCAGTCACCTCCAAAACCAAGGATACATTTTTTAATCCCGCATTGTAGCTTGTATCCTAGAATCCTTTTCTTAAAATATGCAGCATATTTAGTTCAATTTGAATGTGTTTTTTATGGCTTGAAAACTTAGGATAATACGATATATAGAATGAAATGAAAATCAGTGTATCAAAAACAATTGTGGCTATAACCCACAGTCTCTCACATAAAAATTATCATGTATTATTTATAACCAAAATTTTATAAAAGCAAACCTGTGAGAGTTATATGTAAAATTATTCTTAAACCAATAGTGTTACTCAAAATTGATCTACTAAGTTCAATAGGTATTACCTTAACATACACTATACAGAATGTAAAATTAAAATTATGGGAGAATTAACTAATATTTAACACAAAGAACACTTGCCCTGAGTTCATTTCTTATAAGGTAACTATCCACACAGTTCAAAAGGTTCAGATGTTTCACATCACACAATATTAATAATTCAGTAATTAAACATTCTTTATCAGGTTGCTAAGTTAAATAAAGCATCTTAACACCAACTTACAACTAAGTTCCTCTATATGTTGCTTTATATACACCAGCTGAACCACTAAAACAATTAAAGAAATATCATCAGAATTTGTAATGTACTTGAATGTAAAGACAAATGAACAATGAAAAATCACCACTTTAAAATATTTGTACAATAATAAAACTGTATGCATATCTTATTATACAGGAAACACAATATCATACATAACTAAATGTCTCTCAATATATGAAGACTACCATAAAGTTTCAATACAAAATAAACAGTAGGTGAAGTTGACACATGTAAGCACCACTTTTTAAAATAACATTAATAACTTTTTGGAAGTGATTCTGGTGTTACAATCGAGATGTACTAGTAACGTGACGATTTTAGAATCTTTTCAGCTAATCATTCATGAGTGAATTAATCCAATGAAGTAAATGGATGCTTTTAAGTTTGAGAATATCAATGACACTATTGTTTATTCTGCTCTATAAATCTTGTAAATTTGTGTATGGCCAAATATGCTTTACAATTTCACAAGGTAATGTAGTCTTTATACACTGTTATGTTATTTTACAGAAGTTACTAAATGCTCTCTTTTAATCAAAATATGTAGTTATTCAGTTTCAAATTTTAACTTTATGAACTATGTTACTATTTTTGCTGGGACTTAGAGTTATTTTTAACACAAACTTTTGTTGATGTAAAAGTGAAACAACTGTCTTTGTGTGAGATGAATCAAACTGTCCACTTGTTATTCTGCATTTTTTTAAATTCCTTGGTAGATCAAAAAAAATCATTCTTATATTTTATTTTTATAAATCACATTTTCAATACATCAGGAACATCATTCTATAAACTGATTAAGCAGCACCTTCTCTTATATAAATAGCTATTCACATGTATTACTTCCCTCTGTATGAAAAACATTTTTACATGCATGCCACAAGCCTTCTCACTCCCCTCCACTAGAAATGACTTATTCTGATGTGTGTCACATGCATTTTATCAGGACAACCCTCAACCAGTGAGACTGTCACATATTCAGGGTTACCCATGTTATTTCCTCTGTTTAATTGAACTAGACTAACACTATTAGTTTTGCCAGAAATTAGAAGATTCTGCTTTAAACAAGAAAGAAAAGGAGGATGTGTGAAAGGATGTAAGTACCTATTGAAAATCCAATTTTAGTGTTGGAAAATTATTTTATACCTATATACCTAAAATATAAATACCTAAAATCCCCATTCCATAATCGAAAGGACCAGAGCATCGGAATAAGAAAAGCATCCTTTGAAAGCACAGAAAGAAAACATCTGGAAACAAGAAAATAGGATACAAAGAACTGATATCAGAGACTGTACCACAAGTAAATTTTGTCCATTGAAGAAAACTGTGGTACATGTGAATGGAAAACAGTGTCCAAGTGGTGTGTGAAAAAACAATGGAACTGCTTCTAGTAGAGTGACTAAGGCACAAGATCACACTCAGAGAGCCAACTATATCCAAAATTCATGTTACTGGGAACTGACATTCATGCAGTGATAGGGTGAGGAGCATACTGTCTACACTTCAAGTTCAGAAGATGCAATAACATTTATAACAATGAGTAATTACCATCAAAAGGTAAATGAGGCTCCTAAAAAATTTAAGAATAATAAAAAATAACTTGCAGAGCCAAAGTCACATGGAAATTTGAAGTGAATACACATCAAAGAAAATAGCCCATAGAGGATGAAATGGTGATACTATGCAAACAGCGAGAGACAATTATGTTAGACATATTCAATATATGCAGCTGAAAAGTTCTTCCATGGAATGACAAAGATGAAATACAAAAGAAAAGGTGAGATATTAAATATGATGAGAATAAATATGAATCAGAAAGTACACATTGACAACAAAAAGAGATAAATAAACCAACTGAATCAAAAGCCCTGTCCCAGTTTGTGAAGGCTGAAAAGAGAAATATCACAAACAGAATAGTTGCCAATGAATAAAGAGAGGAACAAGCTCTACAGATGGCAGTTGTATGAGCAATGAAACATTGAATACCACATACAGACTACAGTCTTTATGGATCAGACATATAATAAAGATGACTAATGGAAAGAAGGTACATCAATGAGTTATTCTCAGTGGAACACCTGTTGAGGTGTGGATCCTGACCAATCACTGAAGACCCTAAAAAAGATTCTATGCAAGAGCCCACTAATTGTAAAAAGCCCATTGATGAGCTCACATATGATCCTGAATAAAAGGGATTGTGGCAATCACAAAAAACACAGTCCCAAAAGAGATTGCACATCAGGAGTTCCAATATGATTAACCAGCCCACTTGAGTTATTTCCTAGAGCAGCTGAAATGTACAATGAGTAGACCCCTGTTCACAATGAGATAACAGTAACAAGTTATCCATATCATAATGAAAACACATCCAATGAGTTTGGCAATAATGAGAAAAATCTCAAAATATTCCAATAAAATAATAAACATAAGGCCCAAACTAAGCTTCAACGAGAGTTTTTAAAACTGATAATTGGACAAAACCAAAGATGTGGTGATGTCTTCAGAGCTATTGAAATATGTAAGAAAGCATTCATGACATCCATTTTGATCATCCACATACATTGAATAAAAATCCACTTGAAACAGTTCCATGATGAGACAAGGGAGAATGAGAAATTGAGTGAGGTGGAACAAATACATAACAGGTTGCCAGTCTTCAGTTTTCTTAGAGACAACAAACAGCCTAAAATAAAAACTGAGAAGAGGTTCAATGGTCTGTCAATGATGGGATCCTGTGGCCGAAAGAAGAAAATAGGTTCTGTGACAAAGGAAGTGGAGAAAGAGAATGTATTAAAAGTTATTCTGATAGAAATAAAAAACCCACTCATCTGTAACAAAAAAAACACTAAAGAGGAACAAATTCTCACAATCAAGATCCCAAAAAACCAGAATTCACTAAGTAGTCACCAACACTGTCAGCACTGTGCCAATTTACATGAAAGAAAATGAAATACAGAGCTCCTGGATGAAAGAACAGGTAAACACTGAGGAATACTAAAAAGGAAATAGGTGCTTTAAGGTTTTATCTGTTACAAACAATTTACCAAGGAAGAAATGGTAGAGGATTCCTCACGTGATTTGAGTGCATCAGGAACATGGTTGATACCTACCACTAAAGAGAGGGAACAATGTAATTTTCTGAGACAAATGGCTGGCAAAATAACCTGGGTAAAGGCGATACTGAGATCCACAAGATTCTGACAACAAAAAATCATGTGTGTAAGTTATTCAAGAGATGATGATAAACTTTCAAGATTTTGGTGAATAGCCTGGGATAGATGATGTATTGTAGATAAACACCACAGAATGAAATAAGGTTTAGACAAATGTGTGGAAACTGGGTATGGGTAAAACATTGCAGGAAGGCATAGTGTGCCCCTAAATTGACAAAATAAACTACAGCTGCTTAGAACAAGTTTTGATGATATATCAAAGCAAATTGATTGGCAGTCCGTGAGAGAAAAAGAGATACTGGGACTCTCAACCAGTTGGGAAGTGAGATGCTCCACACAATATCTAATATCCAGAAAAAATGGGAAGACTGAATAAGAACTATCATGCAACAAAGAAAGACATGAAATCAAGTAAATGGATGGCACATCACAAACCTGAAAAATTATGTTTTAACAAGTTTTTAAGGTCGAGCTGATTCTACAGATGGAACACACGAAACACAGCACAATCTGAATTAAGTGAAAGGCTATCAAAATCTTAGTTAAACTAAACAGATTTAATATGTTCTCGGGGAATTAAGGAACATTCAAGAGTACATGCTTGACCTATATTATAAGCAATATCTTAGCAAATAATCACAGATAAACCCAACCAACAATTTATCCAACGTTTCATCGACGAAAGTGTTTTGTGAGAGGTATGATACTCAAAGTTGAAAAATTAACCTCGAAATTTGTAGGAAATGATATATAGAACAAATTGTTTGATAGATGAATATAAACATGTGAGAAAATAAAATGCATCAAAAAATAAAGATTGGATATAGAATTTAAAGACGTAAGCTGCTTAATCCAAATGATTAATACAAAAGACCACTTCAGAAGTATAACTATTTAAGTTATAATTAGGAACCATGCTAAAGAAAAATTTCAAACTCTGCTGAAAAAGAAATGATAGTTTAGAAGAACTGAATATAAATCATTTGTGTAATGTTACAAAATGTTTGTCATTTTCATTGGTGAAAGGTTTTCATGTGGTAATTGGTATGAGAAACTCATTAAAATCAAGTATTTCCCATGGATGGGTGGTGAAAGGCTTGTAATATGCATAAAACATGTTTTGCATATGGGGGGACAGAATTAAATGAGAATTGTTAATTTTGCAAAAGGATATAATTTAATGTATGGAAGTAAGTCATTGCAATGAATAAAATATTGAAACATTTGCAATTTATAACTTTTTTTTCTCTCTTTTTCACAAGAAAGAAGCACGATATTGAAAAAGCTGGAAGTAATATGCAGAAATTGTCAAACTATTTTGTTTCTTATTTCAGTAGCTAGTATATGAAATTTAATTAACACTTGTTTGGAAATTCAGCAGAACAATGACCCATAATTTAGCTTCCCTTCATATAAAGGTATTTGAAAAAGAACGAAATTGTGATGCACAATTTACAAAATAATTTGCTTAATATCACATACTCACTCAACTGAAATTCAACAAAAAACAACTAATGAAAATTAAAAACAATTAAACAAAATACCAACATACAAACATCAAGTAAATGATGAATGAAAGTGATACAGATAAAGTAAAATAACACCTGTTAAGTAATTAGTGCTATGTTCCAAAAATGAACTTTTTATCTCTACTCTGTTACTACTGAGTACAAATTAACCTTTAAATGATGTCATCATTCTTTTGAAAAAAGGTCTTGAGGGACATGTTACTTTTAAACTCACTCTTTATCAATTTGTTTTATCATGGTATATTTTTCATTGGGATCCCCCCACTGAAACAATACTTAACTATTTCATAATTTCCTCACATCATTTTCTTTCTCCATGATGAAGTTTTATAAAACAACAATTAGTACACCACACAAACTTGTGTTTGCCAACAAAGATTACTTGTTACGATTGTTGCATATAACATTAAACATTGCACTATTATATTTATGAACAAAGTTAAATTTCTTGCTTGGACAAAGGATCAATTTATTATATTTTTATTATAAATAACATCTCTTGTATTATTCTATGTAGTTGGTACAACATAAATCCATTTAATAACTAAAAAATTTAAAACGTCTACACAAATAACTTTGACATTTCCTTAGTTCTCTAATCATCAACAAATAATTCTACAGAAAATCAATGTAAGTGGGTTCAAATGAAAGTGTTTTTGTTTTTTATGCTCTATTGTTTAATTGACTCAGGTATTCTCAATACAAATACTACATATCGTGAATAATTCCTGAAAGAGTAACTGACATCAGACAAGAACTATCAATAGTATAAATACTGCAGAGTAGAAGATAAGGTTGCTTAAGTTACGTAAATATGTCTATCCTTCAGGGCAACCTTGGTTACATCTTTTATAATCATAATATCTGACAACAGAAAGCAGATTGAAAGATGTTAAGCAATCAGATCTGTAATTTTCATAAAATGATGAATAAATCATGTCTCATACACATACCAATAATATAGATACAGTTTGCAAAAATGTGTAGAACAAACAACTGAATTGAATCAATGTAAATATCCAGTATATGTGAAAATTAACACAAGAAATTGCTTCATTAATTACTAATTCCACATCATGTTTAAAGTGATATTATAGCTGTCTGCACAAATATAAGGAGCTGATATTTGGAGTAGCGTGATTTGGTTAGTCTGAAATACATTGCAGTTCACATTACTGTCATGCCACATATAAAAAGTAGATATAACCTTCAGTGGTAATGTGTTTCCCATTCACTGAGAATGAATAAAAATAATCTGGCTTACATCATAAATGTTACAACAAAGTGCAGCAACAACCTAAATGACTACTAACAAGTACATACTGTTCTTATTAAAAAAAAACTGAAGAGGTTGGTTGGTTAATTTAGTGTTTTATGGCACAAAGCAGCTGGGCTATTTGCACCAACAGGTAAGTACAAAAACCACTGTCATTCACCTGAAGTTGGCCTTTTAGTCCTGGTTCTGGGTTATGTGTCATAACAGCCATTATCAAAAGGTAAAGTAATAAAAGTTTTAAAAGACATGTAGTAAAATCGTAATAATAATTAGCCAAATGTCTAGTAAAAAGGTAAAAGGAAATGAAGGTAAAAACAAAACAGCAATTAAAAACGTAAATGGCATAAAACCAATGTTGACATCCAGCTTACAAAGTTGTAAAGGGCTTTCGTAAGCACAGTGGTAATGATCATTACCAGCCAGGAAGACTAACAGGTAAGTACAAGTGCCACCATCAGTCACCTGAAGTTGGCCTTTCCAGTCTTTATCCCGGCTTATACCCCATTATGGCCAGTATCAAAAAGTAAAGTAATAAAAGTGTTAAAACACAAGCAGCAAAATTGTAATAACAACTCGCCAGGACAACTAACGGGTAGTTCAAACAGCAGCGTTAGTCACCTGAAGTTGGCCTTTCCAGTCCTGATGTCGAGTTATTTAACGTTATGGCAATTTCAATTTCAAATTGAACTAGAGAGATTGAGACTCTTAAAAGGGAGCCAAATTAAAAAGGTGTAATGAATAAATATCAAAAACTTAAATGACATAATAAAGATAAATGGCCAATAAAAAACTAAAAACTTTATCTAGGTGGACAGAGTCACCGTCACCAATAACACTGTCTAATGTAACAGATAAACCTTGGGACAGAACTTGTTTAAAATAATGCCGTCATTGAGAGTCATAACGATGGCAAGAAAGAAAAATGTGGTGTATCATAGTGATTTGAGTGTTACACAAACTACACACTGGTGAAACAGTTTTAGATAAAAGAAAACAATGAGATAATAAACTGTGACCAATGCATAGTCCAGTTAGAACAACTTCTTCCTTCTGAACCTTACAGAAGCTAGACAGCCAAAGTCATATATCGGGTTTTATTTGGAAAAGCTTGTTGTCATGTTGCTCACTCCAAGTTGACTGCCAGCTGGCACAGAGCCGAGGTTTGAATACAGGGCCAAAGTCGATGAGAAATGGGCCAGTCAGTTTTGAATATCAGCAAAACCAGGGTGTGAGCCAACGTGAAGTGATTCCAGGGCCAGGAGAGAACTAATAGAGTCAATATAAATAATGCAGTTGGAGTACTGCTTAGCTTCAATATAATCCATGGCAAGAGATGTGGCGTACAGTTCAGCAGTGAACACAGAAGCTGTAGAGGAGATTCTGCACGCATCCACCAAACCACAACAAACCATGGCAGAGCCCACAGAGTTACCTGATTTAGAACCATCGGTATAAATTCCAACGGGAAAATTGTTCGAAAGATGTTCAGTAAATAGAAAATGGTACTTCCAATCTGGAGTACAGTGTTCCCTCGCCATTTCGCGGGCTCGGCCGACCCCCCCATATGTATATATATATACACATATATATAAAATAATGAACATTAAATCTAAAATATAGCATTAAATACCATTAAAATATTAAAAATAAATATAATTAATAGTGTAAAGAAAAAAACAGATATATTTTGAGATATTAACATATATTTCAGTTTATAACAGCATAAAAATGGAAACAGAACCAACTGGAAAGGCTATAGATGTACGCATTGTGCGTCTGCGGAGGCTACGCGAGATCAGCTTCATGCTGAAGATATGTAATTTTTAATTTTAAGGCTTAATATCTCAATAATTGTTTTCATTATTTCAGCAATAATGAACAGTATTGTAATGGGAGGGTTAAATAGTTGTACAGGGAGGGTTTTAAAAGTCTAAATGCACATAAAAATATACGTAAAAATCAGCGATCCCACTTCGCGGAAAATCTCCTTTTGCGGGGGGTTTTGAAACGCATCTACCGCGATACACAAGGGAACACTGTATCTGCCTTTCTCAGATAACTTAACGAAAGATCAATTTTGTGGTCTGTAATAAGCAGTGGTGGAATGGGTTGATCAGTGGATTCTGCAATGTTATCCAAAAACAGACCCAATTCATTCAATTGTGCCTGGATGCAAAGGCCAAAAGGAGCATTGGCAGATTGTCTGTTTGGAAAAAGTATGGCCCACTGAATAAGGAAAACACATCCCCAGGTGGGATGCTTTGGTAAGAAACAAAGTTTTGAAGAATATGGTAAAAACAGTTGCAAACGGTAAAGATGCAGAGAAGGTTCATGACATTCTTAGTATCAGCTTTGAACTGGGGAGGTGAGGAAAGCCCCAATGCATAGTCGAAGTCCTTGATGATGAATGGAGTTCAGCATTTTTAAGGCCGAGGGTCTGGCAGAGCCATAGACCATTGATCCATAGTCGAGTTACGATTGAATAAGAGCACGATATATCTTCAACATTGAACATCGATCTGCTCCCCAACTGGTGGTAGAGAGGACACGGAGGATGTTCAGTGCATTTGACCCGAAGCTGATTTAAGTGTGGTATAAAGGTCAGTTTACAGTGATAGATAAGCCCCAAAACTTGGTCTTAGGTATCACTGGCAGCAAAACTTCACCAATATGAAGTTCAGGATCAGGGTAAATATCCCATTGGTGGCAAAAGTGCATGCAAACTGTTTTAGAGAATATGACATTAAAGCCGTTTGTAGTGGTACTCTTTAGTAAATGATTGAGGGCAGTTTGTAGTTGCCGCTCAATATATCTCATGCTCAACGGCTGGCATGAGATGTAAAAGTCGTCGACATAGAACCCATTTGAAACAGTGAGAGGGAGTTGTCAGTGATGGCATTAATCTTATTACTGAAAAGTGAACACTCAAAACACAGCCCTGAGAAACCCCAAGTTTCTGTAGAAAAGAACGGGAAGGTTTCAAACCCACACAAACTTGGAATCTCCTTTCATTAAAAACTTTTTAATGAACATGAGTAAATGGCTACGTAACCCATATATATATATATATATGGAGGTCTTGCATTTTTCCCAGGCTTAGAGAAAGGTAAGATAATAGCCTGGCAGGAGGCATCAGAAAAAACATTCTCCTGGCAGATCTGGTTGAAAACAATTTGAAGAATATCAAGAAAAGCAGGAAAGAAATGGCACAGCATATTAAAGTGAACATCATCAGGTCCAACAGATATACTGCCAGACTGATGAAGGGCCATTTTCAGTTCTATCAGTGTAAATGGACGATTATAGTCAAAGAGACAGTCAGTTCGAAAGGAAAGAGGTGAATGCTCTGCTCGAGTCTTATTGGCCATAAGGTGGAGAAACAAGCAGAAGTGCTAGATACCTGGCAAAAGCTTTCACCTTAAGTACCGGCAATACTCCAGACATCAGCTATCTCCGGGCCATCAGAGTAAGATCAAGAGAGGGACAGAATTGTTGTGCCCACTGACCTTTCGAACCTTATCCCATCTTGGGACTGGTTGTATAAGATATGCTAGTTATGAACTTAATCCAAGATTCCTCCTGGCTTTGACGTCTCACCCACCTAGCATGTGCACAGGACCGTTTGAAAGCAATGCAGTTGGAAAGTGTGGGATACCTACAGAGAGTATCCCAGGCCCATTTTTGAGCCTTCCGTGCCATGTGGTAGGCAATGATGAGGATATTGTGGAAAACATGTCAAGGTTTTAGGAATACACTGAACAGCTACTTGTATAATACAGTCAGTTACCACTGCCACACAGTCGTCTATTGATGGCTGACGGACAATGGCAGGATCAAGTTCTGTAAAAGCAGTGAAAGTGGATAAGTCTGCCTGATCCAGCCTTCACTAGGGCACACAGGTAGGATGGCATCGACCATGGCCAGTCTCTCTAAAAGGTACAGGAAAATGACACTACCTAGTGGATTATTGTCAACCATCTATGAAAAATGGGAGAATAATAAAGACGAGCAAACCGAGAGATCAATTGCGGTAAAGGACTGACTAGATGCATGAAAATAAGTGGAAGAACTACTATTAAAAAGAGAAAGATTGTGATCAGAGAGCATATACTCTACAGAGCAAACCCTCCTATCAATAACAGTACTTCCCCAGAGTGGATGATGTCCATTAAAGTCCTCCAGGATTAGAAAGGGAAACAGCAACTGTTCAAGGAGAGCATCAAAGTCTGACTGATCACATGTCTATCCAGAGAACAAGTAGAAAGAACAAACAGTGATGGTACGACACAAGGAAATACAGATAGCTATGGCCTCCAATGGTGTGCTGAGTGACAAAGACAGGGTGGGGAATTGAAGAAAAACATTTTCATCAAATATCACTTTGCACTACATTTAATTTGTTGTGGCATTTAATGATGATTAGAGTTAACTATTCTAGTTTCTAAAGCTTTACACTTGGCAAAAACTACGACATTTTGACAATAGGAGGTAGTTAATTGCTCTGGTGAGAAAGACAATTGTTTTGATAGAAGTTCATAAAAATTGACCTTTACACTTCAGACAAACAACAAGGAATATAATTTTATTTTAATCAACGTTTTACTTTCATGGATTTACCAGAGTTAATGTGTACAATTATTTGACATTAGAATATTTGTTAAATTATAAAACTGCTTGTAATGTTCAATTTCTCCAATCTGTTATGATGTATCTCACAATGTATAACTTATTATTTATGGTTCCTTATTGTACTAATATTATAGTTGGTTTAAAACTGTAGAAAATTATGTGTAGTGGTTGTTAAAGGAGATTAAAAGGAAATGGTGAAGATAGAACTTCCAAAAAGTTAACTTCAGACATGTATTTACTTTAATATATGTATTTTTGTTGCTGCAATATTTCAGGCAATGAACTTTTTCATTTATCGCTTCCTAAATAATAAACCAGTAAACAAAAATGCAAAATCAAATGCTATTTGATAATTTAATGAATAAATGTGTATAACAAAGCTTACTAACATCTGTAACAATAGGAAGTTATGTATGCATATAATTGAACACACATACACACCACTCCCTGTATTTGCACATACATATATATATATATATATATGCGTGTGTGTAAACACAGACACACACTACTCCCTATATTAATATATACGCATGTAAACACACACAATACTCTGCATTCATGTATATGTAAACAAACACACTGCTTCCTGTATTTATATATTTGTAAACATACACACTGCTACCTGTATTTATATATACGTAAACACACACACCACTTCCTGTATTTATATATTTGTAAACACACACACTGCTCCGTGTATTTATATATTTGTAAACACACACACTGCTCCGTGTATTTATACATTTGTAAACACACACACCGCTCTCTGTATTTATACATTTGTAAACACACACACTGCTCCTTGTATTCATACATTTGTAAATACACACACTGCTCCCTGTATTTATATACATATGTATGCATTGCTATATATTTTTTTAATTTCACTTGCCTAAGTCTTACTACAAACTGCTATTTGAGATTTGTTGTAACTTCAAAAATTTTGGTAGGAAATTGGGGAATACATGGGTTAAAGTGAACACTGCTGTATTAAGTTTGATGTTTTTCCTGCATACTGAAATCATAAATAACAATATTTTGATTCTAAATTTTAAAAACCAAATCTTGAAGGGAAGCAATAAGAATTATCTCTTGTGAATTGGACAGCTGTGTTTTGCTAAGACACAAAGCAAATATGGAAAATCTATAAAAGAAAAAAATTTCAACATTCAAGGGAAACATTTTTCTTAAAGAAAGAATAGGATAACAGCAAATTAAAACAAATATTGGCTCACAAATAGTATTGGAAATAAAATTAATGAGGAACATAATAAATTGAAACTTAGCTAATGTAGCTCTTCTTCTCAAAATGGCTGATGAAAATTGTCCCAATACTTATAGACCCATTAGTCTTACATCAGTTGTGGAACATATTTTAAAGAGTCTGATATCAAAAAAAACTTTGAAAAGTTATTAAACCAAGTATAGAATTTTATTAGATACCTTACATGGTTTCACTGATGAAAAACCTTGCCTTATGAAATCTTTTGACATTCTTTCAAAAGGTTAATTTATGTTAATGAGAGCAAGAGTAGATCTGGAAGAAAGGATTGTCACAAATGCAGTTCAAACAAACCAGATCAATGTCAAAAATGAAGTACCTCATTGTTCAAGTCTTAGAACCTTTGCTCTTTTTGATTTGCATCCATGTCACAGATGAAAGAATGGTCAATAAATTACTTAAATGTGCAGATTACATTAAGGCATAGGGTGTTACTACCTGTGAAGAGAATGCTGCTGATTTAAAAAAAGATTTATATCATTCAGTGAATTGGATAAATCAATGGCAGATGGGATTTAATTATAATAAATGCAAAATAATGCTACTGGGTTATCATAATCAAAATAATAATTTAGATAGGAATAATCGAAACAGTATCATAAAAATAGGGATCTTGAAGTGATAGCTGATCAGTCTCAGAAGCTATTCAAGCATTGTGCTATTACTGGTGGTTGGGCAAACAAATTTTAGGTTATATCTACAGAGATTTTCAATACGAGTCTAAAGCAGTTATAATTTCATTGTATGATTCATTGGTTATGTCACATTGAGAGTACTGTGTTTAGAGTTGGTATCTTTACCTTTGGAATGGCTTTGAATTGTTTGAAGGTGTTCAAAGTTGGGTTACAAGAATGGTGTCTGGGATGGAGGAGTTGTCAAATGAGGAGTGGCTGAGATCTCTCATACTGCTTTCTCTTGAGAAAAGAAGAATTGAAGGAAGGGTGTGATATGATTGAGGTGTTAAAGATTGTAAAGGGAATTGATAATGTTGATGCATTGTTATTATCCATCCATACTTAATAGTAAGAATAGTTGGGCTGAGAGACTCAAGTATAAACACTGGCAGAGGAGAAGTCACCTTCAGCTAAGATAACTTTATTTTTCTAACAAGACAGTTAGCATTTGGAGTGAGTGGTCTTTGGATGTTGTGGAGTAGAAAATTTAAACTAGTTTAACAGAAAGGTTGATAAGAAGATTTAATGCGTTTTTGATGCAACAATAAACCTTTTGCAATAATGTAGCTTCTAACTCACCTTTATTATTAGTATCACATGCTTCACTATAGTACTAAGAGTGAGAGTATAACCATACAACACAGAAGAATATGGTATTGGGAAAACTAACTACTAAAAAGTTGTATTGTAATATCTAACTTTGTTTTTGTTTCGATGGTCCCGGTTTGATTCTATTTTGGTTCATCTGTCCATTTGATTACACATATATCTTTATACTGATGTTTTTGCGTTAATAGTCGACGTTGTATTTATTTCTGCAACATACTACACAAGGACCAACAAGATATAGCAAAAATATAATTTATCTTTCTTAGAGTAACCTGATCGTGAATTAAGTTGCTGAGTTGGCTACATTACTCAGCAAATTGAAGTTTTGTCTCTTGCAACCAAAAATTCCAAACGACCAAGAAAGTTTGGCAACAATAAAGTAAAACATTTAAATTTACCATTTACACTAAATTTATTTGATTTATGACAACCTAAAGCTGTAAATCTCCTTCTGAATATCCTTAACTTTCGACATCAATCAGAATATCATGGACGACGGAAAACTTCTGCACCACATCGTGGTTAGATTTTGAGAAAAGTTTATATTTACGTATTTTTAAATTAGAAATAAGCATCAATAAATGATTATGCAAAATAACAAAACTCTTCATTGTTTTGTTTGTTGGTAAGTACGAAACAATAAATAGCCCATCTATGTACTGCCTACCACGAGTATCAAAACCGATTTTGAAAGTTATATGCTCCCAGAATTTCCTCTTAGCTACTGGGAAAATAACTTTTGAACGACGATTGTGTCCAGCAATGTTCAGTAAATACACTCTTTTGGTAATAAATGAGCCTTAATGAAGGTTCCTTATGTACAGTTTGATAAATTATTATTGAAAAGTGAGTAAAACACAATTGGAAAGTGACTGACTACTCTCCTTTAAATGTGAAGAAATGTCCCACACCAGAGCACAGTCATGGGTCGATAGTTTGCACTGTTGTTGACTATCATTTAATAGTCATAAACTTAGGTACGGTTAGCCCAAATACTTCCACATCTAGTGTATTGTATACACACGATAATACTGTGCTTTACGTATGAAAACAACTTCATATGATAGTTTGAGATAAATTTTCATGTTTTTGTATGAATTGTATGGAAACTCCGAACAAAGTAAGTGAAAGTTATACTGTTAAAAACAGAATAATTAAACACAGAAAGAATAAACTCTTCACAAGAATAACTACAGATATGGTCTTTACATAAAATACAACAATACAGGTAGAATTTTGTAAATGACTCAACTGTTTCTTTGTTTTTTTTTCAATTTCGCTCAAAAATACTCGAGGGCTATCTGTGCTCAGTGTCAAAGTTGGCTTCAACAACAACCCCACTGATCAACAACAGTTCATGGCTACATACAGGGTGGCCCGTAAGTCTCTACCTATCCATATGTTATTATGTTATATTCAATTGCGCATGTGTAATAAATTTGTTTCTTTTTTTCAGAGAAATATGGCCGATGTAAGCCCATGTTGAGGAAAATGCCGCACAGAACATGGCGTCGCACAATATTATGAAGCGAGAATGAGGGGCAGCACATAGATACACTGGATATATAAGTTATATGGATGGGTAGGGACTTACAGGCTACCCTGTACAAAAAACTTCTTTGGCATCACAGTATAGTAGCAGACTTGGACAATTATACATCAACAACATAAACAATTTTACCGTGTTACTTGATGTTGAAGCTGTACCTCCCACTGTCACTGCATCTTCAGATATACCAGTCATCAAAAAATATGACCTACTTTATTAAAAGTCAGTCATAAATGGGCATGATTATGCCGAAGTACCAAATTTAATAAACTGTATTTCTACAAGGAGATGTCAGTGTTATATATTGCAGAGTATAAAGTTTGTATGGTCAGCAAAAAAACTGGAAAGCTTGTGTTGTGTGTATGCATTGTTTAACAATAAAAGAAAATCTTTTGTACTTATAAAAGACAGAGAAGCTTGAAAAAGGTATCTTCAAATGTTGTAAAAATTTGGAAGGATACTGAAGAATTCCCGCCGGGAATTTAATTTTTTTATTTATTTTAATGATTTTTGGGTTGTTGTTTTTTTCAAAATTTACTAACCCCCCCCCCAGTGGTTCAGCGGTATGTCTGCGGACTGCTAAAATACGGGTTTCGATACCCGTGGTGGGCAGAGCACAGATAGCCCATTGAGTAGCTTTGGGCTTAATTCAAAAACAAACAAACAAAATTTACTGATTCTAGGTTAAGTTCTCTCCGAGATATAGCTGATTAAGAAGTAATGAATCAAAAAACTTATTCGATATTTCTTTCATAATTGCTTATAAAATTCAATTCTTTTCGAGCATGTAACATTAATCGTACGATTTTGTATTAAAAGACTAGTAAGAGATTTCGAGATTTTTATCGACCTATAAAAATGGGTCAAGATTATCATGAGCCATTCTTTTCAGCTATCCATGTCAAAGATGGCTTCAATAACAACCACAGTGATCAAAAATTCGTGGCTACAGAGAAAAGGCAACTTTTACAGCAAGTAGAGTGGGAGACCTGGGCAATTATACCTTCAACAACATAAATATTTTTACTGTCTTACTTGATCTTGATGTTGAAGCGGATGCTCCCACTGTCACTACATGTTTAGATATTTCAGCATCAAAAAATATGACCTACTATATTAAAAGTCGGTCATAAATGGGCATGATTATGCTGAAGTACCAAATTTAATAAACTGTATTTCTACAAGGAGATATCAGTGTTATATATTCCAGAGTATAAAGTTTGTATGGTCAGGAAAAAAAACTAGAAAGCTTGTTATGTGTGTACACATTGTCCAATAAAGAAAGAAAAGCTTTTGTACCTATAAAGGACAAAGAGGCTTCAAAAAGGTATCATGAAGTGTTGTAAAAATATGCAAGAAAACTGAAGAATGTGTCCATCATTTATTTAAGTCTGCATGTGAAAACATTCCATAATCAAATTGTATTTTGTCTCTGATTTCATCTGGTGTACTCTCCAATCTTTCAAATGTGAATCTGTTTCTAACACTTAATGATTGCATGTTTGATACTGTTGTTATCAACAACCATTCACATCTCTGATAAAAGTTATTTCTCAATTATTTTTAAGATAATACTATACTAAGCATGGAAACATTTCAATGATAAACTAACAGGACAAAACATAACTTGAGAATTGTCAGAATTTATTCTTTTTAAGCACCAGTAACAATACTTTTAATCTTGAGACACAAACTGTAAAAGTGTGCATAAATAAAAGTCATTTTTAGACCCATACTGTATGTGTTTAAATTCAATACTTTTAATCTTGAGATACATACTCTGAGGGTTTGCATTAATAAAAGTCATTTTCAGACCCATACTATATGTGTTTAAAATCAATACAGTTAATCTAAAGCCAAGTGATGAAGACCAATTGACAATTATTAAATATTTCAATTTGTTAACAATTTCTGTTTTTTTATAAAACACATTTGTATTACTAACTTATAAAAATAATTTAAATTTTAACTTATGGGCATAGATCTTTTCAAAGATTATAATAAAAACAAAAGCACTGTCTCATTATCAAATCATATCCCACATTCATTAAGCTAAAATAAATTAACGTTCATACACGAATTCAGAACACAACTATTCACCCTGTTACAGCCCCAAAACAAGTAACAAATGCTTGCTTTCATTCGTGATATGTCCTGTGAACTTATACTGCTAGAAACTGGGTTTTGATAGATGGAGTGAGCAGAGCACAGATAGCTATTTGTGCAGCTGTGTATATAACGACTATGCAACAACTTTCTTTCACAAAATGAACATTTATATTAGTTAAGGCCCATTTCATTATATCATAAAAAACAAACTTTATTTGTCTAACTTACAAAATATGATGTTTTTAACTAAAATGTCACCAAATTATTATTAACTACTATTGAAGTTTGTATAAAAGTTGAATTACACATTTAATTTAGAAATAAAAACATGCACACAAAAAATTTCAATGATTCATTTCTAATGCAAAATTATTTATTATGGCAATGAACACTCAGTGCATTTAAGCTTAGATAAGATATAATGAAAACTGTTTCCATACAAAATAAAACTTGTGTTCATACACATAAGTAATGTTAAGTTTCAACAATAATACAAAGAACAATTTAATAAACAAAACAAAATATGATACATTTATTTTGTGTGTTTTTGTTTTATGATGATGACATATTTTCTCCAACTGATGGTATGTAGCAGGCAATCCATATATATATATAGATAAGTGGCACATGAGCACATGAAAATGTCAGCAAGAAGATATAAGCTAATAATCCACCTAATTCACAGTTGTATTTAACTCCACGTTAAGAACAACCACACACCTCATACCTTTAGGTACATTTAAAGTTCTCAACTCCAGAACTACAGATTATGAACACATTATTTTTGAAAAAGCCTCTACATTTTTAATGATTTCTAAACATGAAACTCCTCTATGTTTTCATCAATATAATGAAATCTAGATTTTCAGTGTTTTCACTTTATTTTTCTTGAAATGGGTGGTAATGTTAAATTAAGTAAGTTTTGAGACACATGACTTTGTACACATGTGTAGTGCCAAATGTTTAAAAGAATATTTCCTTTTAGCAAACATTAATTTATAATACGATAATGAATCAATATTCAAATAGATTGTGGTGTAAAATTATGTAAGTTTTGAGACATTTTTCAACATGAACTGAATATTTTAGTTTGTTTGAGACAAAGTTTCCTTTTAGTATAGATTCATTGACAACACATTTCTCTTTTAGTTTCATGAAAACTAGGTTATAGATTATAGATAATTTGAAGATGTATACAAAAAATTATTTCATGTTGAAATGTATAATCAATACGAGGAAGAAAGGAAGTTTCATAACAAACAGAAAATAATGTCACTCTCAAACTGTATTTATGACTGTTGGCTTTAGATACTTGAACACTATAAATTAAATTGTGTATGGTGGTGAATTTTACATTTTTTAACGCCAGCAACTTGAAAAAAACATTTTATTACAAACTATTAATATTGGAACTAAGCATCAAACGTACAAAAATAAAACGAAATTGATTAATAAATCTAATGGAATCTTCCTGTAGATAAAATTTCAGCAGCTTCAAGATATTTATTTGCCTTGCTTTATAAACAAAAATGGTTCCATATTAATATTGCTCATAAACGTTATCGTTTGACAAAACCCAGATTCTTAAAAGCTATATTTTTTACCTGAATACACAGTTGTATGCTTCACCTAAAATATTTTCCAGCTACTTTAGGGTAAATCCATAATTAAGATAAAAACAAGGCTTTAGATTATATTCATACATATAGATGTATTGAAAGTATTGATGAACAATGGCAGCAAAAATCAATATTTGACCTGTGTGTTTCTAGCAACAAATAATAGTGTAATATATTAGGTATAGAAGTTTATCAAGTTCAAAATTTTATAAATGAGCCCACAACTTTAAATAATAACATAGCTTTGCTACAGTTACATATGGTCTGAAATTGTTACAATCTTTTATCCTATCATTTTTGTTTGCTTTTATAAACTGATTCCATCTGTTTTCTCTGTAACTTAATTTTTTCTTAAATGTTTGAGTTTACAAATTTTTATATCTAATATTTTACCATCTTCAATGAAGCTTCCTGAAAAATGATAAGCTATGTTACAGTGTTTACTAGATTCAGCTTTTTATTCACACTTGAATTTGTTCATCATTACAAGGAATGGAGAACAAAGCTTGTAAGGCTTCTTTTTTTTTGCCACAAATGAATTTCTCCTACCTTATTCTGAGCATTGTTTCTTTAAATTTGCTGTAAGTTCACAGTTCTTGCTGTAGATTATGGGATTAATTATTTTTGCAATGGAATTTCTGAACAATTTAGACATTATTTGTGTGGGTTTCCCAAATGTTTGTACATACTGATATCATGGTTTTCAAGGGTCAGGAATCCAGTGATAGTACGTGAAGTAGACAGTTTGTATATTTTGTACATAAGGTATGCTTGTGACAGTATTGGTTAAATTGTTTAATACTTACGTATTTTTTACATTAGCAGAATTATTTAGTCAACAATTTACACTTTTTTTTTCAGGCATTGTACTTTACAGTAACAAATGGAAAGCCAGACATTAAAGAAAAACAATAATATGTTCACAGTCTTCCAAGATTTCCAAGACAAGTGTTTAGAAGTGATGTAGATAAATAATACACAGCCTCTGAACAGTGAAAGATATGGTATAAATTATTATTATTTTGCTAGGCTATTTAGTTTTACTTTAAACATATCATCCTAATGAAACACAACAAAAATAATGTCAGTAAATATAAAAATTCACTGTTATGCATGGCTTTTCATCTGATGTGTCAGTTTTAATAATTCTGGTAACTGCAGCTACCACAAATGTATCTACATACGACTCATGAGCGCATTCTGATGGATAGGGTGTATATGGACTTGAACACGCTTTTCAATTTAAATGCTGACTTAAATCCTAACTGTAGTGTAATTTGTGTGTAACATATCTTGATTGTATCCATATTTGGGTTTGAAACTTTCTTTCCTCATAAAAAGCGATAAATATTAGTATATATATCGATACTTGTTATTTTTCTACAGGTTTTATTTTATTTGCTCAAAATGTTTGGCTCCTTTGCGGTATGTCTGCTGATTTACAACGCTACAAATGTATTTTCAATACAGCTGGTATGGGTATTAAAACTTCAGTTAAAATAAACTACAGGACAACGTTTCGACCTTCACAGTTCATCTTCAGGTTAACTCTTTAACACTTTTTTACTTCAAGTGGCTTTATCGTCATCATGAATGCTGCAAAACAGATTTCGTAATCGTGGTGGGCAAAGCACAGTTAACCCATTGTGTTACTTTGTGCTTAACTGCAAACAAACAAACAAAACTGTTTGTGTGATTACGAAATTTATTCTCACGATTGCTTTAACACAAGTTTGCAACTTTCAAAACTTATGTTTCTGCTTTCAACTATAATTTGTAAAGACCCGACATAAAGACTCCTAATCCGAGGTTCACTGGAACGAATCCCCAAGACACCAAACTTGCGCAAATAGCTCTCGTGTAGCTTGGCGCGAGTTTCAAAACAAACCAATACTTTGAAAATTAAATAAAAGATAGGAGGAAGAGGTCAAATGTACCTAACCCTCCTGGGTATTTAACATCAATACCCAAATACCGACACAGTGAAACTTGGAACTTAAATAAAAGGTGATGTTTTGGTCTTGCGTGCTTCGTCAGATCGTACAGTTTTCAAAAAAAGGCGCATGCGTGTAATTTTAAGAACTGCATGTACAGTGTGTGAAATGTCGGCGATTTTTCAATCTTTCGTTTAATATTTTGGTCGGCTTTAACCATATGTCTTTAAACTATTCTTTTGGAACAGCTTCGTTTTAAGTTCAATTTTCAAAGTTGTAAATTGTAATATAATGTCACAAGTTCATTGTGGAGCTATATACTGTTGTTATTGCCATTAAAACAGAAAAATATAACTGTCTTCAAACAACAATTGTCTATCTGATATTGTTGACACGTCACGTTACTAAGGGTAAAGCCTTAGAAACTAAAAAATTAGGTATAATCATCGATATAAAACACAAACAGAATCGTAAAAAGTGTATGAAGTAACTGTTTAAAAAATGTTTTCTCATTTAATAAGATCAAATAATTTTTTTATGAAGATTAACCTGTTGTTGATGTTTGCTGCAGGAATTTGTGGTGGAATTGTTCATCACATTTCCAATATTAACAAGTTTGCGTAAGTGATGAGTTTCATTTTAAACCATTGGTTTGGTTAGTTAATGTGAAAAGTATTGGATCACGAAAAACGTGGAATTAAAGCAACAAAGATTATATTGTCTCTCTTTAATAAATTTAATCCGTAATTCTGAAGTAATATCTTTAAATTTGTTTTGAAATAAATAATTATTGAGGCATACTTGGTGTTAATTTGTATAATTCGCAATTACTCATTTACGGTATACTTACACTAATGTAATTGCAGTTGTTGGTCCTACGGATGTTTGTAAAGATGAGTATGTCTATTGTTGGTAAGTATACTAAAATAAAAAGTGATTCAACTTGTTACGAACATATAACAAATCTGACATCTTTGAATCGCTTTATTTTGTCAGATATCCTGTGAGCTGCAATAGTGAATGTTTGGACACCCTTTCGGAGTTATCAAGTCACATGAAAGTCATCATTGGGGTGTTTATGATATTCATTTGTCTTGAACTATTTGTTTACGTGCTTGAGGAATTAAAGGTGAGATTTTATTTCAAATCGCCTAATGTAGGAATTTTACTGATAATCCTTTAGTCAATTGAAGAAAACTTTGATTTTAACATGATTTATTTATTGGTGGTTATCGCATAAATTAAATGTCAGGGTTACGTGTTTAAAATTTATATTTTTACAGTGATTATGTTAATTTATGCTTGTCAAGCATTTTTTGTCTAGAAGTACACAGTAATGCAGTGAAATATATAGGTGTGCTGGATAAAGTATCAAATTTGTTAGTGGTAGTAAATTTAGTAGACTGGCATGGCCAAGCGCGTAAGGCGTGTGACTCGTAATCCGAGGGTCGCGGGTTCGCGCCCACGTCGTGCTAAACATGCTCGCCCTCCCAGCCGTGGGGGCGTATAATGTGACGGTCAATCTCACTATTCGTTGGTAAAAGAGTAGCCCGAGAGTTAGCGGTGGGTGATGATGACTAGCTGCCTTCCCTCTAGTCTTACACTGCTACATTAGGGACGGCTAGCACAGATAGCCATCGAGTAGCTTTGTGTGAAGTTCAAACCAAACAAACCCTTTGAGCCCTCCATATGCAAACATTTTTATTACGCTTGTCACAATAATTCCGCACTACCCCTATTGAAATCAAAGTTTCCAATATATCTTTCGTGTATCATCTCTCTACCAATAGCACATCTGAGTAGAAAAATAATCGCAAACAGATAAATAACAAAATTAAATCTCACAGAAGAAAAGTAAGTAAATAAGGATGCATGTCATGGTGTACAATTGTAAACAACATCCACGTGTGGGTAGGTTGAGGATCAAATGTAAATGGTGTATCTGCATTTTAAGCCATGAAATCAGGAATTTATGGAAATGACTGCTTCCAGAGCATGACACAGGAGTGGCATTGTCCCATAGATCTGGGATTATATCATGTGATATCCAAGGAAAGCCCAATCCATCGCATGAAATCAACTCTTGCGACCATGAGAGTGGTTAAAAAATATTAAAGGTTAGAAATACCACCATCACAAGAGAAAACAAAATAATGTCCAGGACAGAGGTAAAAACAATTACCATGTACCCTCTGTTACCCACAGCACAGAAAAAAGAATTGTGGGAGAAAGCTGGACAACTAGAAAACAGAATGAGGACTTACGTTGATTGTTTCACTTTAAAAGGAGTCCACAATGTACTGACATTTGTGCAAGGGCAGGGTGATGCTATCCAATTGAAAGAGCTATCTGTACTGAGACATCTCACTCTGTTGTATGTGTCTAACGGTAAATGATGGTTCACCTTGTGGACCAGCAGAAAACCACCAGCCTATTCTGAAATGAATGGTTATAGTCATCTATGCGGAACCCATCCAGCAGGATACACTCATGGTTAAACACTTCAGTGGCTTGAAAGGGGAACAGGAGATAGAGATAATTAGTGTGTGTGTATGGATTGCAATCCTCGAGATATTTTAATGGGTGATCATGAAACCCTATGTTGAAAAGCAGACTATTCACTTTTATTCAAACATGGTATAGCAGGTATTGGAAGCCATTCCCTTCTGCTTAATACACGCTGTTCGTATGTGATACAGTCCTGGATTAGCCTATTTATAAAGGATATATCACGAAGTCACAGGCCCTGCATTAATCTTATGAAACATCCCATATTAAAGATGAGCGTGCGAAGCCATGAATATAGCATGTGAATGAACATGGCATACAATGTGGATTTGTGTATAAGAATACTTGCTCAGGCATCACTTGCTATGGAGTGGGATTCAATAGAAGCAATTTGAATCAAAGGCCCCAGGAAGAAAAGAAAGCAATAATAAAAATCTACCAAGTGTAATACCTACATTGATGTCTAAAGTACAGACACTGGTAGCAGGTGATACTCAAGGATGCAGAAACCACGACGTGATAGACATGAGAGCTGAATGTACAACTTTGCTAAATTTCAAATTATATGAAAAGCAAAGGGAAAAGAAACGTGACATTATTGGAAAGAAGAAGCACAGGACAACATACATTGTGCAGGGGAACAGAGGAATAAGGTAACTGGATTTAACAATGAACCAAATTTGTGAGGATAAAGGAAGAAAGATCTTTAAAAGGAGGACATTGCCAAAAGATAAGTAGATAGGTATTGAAACTCGTAAACATGCCATGCAGACAATATCAATGAAGACAACATATCACACAGAGACGTCTGCTTGGATCAGGAGACGGCAGAGATGAAGTTGGTTGTCTGGCTATCTGCATCACACAGCCGGTGAAAAATTAAAAATAAAAGTCACTAAAATACAAAAAAGGAATCACCTCAGAAGAAACATATGCCAATTTTCGAATTAAAAACTTAAATAGAATTAAAATGGCAAATGACTTGTAAAAATTTTAAAACACAACTGAGATGGACAGTGTCACTATCGCTAATAACGCTGTCCAACGCAAGGGATGAACCCACGGTAAAAATGTTTAAAATGATGTTGTAATTCACAGTCGTAATGATCTGTATGACATTCAAGTCACATGTAGCTCACATTTTAGTGTATCAGTCCCAGATAAAAGAAAACGATTAGATAAAAACCGTGACCAATGTGTCGACTAGCCAGGCAACCTCCTCCTTTCAATAAACGTGGAAGCAAGAGGGCCAAAGAATAACAGAAAGTTTGATCTAGAAAAGTTTGTTATCATGTTGCTTATTCCAAGTCGACTGTAAATCGGGGCATAACTGAACCTTGAATACAGGACCATATTTCATGTATAAGTCAGGCATGACTGTGATATTACCAGAGCAGACAGACTTAGCTGTGATGCTAGCGAGTTCATTCCTGCAGATATAAATGTGGCCTGGTGTTCAGAAAAAACTGGATAAAAGTAGATAATGGTGAGTATGATCAGCCACCTCTTGCTTGGAATGAGTGCAAAAATGGCAGTCGCCAAGAAACAAATGAAAACACACAACTCCAAAGAATAAGATACAGAGAGAGGGCTTCTAACATGCAAAGAAAGATGTATGGTGCTGAAGCCAAACCCAAAGGTAGAGTGTGAAACTGTATGTTACCGTACGATAGAAAAATAAAGATATGGGTTATAACACTCTGATGTAGGATTGTAAAGAGAGATCTTAGAGGTGCCCAACTTAATCATTCAAATCCGAAGAGAGAAATCTTACTGAAATTTAAGCTAAGATTCCATGATGAAGCATGAACGTGTTTATAACACTAGACAAGTCCATGGTCATTTTGGAGGCCACAAACTAGCGGGAGAAGACGTCTTAAACACCGCGAGAAAGATGCAATAACCCCTTGTGTAAAAAGATCATTGCACCACCTTTAAAAGACGTTAGCATAAAATGATATCCTGAGGAGAACAAAAAGAAGCAGGTACAATGAATAGGGATGAGTAAGAAAGGGATGATGAAACCTTCAGACATTACCCTGACAAACTTTTACTTGATCTGAACTCATCAGGTGAGCATTAGAACTGTTTGTTGATTAATCATGCGAATTCATGACAAACGATAAGTATGGCACCAGAGGAAGAAGGAACAGACCAAGGCTAGGAAAGGGATGGTTGGAGGACAGAAATCGGTGCTATTGTTGGCTCTGTCTCAAAGAAATTGGTCACCAAATGATAAACGATGCATTATTGTTGGACTGAAGGAACCTCCAAGTCCAAAGACTCAAAAATTATGTCACACATGCAAGGTCTTACAAACTGTGCCACATGAAGGTCTCACAGATAAGAAGTTTAGAGATGGATCCAGAAGCATGATCTAAGTGATTCTAACAACAAAGAAACCACGTTTACAGGGCCAGAGCCGAAGACAATAGGCAGGCCAATATGGAAATAAGGAGTGAGAGGACTTTCCCAGAAAACTCCTTCATATTTCTGTGAAAACTTCAGACAAGAGATAGATCATTGAGATGCATTGCAGCAAAGTCATCACAGTTTGACAAAGACAAGAGTAGTGAATACCTGGTAGATCAATGGGAGATTTGTGTTTTGCCACTTCAACCCCTGAACAGGCAGAAGTGAACGTAACCAGATGTAAACAATTTATCTAACCTTAAGAGAGAAGGAAATGATCCATCGCGCGTAACGGATGAGACATGTTAATGCCATCACCGAACTGAGATGAGAAATACTTAACACAAACCCGATTATTAAGGGATGGGTGAAAAGTAAATGAGGTAGGGAGGCAAAACTGGGACTATAAGAGGTAGGATGAAGAGACAAAACATCACATGAGAAATAAATTCCAAGAAACAGATGAAAGTTTATCAGAAATCTCTGGAAGTGTGTGAGAAGGCATGGGAAACTCGGTTGGGGTGAGGAGAAATGATCAAAATCCCTTTCAGACAAATGTTGTCCCATATAATGCTCAATTTTCCTATGAATGAATGCAAGGAAATAGCCTGCTTGGTCGCTTGCATCTGTGGCCTGGAGTATGGCATCACATGAATGAGAAGTATCCGAAGTAGTCACGTTAACTGTGTAATTCAGGCTTGAGATCGAACAAACAAGTGAAATATTAAAACAGGAGTAAATAACTTCTTTCAAACTCAAATGGAAAATTTCTTGAAATAAATAGTAAGTTTTACTTACGTAAACCACTCCAACCAAAACTTGAAGAAAAATTAAAATGTCTAAACCTCAGCATCACAAAAAATGTGATTGTTCGGTAGAGACACATAAGAGGGAGATACATTCGTCACGTGACGATCGTGTATTCCTATTGGTGGAAAGATGACGCTTTATGATTTGCATGGAAGATATGCTGAAATCTTTGATTCCAATAGGTGGGTGCAAAATGGTTGTGGCATACGTCATTAAAAATTGCATATGGAGGGTAGCACAAAATGGGAAAACTTAATCTTGTAAGGAAAGTTCCTTATTACAACACTGAAATAAGTTTGAGATTTACAGTATTTTCTCTGTTGAACAACGTGATATAAATGTTTATGGAAGATAAAAACTTTTATTTAAACAGTGTGTGATTTCTTGCAGGAAAGTCACTTTGAGATGTATACTGATTCTGCTGAGGAAGATCGAGGGGCGGATTTTAATGCGAGAGAATCAAAAACCTACATATTTTTCGTTAGGAATGATTTCGTTAGATACATCGTAAGAAATATCCAGTCTGTTTTCTTGTGATATCAATAATGTTACAAAAGTATTAATATTTACTTTGTCTCTTTCACCTGTGTAGCGCAAAGGCATATTTTGTAATGATTTATGTTTCAAGTTAAAATGTGTAACCCAAGGTGATTCATAACTTTAATGGTGTAATTTAGAGGATTGAACACAAGTTTTTGTTTATTTTTCACAGTCTTGTGATTATATAATTGATAAGCTTCACTTTGTTTTCATTACTGGTGTCTGAGCATCGAATTTACTTACAGTTGCTCTTTTAATATAGATCATTGAGTTAGAATTATTACTTCATAGTTGTAATATTAATGACTGCATTTCTTTACCAGTGTGCAAAAAATATTGTAAAAGAGGGTTATGTGAAAGATCCGAGGAACAAATATACGAAGAAAAAAAAATTCGTTATGGGTAAGTTTAAAAATAAAATGTACCTCAGCAGCTTTATTTCGTTTAAACTTAAAGAAAAGTATGGTAAACTGAATAGGGTAATTACACTTATTCATATTTGAATTCAGGTTTGAGGTTCTGTATTTGTGTTGGACAGAAGTGCGAGTCCAAGGTATGAACTCTTGAAATTTTGTGGAAAGTTGCAAAAGAATGATATTGTAATTTAAAGCAAAATTTGTACTCAGTAATAAAATATTCGTAATAAAACTTTATTTTTTGAACACAGTACTATTCTATAATTAATTAGTAGGTATTATTTTACCTTAACTATATCACTTCATTAATCAGTTACTTATTTTTCTAAACCTATGTGTTGACATGTTTTTAAAATTCTTTTTGTAGTCTCATTAATTTTTAAAAAATTTTTTCTGTTGAATGAATACATGACGTAAAGCTGATTATTTTGTAAATTTCACATGACAGATCCTTACTATCTTCTTTAAATTACTTTATTCAGCAGGACACAAAGTTCTGTATCATTATCCTACAAAAATTCAAATGGTTTACTAATGTCAGGTTACTCAAGTATGGCACATTCTTCATAATTCTCCCAACTTTGATAATATTTCACTTTTGTTTTCTGTATAAGAATAGAAAAAAGTTCTAGGGATGTAAACATGTTAGTGTGCATAAGAAATATAAAGGTCCAAACTAAATGCTGTGAGTTGATTTATTTTCTTATTATAATGACTTAATTATTAAAAACTGTAAATGTATATATATCGTTTTTCATTTGAATTACTTTTTCATAACATTATTACACTATATGTGATGCAATGGATAAATATTCAATTATTTAACCTTAACTTGATATATCAAGGAAAAAATTAGTTACAAATGGGTAACTCCGTAAAAAGTCATCATTACCATGTGAACTTTTAACGTTATATATATATATAGCCATGTATATTTCATTATATATATACATTTTCTTAGTATCAGAATTATTTTAAGCAATTATGTTGAGTTATTGAATTATTCATTCAGTTAGACTCCTTTTTTTTCAGATATATCTCCTCATTACAACAAAGGGGAAACCAGGTATCAAAATTCGTTTGTCTCCGCTCTTCAGGTACTTTCTGGAAGTGAATGCAGGTAAAGTTTTCACTGCTCCTTAACTTTTAAAGGTATGTTATAAATTACAATTATTTTACGAAGATATTTTCTTCTTCATTGAACCTAACATCCTAAAGAAACACAATAAAAGACAATAAGTTATTGTGAAAGTTTATTGCTGTGCTTGGCTGTTCATCTAACAGTATGAGAACTTTAATTTAAGATACCGCCTCACAATTAAATACTATTTATTTTGTAATATCCATAAATTCCATACAGTATCAGCTTTTACTAGTGAAAAAATAGTATAATATTTGTCTTCGTGGCCAATATAATCATTTTCACTTGTACCAATTTTTAGCTACACTTAAATCCATTCGTTCCAATTTACTTTAGTTGATTTGTAACTGGGAGAAGTATTTCAACTGAATAGTAATGTTCCAATGATAAAATTTCTGACATTATTGAACTCGGTTTTGTTGGAGTTTGTTTTCAGATACTTTAAATTTTAATGCATTCACTGTTGATAGAAACACTTGTTTTTACTATAATTTGTACGGTTCATCTAAGAGGTAGCCCGGCATGGCCGACCACTTAAGGCATGTAACACGTAATCTGAGGGTCGCGCTAAACGTGCTCGTCCTCCCAGCCGTGGGGGCCTTATAATGTGGTGGTCAATCCCACTATTTGTTGGTAAAAGAATAGCCCAAGAGTTGGCGGTGGGTGGTGATGATTAACTAGCTGCCTTCCATTTAGTCTTACACTACTAAATTAGGGACGGCTAGGTGCAGTGGGCTAACAACCTACTCACTTAAAAACCTGTTACAGAAACCACAGTGATTGCGGCCCTATGTTCATTGAGGATTTGAGTGGCAGATGATGATCTAAGAGGTAGTTCTCTCTGTGTGTTAAGAAAAAAAAAGATTCCAGCGAAAAAGAATATTAATAACTTTTTATATTTACATGTATAACTTTAATGAGATGCAATTTATTGTATAATATTAAGAGTTACTTTCCTGATTGTTGTATTTGCATAAATTTTTGCAATAGCAAATGCTTAAATTCAAAAATAAATAAATGACATTTTTATGCTTTGTAAATGAAAATAATAATAATAAAAACTATGCTAGTGGGTTATGTAAATCCTTATAAAAGAAATCATTTATGCATATTTTTACACATTTAACATGATAAAGAATATAACATCATTCCACATTTTTGAGTACTTTCTCAGATGCACGAGTGAGAGAAAAATAAACAAATCTACTAAAAATGTGAAACAAATATTTATTTTTCAAAATGTAAATGAAAATTTAAAATATTTTTTTAAATAATTCATGGAGAAATTTATTTCTTTAATGGTTTGAGAAAAGGAATTAGAAGAACCTTATTCATTTTGTTTTTCTTCTTTTGTGTGATCTTTATACCTGCTTAGAGTTCAACTTTTATTCCAAAGTAAGGAAAATACTATAGTATATTGTAAATTTTTATACAACTGGGAATGGTTCAAAAAGTTATAGAAAGAATTGTAGCATTACTGATATGTAGCGAATTTTATTTTATTTTTTTGATAAAGTGTATGTAACATTCTTACCAGGAGAAAATTCAAACTTGAAGACATCTGCTTATAGAGGAATGGTTGAAAATAAATTTTTATATATTCTTACACAGTTCTTGTTGGATTTATAGACTTATAAAGTGTTAAAAATGTCATCAATGTTCAGAATGGTTTAGTCGTATTTAAGCCTAACTTCTTGCTTCTTTTTATGGAAATCGTGTTGGTAAAAATATGTAGTTTACCATATAAAATTATTTACTCTTAATTATAAACTTATAATATACAGACACTAATTTAATAAAATGAGTATAATGTAGAAAAAGCATATTTTCTGAACAAATATTTTTACTTTACACACAGAATCTGGCAGAGGAGTGACAAAGAATGTCTGACGGATTTTGTATATTTATTTTAATATCTATGTTTCTATGTGTTTAATGTATATATATATGTTTTGCAAATGTCTCACCTGTTATGTATATTTGTAGATTCGTTAATATAAATATCAAAATTGTGTGAATTCTGTATATAATAAATTTGGGTTGAAAAAGACAATTGTGTGTATTGGTTTTGTTGGCAAATATAAATTTGATATACATTGACACTCAATTAACTTTAAATTCAAATAACAATTTCTGACTATTTGAAACCGTGATACATAACATAATAAATCGGAGACTCGTCTGTGATAATGTGTAATATGCAATATAATAAAACACAAAATCAAAACTCGTTACTATGTTAAAAATTAAATATTCTCATACACATGTTTCAATGATTTGCAAGAAGCAGTTCACAAAGCCAGCATCGCTCTAGCAAAAGTAGGTTAACAAAGTATGTTCACCAGATTTATCCATGAGCAGCAACACACTGTAAGCCAACAAAGGAAAATAAAAAAATTCATTTAAGAATAATACCACGAACAAAGTGAAACGAGTTAAAAAATATTTTATATTTTACTGAATATTTGTAGCATTTATGAAGTTCAAGCACACAGCAATTTTCCATAATTTAGATATGCAGGATTTGAAAATAATATTGATGTATTCCTGACATGTAAGATTTGTGAATCGGGAAGAAAAGAAAAAAGAAAACGTGCTTAGATCAAATTATTATTTGATTTAACATAATGAACATTTTTTTTGTAATTACGTTTGTACACTAAAATATGAACAATCTAAAGAAAAGGGTCAAATTTGGTGTAAAATATGCATCCTCATTCGTTATGATTTTTTTATGAAATTATATCTTTTAGTCTCATAAACTGTATTGCTATTGATCTTGTATGTATTGCATTTTAAACATTTCATTTCAACGACCAGTAGTAATCGGTGATCATCATGATGTTTCACCTTCCCCAATAACTTCTCTTTACTTCTTAATGTCTTCATGAAGCAGTCAAATTGCATTTCCATTGCCTTAGTCACTCTGATCTGACTCGCCCAGCGAGCATCAAAGTAAATTTTTAGCTCAACTGTTTGTCAGCCAGATATGTCATTTTGCTATTTGATTCAGTTGGCAGGTACATATGAACTACTGAGAAAGACGTAGCTCGTTTCCAATGCTGAGTAAAAATCAGCTTCAGGAATGACTGATTTCACTTCATCCACAATGACAAAGTTCATCTTACGGGATAGATAACGTTCGTATAGAGCCTGAGACATGATCTCTTTTATTCTTTACTGAAAACCACTTCACTTACCCTGAGCTGTAAAATTTCGTGTATCAATTACACTTTATATTAGCTTCTGCTGGATATATGCATATGAACTTTCGGCTGTCTTGAAACCAATGTCAAATCCTTTCCGTCTCACAAATCAATCAAGTATACTCTACAAACTGAGCTAAAGGTTTAATCAGGTATAAATCACCGATGAGGTTTGTTTTTTTTAATCTTGAACCACCTTTTCTTTTCTACCAAAATCACCGGTCATCATTAACAGTTTAATCGAACTTTAACTTTCTCTGGAACTTTAATCTAATAACTTCAGCTGACCTCGCTGTGTATCTAGAATTTTGACTTGTTTGCCGAGATTTATCACTCGCTGGGACAGCGGTAAGTCTATAGATTTACAACTATAAAATCAAAGGTTTGATTCCCCTTGGAATACAAGTGCAGCTAGTGTAGCTATAAGAAAAACACACACTCTGCCAAGATTCTGTTACAACACAACGCGATCGAACGATAAACGTAAGACATCATACCAACATATCACTACCAGATTTCGCTTTATAATTCAGAAATTAAGATTTGTAATGAATTTTCAACCGTGAATCTTTCAACCAACAAAATATAATAATCGACCGGTTACAACATGACATTCTGGAGACATTTTACTGCATACAGCCTCTTCAGAGCTCAGAAAGCAAAAATTGCCAATAATTTTCACTTTTTGATTTTTTAATTAAATGATTGTTTGAACTGCTGATCCACTAGTTTATCCTAGTCATAATAATTAGGAACTTGACCGATAATCAAAATTGGCAGACTTTTCTTCATCGGTCTTTGCTTGTCTGCCTCCCTAAAAAAAAAAAAAAAAGTGTGTGCTTTTTTATAGCAAACTCATATCGGGCTATCTGCTGAGTCCAGCGATGGGAATCGAACCCCTCATTTTAGCGTTGTAAATCCGTAGACTTACTGCTGTGCCAGCAGGGAATTCAGCGAAGATTATATATTACAGTACTACTATGATTTGAGATCACCACCTTATCTGTCTCTGATACCTCGAATAACTAGTTGTACACAAGCCTATTGCTGATATAGATTTTAAGTTTTTTGATATGTTCAAGGTAACTAATAATTCACTTCATCAGTCTGGTGATAGACAAAAATAAAGTTTATCCCATTTAAAGGGGTGGACTTGCTGAAAAAGAACAAGCACCATAGCATCTGAGGAACCACCAGTAAAGCAACCACGAGAGGCTTTCCAGAAGAGACCTAGTATAGAACTCCTTTCCAAGTTACCTACGGTTATCACAAACTGGTCTACATTGAAGCAGATTCAATTTATCAATAGCCATTACAAATAAAAATAACAGTCAAATTGACACAGGTCTAGAAACATTAAAACCAGACAAACGTAGGTTGATAAAAATACCTTCCGTCAGATATAAGGGTGGAGCTGATGTTCACAGGACAGGTAGCTGAAACTAAAAACTTGGTGAAGGCCCAAGCAGATCTCATGGCATCCAGGGACCGATCAATATGGCATTCTCAATAAAATATGTATCTCTGCTTCATGAGTAAAATGCAGAAATAAAAATGATTTTAGAGAGGATTCGAACAATATATTGCAGATTATATTGATTTAGGCACGTGACGTCGCTGTAGCCAATACAATTTGTTGTGAAAAGGAAGAAAATCCGATGACATACAGAAATGAGAATGTTAGGAGTCAAACAGATTATTTGTCAATTAGGTGAGAGGAAGTGACTAGATGAGAAGTTGCACATTACTAAGCAATACTAGGCAAAGCCTTAAAGTACACCGTCGGGTTTTAGTGATAAATTACGAAATGGCAGAATGATGGTTTAAACAGTGTACCATCAAAATTAGGTGGAGAAGTTTAAAGAAAAAAATGCATCTAAGGAGTTCTTAGAAAGGATGGTGATGGAGTGCAGGCATAGTTAATGGAATAAAAATGTGATTGATATATGGGAAGAGGTTGTCAAAATATATGTTATACTTGGTGATCAAAGAGAGAAACTATTTCCAGAGTGGTGGAACAAGAATGTGCAGACTAATGTAAAAGAGAAGAAAAAATTTAAGAGGCGGCAGTGAAATCTGGATTGATACGTAGTATTGAAAAAAAGAAAAATATAAGGCTATATTACCAAACAGAGAATATTTGCAAAGCTTTATGAAAAATTTGAAGGGAAGAATAGAGGAAGAAGAAAATTATATGCAGATTCGCCAAATCAAGCGAAGGAAAACGAGGGATATGAATGGTGTGAATTTATTAAGGATAATAATGTCATTGTGATTGTAAAGATGATAGATACCAAAATTAAATGGGGATTATACTTGAAACACTTATTAAATGAAGAGGGTAAATCAAAGAACTATGAACGCCAGGGTCTATGACACATATGAGGAAATAGTTAAAGAGTTAGAGAAAAAGGGAAAGCAATCAGCTCAGACGACATACATATATATACTCATTGGAGTATTTAAGAAGCAACGAAAGCTAAACAGTCAGATGATGTGTAGACTTTTCAATATTGTATTTATAGAACGGAAAGGCAAGAAAGGAATGTCTGCAGCAACTATCGATGAACAGTATTTTGTGTCACACAATGAAGATATAGGAAAGGATTACAGATCAGAGACTGAGAAAAGAGACAGAAAATTTTAGTTTTATGTTTGTTAGTTTAACAATAGATGTTATATTTCTATTGAGAAGATTGATAAAGGAATATGTGGAGGAAAGAAAAGACTTGTACATGATATACATCGATCTGGAAAAGGTTAATGACAGAGTGCCAAGAGAAATGATACTGCAGTGCGCAAGAAAAAGGAATGTCCCACGAATGCGTGTGAAACCTCCTACATAACGTATGGGAAGTAACAGAAGCATTTGGAAAAAAACTGTGATTGGAGACAGAGAAATTTCCACTGAAAATTAGAGTCTATCAGGGATTAAAATCACACCTCTCCCTTTCATAACAGTGCTTGACAAAACATACAAAGACAAATGCAATGATGTATATTATTTAGAGTACATTTTACATTTTGTGAAGAAAACAAAAGTGAAGTAAAGTGAAAATAGAATGATGAATATAATGTCAACAGAAATATAGTCCGAATATAAGTAGGAGAAAACAGACTGCAAGATAACAAAATCCAAAGAGAGTAGAAGATAGAGAGAATGGCAAGGTACTTCAATATGGTGAAGAGTTAAAGAAAAGGAGAGCATTAAAATATTTCAAAACAAATGTGTTACATATGGAACACTGAGTAAAGAGGTCAAGGAAAGTATACATAAAGCTTGGATGACACGGGGAGAAGTCGTTAGAGTAGCAGTGGCGTGTTTAGGTTGGGGCTAGAGGGGGCTCAGCCCCAGCATCCCTTGATAATTTTTTATTCTATGTAAAATTACATGGTTGTAAGCGATTAATGTTGGAGTTTAAGAAATGAGGAGCAGATGGTGAGATGGGTAACAGGGGTATCAAAGAAAGACGACACAAAACTTAAAGAAAGAGGTTGAAGGTAACTACATTTTACAAAGAAGACAAAAGGAATGTGTTGCTTAAAAGAATGAAAAAGTAAAAGTGGAAGGAAAACCTTAAAAGATAGTGATGAATATAATACGAAATAATACGAGAGTATGCTAAATCAATTTAGCTCTGAAACAAAACAGGAAACAGTAGATGGCAAGGATAAAATTTAGGTTCCATGTAATTAGAAAAACTACTAAATCGGAAAAAAATGTATTTGGATCAGAATTAGTTATCTATATATATTCTTGCGCAAACAATTTTCCGTTTGAACATCTTTTGTAAAGCTACACGTTAGAATAATTTACAATTTAAGACATCTTATATATTAAGCACAAAGCTACACAATGGGATATCTGTGCTCTGCCCACCACGGGTACTGAAACCCGGTTTTTAGTGTTGTAAGTTCGCAGACATACCGCTGAGCCACTGGGGGGCTCGGTCGTGTGACATACCAGTATTGTGTGGAATAAATTATATTTTAACGTTCTCCTTGATTTTGTCGCAAGTTCAGAAGTTATTAATTTTAAAACGCACATCACGACCCAGGAAAATTGTTATTTTTTTTGGTGACGAAAGAAACCAACAACACTCCATTGTGGCATTTGTTGAACTGTTTTGAAAATGTGTTAAAGTTTTGACCGGTCATGAAGGATGCATCAAGCAAATTATTTAGAGCAGTGACAAATCTCTATCGCCCAGATAAAAGCACTAAAGTATCGATATAGAGTGTTAGTTATGTGGAAACTTGTAAATGCAAGTGTTCTAAATGAACTTCGTGTATAAAATGTTGTCTTTGTGGATGATCTGGTGCTTTTTAATAATCAAAATACAGAGTTACACAGTAAAGGTGGGGTAAAGCAACCAATTGTAAGTGAAGCACACATTGAACAAGGAAAAAACAATGATTTTGATGAGTTTGTTTGTTTGTTTTTGGAATTTCGCACAAAGCTACTCGAGGGGTATCTGTGCTAGCCGTCCCTAATTTAGCAGTCTAAGACTAGAGGGAAGGCAGCTAGTCATCACCACCCACCGCCAACTCTTGAACTACTCTTTTACCAACAAATAGTGGGATTGACCGTCACATTATACACCCCCACGGCTGGGAGGGCGAGCATGTTTAGCGCGACTCGGGCGCGAACCCGCGACCCTCGGATTACGAGTCGCACGCCTTAGGCGCTTGGCCATGCCAGGCCGATTTTAATGAGAATGAATTGAATTTCAAGATTGTAATGATGCTAATATAAGAATGATATTGATCATGTGATTGAATCTCCTGTTCTTAATGATGTTGAGAAGTTAAGGATGACCTTGATGTAAGTACCACTCCTGTTTCTCGGAAATGTCATATAAGCCATAAACGGGAGGTTCCAATCGAAACCATTGACGCTCTTTATATTCGCGATTATTTTGGTTCTGTTTCCAACTCAAATTATAACCTATTTGGCAAAGAAGTATGCCGATTGTTTGGACCTTCCATTCGAGTCTGAAATTTGCCAAAGTGTCATTCTTTTAATGGCGTAGTACAAGAAGCATACAAGTGCAAACTTTTCAAGCTTTTATGTAAGTGAATTCTTTAATGAGATCACCAAAATCCAAATCACCGGCAATGACGTTTCTGTTAGATAATACAACCAAGTTGTTTAGACACTTATGAGTCATTGCTCTTCTTATGTAGGTCTCTCTAAGTTTTAGCTTGGAAAATCATTAATTACTTGATGCAACAGTTACTGAGATAGTGAGAAGAAACCGAAGAGCAATCCTAAAATTAGGAAGTATATTGATTTGTCTTGAGGGAATGAAAATGCATCATTTTTATGGCGTTTTTCTTGAGTAATACAGAAATATATATTTAATTTTTTTTTCTTTTCAGTAATCGTGTAGTCACCAACGTCACAATTTCTATAATTTATGATCAGTTCTTGTATTTCAGTTGCACATTTGTTTACCTCTAACTTCGCAAACTATTGAAATTCATACATAAAACTAAATATATTATGGTGTGTTTCAGTTGTTCAATTCTATCGTAAGTAGCTACGTCCATCACCCTACTGAATCAGTTTAAATGGTAAACCCGATGTACATCTGTGACAGATTAATTATCAGTAAACATATTCCTTCTTCGTATTTCAGTGTCCTTGAAAACTGCATCTTTCTGCAGGTCATTTATCTTACATCAGTCACTTTTGAAGCTGCTTTCTAAGTATCATTTTAACTTCATGCATATGCTCTCTAAAATTTAAAGTACACTTGGTATGTCCACGATGTCAGTTTATTATGCTTCAATTTAGCCAGCCATCAAGGGAAGTGTATCTTTCTATCAACACAGAATAAACTCGCTCTTCGTGAACATTGATAAGAGATTCAGTTCCAGACGAAATAGAAGACTCAGTATAGTTTTTAACTTTATAAAACTCTCCATACAAGCCATTATTTGTAATAACTTTTGTTATAAATTGTATTGTTGTTTGTACATGAAATATATTTATGTTTTTGTTGTTTTGAATTAAGCACAAAGCTACACAATGGGCTATCTGTGCTCTGCCCACCACGGGTATCGAAACCCGGATTGTAGCGTGTAAGTCCGCAGACATACCGCTGAGCCAGTGGGGGAAATATTTATGTTAAAAATAAAATTTTATGTATCAAAAAAACCTAAAGAAAGTCTACATATTACAAATGAAAGTCCAAGCCTCATGAGAGAAATAAACTTATTCCCCCAGCTTTATTGAAACAGCTCTCTCTCCTTTTTTCAATTAAGTGTTTTATGATTTCCTAATGTTATTTATGGATTTTATATTAGTAATTCACAAAAAGATTGTTCAAGCTGTTATCATTGTAGATGTGCTGAAGAAGAATACGTGTAATTCCAAAATATTCATTTAAATATGCTTTCAGTTGTTGCTATGGCTTTACTATTCATTATTAGACTACATTTTTCAACCACATGTATTAGTTACTTAGCCCTTTCTCAACAGGCTCTGTATTATATACAAGTTCATATTCACATTTACGCACATTAAGTGTTTACTCTATAACTTTTGACAAATTATTTGTACCTTCAAAAATTTTGACAGACTTTTAGTACAGATTACTAGATTTTTGTATAGAAAAATCAGATATTTTTATGAAATTACATACTAAAAATTTATTTTTGAAAATATTGAGTCTGTTTAATTACTAGTTCGAGTACAAAGTGATTTCATGTTATGATAAAACTCTTTTTGTCCCAAAAATCTCAACTATTATTTGTATCATCTCTAAACCATCCTAAATACATTTCAAATGTTTGTTTTCAGTAAGACTTTATATTTTATTTTCTGTACCTTATGTGAGGTCTGTTAACTCAATTGCTAAATCTTTTAAAATTTTGCACATGGAGGATATCAAAGAAATTTAAAAAAAATTTTTAAATATACTTTAGTAACCCCAAAAAAATCATAAATAATTATACTGATACCACAGAATTCCATTATAATTTGTTAAGCTTAGTAACTAAGATGTATTTAGGTTTAAAAAATATGAAACTTCAAACAGACTAAAGACACAACCTACCTTCTTGAAATCTTGGTTCAAATGAATGTGGTAGCTTTTTCACAGATTAAAAGGGCTGAGAAAACCACTAAGTGGGCATTCTAAGCTGTTGATTGGTTATTCACATGCCATATATTGAAGTAAATGTGTAAAATGAATCGTATCAAAAAACAGAAAGAGGTGAACATGCCACTTTGTTTGGTACACAAGCCATATTTCAGCAAAATAAAAAGATACAAGGTTCTTATTTTGTATTCTAGCTTGTCAATATTAGTAATTTAAGTTCCTAATTTGTACAAAACTATAGACTTAATATTTTGACATGACAAATCTCTAATTTTAATTAGTGCTGCATTCAACATTTCCAAGTTGTATACACCAAAGTACATTATAAATGTAAATCTTTCATTTGTTATTATCTGAAGTAAAAAAAAAACCAGTGCACTGATTATAAGATATTTAAACCTATGTTTTAGTGCGGAGGCTTTTAGTTCCTCCCAGTTTAATTTTTCTCCTCCATTCATTCATTGAATTGACTTGAAGTTTTAAAAACTGTATTGCTTCTTTTAGCTGGAGATTCACATCACAAAATCTCTTGAACCTTGTTTCCGAAACACAGCCAACTCTGTAACCTTGGAAACACAAACATACAAACCTGACATTTACTTTTCTCATTCTTGTTTATGTTAATTTCTCAAATAACAATATAATTATGCATTTTACAAAAAGTGAATTAAAACATATTTTAACAGTAAGCATTCAGATATAATTTATACTAGTGAATAGCACTAAATTTAGTTTTCTTTAATTGGACCTTCAATGTTTTACCTTAAAGCTTCTTGAGGAGAGCTCTATTAAAACACAAACAATAATAGATAATACAAAGTTTCAATTGCACTTAAATAATAAAGTGCTACAACTGTTGAAGAGAACAGATAATTTAATTCTAACATGGGGTATCACACTACTTCTGAACCAGATACATTCTTCACCTATTCTGAGAAAAGGTGGCAGATATGTGGGTGGAAGTATACAGGAGCACATCCAAGTGGGAGAGAACAAAGATTGGGTTTGATAGTGATACAAACCAAGCAATATTTTTGAAACACAATATTAAAAACATAAATATGGGTAAAAGCAATTGATGTGCCCTTAAGCATAGAATGGCTAGGGTGTGACAGACTGTAGACGACAAGTACCTACAATCCAAGATCCAGCCATCAGGCAGTTGTAGGAAAAAGAATCATACTTTTTTCTTATCAAGTTCTTGAAACTGAAGAGAATCTTGTACCCCATGACTTTTTAAAAGGGCACACATGAATAAGATAAACGATATTAATTCAGCAACCCAACATACATTGTAACAAAAAAGATGTCTATACAGTAAAAACCAATTCCCTCAAAAGTAAAACTGACCAGAACCAACTCATGAACAATAACATCCTCAATGTAAGATACACAGAGGGATAGAATTATAATAATCCCCTGTACCTTCATCGTGACCCACAACACTGATGGAGTGTAACTTTACGAAGAATACGGATATTCATAATTCAAGTGTGAGGACTTATGGTGATTGGTGCAACTGTAAATCCAAAATCAGGCAACTAGGAATTCACTTCAAATTATGAATCAAACAAAAATGTCATAGAGAAATACAGATGCATGAGGAAAAAAAAGACTGGAAAATGAATTTAAGGTAAAATGTGTCAGGAATATAACCAAAAATTATTTATAAAGAAATCCACATAAAAATTAAAACTATTAAATTTACAAACGTGAAGTATTTAAAGAAAAACACACCTCTGAAGATGAGTTCTTCCATACTACATAATTGTAGAATGGTGTAGAGTGTTACACGCTCTAACTGGTGAAGGATTGTTGCATGACGATATGTTTGAGAGACACAGTGGAATCAATCATTTCAAATGGAAGGAAGGTAAAAGGCTTGTGGCATGCATAAGCAAGTTTTTTGCATATAGAGAGCAGCAATGAATGACAATACCTCTTCAAGCGAGAGAAGGTAATGAACTGAATCAGACATCATACTGTATGAAATAAAAGCCATCAATTTTCTGTATGTTTATTTGCTACAGATTTATCTTGAACTGTAAAATATATGAAAATACAACTAATTAGCAATGGTTTTATGTTAACTTGTTTAGAAGAAAAAAAAATCACTAACCAATAACAAACAAATGTGAATGAATGGTTCTGACACACCCATCATTTCTTTTACTATTTCAACCAACTTACAACATTACTATATGGTAATATAAGTATTAATTCCAACAGATGTAGAAAAATATCAGTTTAATATACTATAAACATATCTATGAACATTTTGTTAATTAAAATTTGATAGAAATATTTAACAGTCTGAAACAAGTCATTCTAATTGATAGATTCATAAAAGTGAAAGAAGCAATACATTATAGAGACAAATACAAGAATAGATGTCCACAAACTCAATTACGGCAATGTTCCAACAAGGAATTGTTGACACAACATCAAGTCAAACAGAAATAAGTATAAGTCATGGTGAGAAAATCCAAATTTAATGGCAAGCACAGCTAAGTCCTGTATCAGTTCCATCTTCTCTTTTTTTTAAAGGAAATCTTGTGCACTTGAACTTAATATTAACATTACTGCTTGTATGTTGTGTACCTCCTGTAGTTGTGCAGTAATAACAGTAGAAAAACACTAACTTTCCACAATAAATCACGTAGTTCTTTTAAGAGCATTATTCATTTCTAATGATGTTTTCTAGATAAGGATTACTCCTTTAAACTGTAATAGGTTTATATAACTTGGTCTTACTTTTGGCTTTTGTAACAAATGTTTTCCACAGAATATTCAAATATAATTTTGAATTTACAAAAAAATTCAACCTCCTACATTCGATAATGAAAACATTTTTCTCATCTGACTTATGAATGGCCAGTAATGTATCTAATAAAGCATAGATTGTAACAAAATTTCAGCTCTCGTGAAAAATCTACTGTGTAAGGAATTTCATTTATAAAACTACTCAAAGCCAGTCCTTAAACTTCAAATATTATTCAAGCCTTCCCCGAAACTCTTAAATTTACTTTTTCTACCATATCTGAAATCAAACCATTCCACATTGTTTGAAAAATAAAGCTATCTTAACTGAAGATTATATTTGTTTCTCTAATCCTACTATTTCCCCCATTAAATATGAAGAAAAAGACAATGCATCAATTTCCTTAATCTTAAGCATTTCAATCAAATCCCTTTTAACTCTTCTCTTTTCAAAATAAGGTATCATCCTAGTAGCCCTCCTATGAACCATTTTTCAAAAATTCAATATCATTTCTTAGGTTAAGAGTCCAAAACCTAACACAATATTCCAAATGTGGCCTAACCAGTTACATATGCAATGAATGTATGACCTCCGTAGACTTGTACTAAATATTTCTGTTAATACAACTGTTGTGATTATTTAGTTCAGTTTGTGAGTGAACATTTTATGATTGTTTAGTTTGTTATCACAAGAAATTTAAAAACAAATGATTATTGAAAGTTGTGTTTGCAACTCTTTGATGTCAAGAATATAGTAAACAGATGATTAAGTAAAAAACATACAAATAATTTGAGATGACTGAAAAGGACAAAAAACAACATCAGAAGTCAGTAAAGTCACAGCCAAGGAAAAATTCAGCATAAAGTTAACTTTGTATTCTAAAGACAGCTGGAATGTATATTAAAACTCTAATCAAAATAAAGTACAGAACTGTACATGAAGTTAACTTTGATAGACGAGGGCTGTTCAAAAAATACATGGACTGATGTCATAAAACAAAATGTTCTTTATTTAGAAGTTACAGGACTGGATCCCCATCAAAGTACTCTCCTCCCCAATGCACACACTTATTCCAACAGTGTTTCCACTTGTTTAAACAGTCCTGGTATGCTTCTTTTGTAATGTCCTACAGCTCCTTCGTTGCATTTGCTTTAATCTCGGGAATCGTCTCAAATCTTCTTCCTTTCAAGGGTCTTTTGAGTTTGGGGAACAAGAAAAAATCATAAGGAGCAAGGTCAGGTGAATAGGGGGTGGGGAAGAAAAGTTATTGAGTGTTTGGCCAAAAACTCAGGAGTTTTGAGGCACAAATTTTGCAGCAACGCCAAGCGTCTTCAATTTTTTTATCAAAATCTCGTAACAAGATCCAACTGATATCCCACACTCTTCAGCAAGCTCCCTGACAGTCAGACATCGATTTGCCCACACCAAGGTGTTGATTTTGTCGACGTATGGGTCATCAGTTGACGTGGAAGGACTTCTAGGACGCTCATCATCTTCAATGAGCTGTCAACCATACGTAACACATTCATGCCACTTGAAACATGCTGTATGCTTCATAGCAACATCACCATAAGCCGTGTAAAGCATAGCAAAAGTTTCAGTTGCAGATTTTCCAAGTTTCACACAAAATTTCACAGCAAGTCGATGCTCCTTCAGGTCATTCATTCTGAAATCCCGCAAACGAAAAAATTGCACTTCACTTAAAACCGCGTAGCTAATACACAAATGAAGATATCTTCAATCGGTAAATGGCGTCGTAATCAGCTGATTTGTGCAAACCTAGCATCACCAAGCGGATTCCCCTGGAACTAACTGGAGCCACCCAATTCAAACAGTCCCCGTATTTTTTTAACAAACATCGTGAGTAATACGTCTAATGATTAATATGTAGAGTAAGACTAAGTAGAAAATGAGGAAAAGAAGAATAACTTATCCTGTTGAAGAAGAGTGTTTCTAGAGTAACTGAATCAGCCACAGTGTACTTTGATAAAAAGAACAGATGATATTTTGAAAAAAAGAAGACAAAATGATTACAGGAAGAGCAGTATACAACTCTGATAATTTGCACCAAGCTTGTAAGTGAATGATACTAATTATATAACTCCCAAGGAAATGTATCAACCAGCTAATTTAACAACTGAGCAAAGCAATCTGAAATTATAACATCAGTGGTATAAAACAATTCACAAGTCACACAAAGAAATATGGCATTCAGAGGATACTATTGACATCCATGATAAAATAGAGCTTAAGGAAATCTACACACCACACAAGGAATCATAATATTAATAAATGATATACAACTCCCAAGGAAATGTATCAACTAGCTAATTTAACAACACAAGGTTATTCATACAACATTCAGTTAAAATGTAGCATTCCTACGTCATCTACATAATACTTAAGAGTCATGGAGCAGTAAGCAAACTCAACTTAAATTAAATGGAAATTAAAAATTTAGAAAGGTATCCACGACTTCCACATATTCAATAGGAAAGTAGCATCTAGGGAGATACATAAACAACTCAGGAAAAAGAGCATTCAGAGGCAATTCGTGGATATCACAGATAATTTTGTATCAAAAAATAATACAAACGTCCACAAAGAAATACGTATCTAGTAAACTTACAAATATTTTAGTCATGTCTTCTGAGAACTAGATATAATGTAATAAAGTTATCATGATCTTATCCATTAGTATATGAACTTACTTTTTTGATGAAAACCATTATGTACATATTTATTTTCCATGACCAACATTTACTGAAAGCACCATGCTAAATTGCAAATAATGCTAACTATATACATTATGAATTATATTCCAGGAATGTGTCGTTCATCTATTCAAAATATTTACCATAAAATAACTTTACAAAACATAAAATAGTAAACAACCTGTTACTTTACGGATATTTTTGTCATATTTTTCCTTTCCTTCACATGTAAATATTTTAAAATTTTGCTAAAAGTTTTATGGGAATTTCTGGACCTTATATCATTATGTGACTTACCTCTCTCAGTTAGTCTACGATCAGCATTATCAGGGCATAAAGAAAGACAGAATTCTGAACGACTTGTGAACATTCTGTATGGTTCATTAGTACCCAGCGTTGTGAGGTCATCTATCAAAACACCAATGTATCCTTCTGTTCGGTCAACAATGAAAGGGGGTTGATCCTGCACTTTACAGGCTGCATTGATGCCAGCAACAATGCCCTACAAAAATAAAGAGACATGAAGTAAACGTAGAATATCACAAGTATATATGACACAGAATTTGTACACATACACACACTTGTATATATATATCTTCCAAGAACTGATAAGTGACAGCACAAAACAATGTTATGTGTTAATCACACTACATGTAACATATCTACACATATATAGACACACATAAAACTTAACCCTTAAACTACACCCATCATAAATTGATGATTTCATGCTGTGAACTCTGTACAGCTATCATCAACTGATGATACAGGCTAAAAATATTAGTTAGCAACTGTAACTATTCAAAGCATTGAAGCTGAGCGATCTTCTCAGTGTAAATCATGGAATAGAAAAGGAAGAGTGCATTAGTGAAGAAATTGAAGTGAAAAAGTTTTTTTTTTTATTAAAAGATGAAACTGAAGCATTAGCACATGATAATTATTCCAAAGAAAAGGAAAACTTTTCAGATTTTTCATTATCATCAAATTCAATTGTTTCAAGCTCTAAATGTGATTTAAATAGTGAATCAGAATATCCACAAGTGAAATAGAATCCATTGGTTCCCAATGGGTAAGGTGTCACAATTTTGATCCATTCATTCATTCTTTTGACAGTAGAAATGCTGGACTCACAAATATATATATATATAAATAAATTTAGGCTCATAGATAAATCTAAAGAATATGATTTTTTTACTTTTGCATTTAATCAAAGTATAATGAATCATATTGTACAAGAAACAAACAAATATAATGAGTTTTGTAAATCCTTGAATTCTGAAGAAAGTGAAAGTAACGTTCCTTCTACTTCATGAAATAAGAAATGGGAAGATTTAATTACTGAGAAAATAAACACTTTTTTTGCTCCAGTGATTCTTATGCTACACATAAGAAAGCATGTATTGACTGATTATTGAAAGAATGTTCCCCTTACAGGAACTCAAAATTTTCCAAAATACATTACTTGAGATTGGTTCAGGGAAATTCTTAGATATTTGCACTTTACAAGTAACAAAGAACCGAATGCAAAAAAATTGATATGGAAAGTTCGAGAAGTATTTACAATTGTGAAGAATAAAGCTGAGAAATCATTTTTTCCATTGTGAAAAGTGGTTATCAATGAATCTTTTGATTCTTTTCAAGGGTCGAATTGTGAGACTAAAATTGTAATAGATATGATTAGCTATTCGCCAAGTGATGCAATATCCCCAAAGATCCCCAATTACGATGTTCAGGATCAGTTGTCAAGCAATTGATGAAAGAGTACCTTGGAAAATATCATGCATTATATACTGATAAATATTATACACATCCAGACTTATGAAACATTCTCTTTGAAAATAAGATTGGTTTAGTGGAATAGTCAGAGCTAATCAAAAGAATGTTCCTGAAGAAGGGAGATGTTGGGACCAAGAAGCAAGGGAATGTTTTAGCACTTCAACGAAATGACAAATGTCCTGCAACTATGCTGAGTACAATATATAAAAGTGAAATGAAATATAGTGGAAAGGACGATTACAAAACTAAGCAACCAATGACCAAACCTGATATGGTTTTCGATTACTCTATCAACATGAGGCAAACTGACAAAAATGACATGTAAATTGGACAAATTGATTGCCTTCATAAATGTATGAAGTGGTAGAAGAAGCTCTTTTCTTCACCTAATTAATATCTCAATTTTGAATTCTGACAACATGTATTTAGTAAAAACTGGCAAGAAGACATCATTGAGGCAGTTTAGTTACAATGTAGTTCACCAATACTGGAAAAGTGTAGAGGGGTAACAAAACCTTTCTTTGGAAAACTAAGCCTTACTGTTTCTGATAGTTGTTGGAAAACAAGAATTTTCTCAGCACTTTTTAGAAAGCATTCCATCCTTAGGAGATAGAAAAAGTGGACAAAGCCAATGTCACGTAAGTGTGCATACAATACAAAAAGAAAAGAAGTGAAAGATTGTGACAACCTGGTGTAAAGAATGTAGAACAGTACTATGCATTGGTGAATGTTTTCATGACTTTCGTAACTTAAAAATATTTATACTTGTAATAAATGAGACTATATTATGCTTTTCTTTTCATTTTCTTTCATATTTTGTTCAAACTTCATAACAAAAATACTAAAGATTATGTTTAAGAAAAATTTTTCCCCAATTTTTTATGTCTGTGGTAAACTGTTACCTACAACATTCCTGCTGTTTAAGAGTTAAATATACTAGATAAGCATGCCTTTTAACTGTTAACAGGCCTACTTGCAGCAACTTGGCATGCAAATCTCATTATTTACTATGATCAAAGAGTTTATAAGTCAGAAGTTACCACAAAGATATTCTATTCTATTCTAACATGCATTATTTCTAATCTAGTATCTGTTCCGATCCTGAGTGTTGATATCTCTCAAAGCAGTATTCTGAGAAATCTTCAAATTTAAACTGTATATGCAAAACTTCTAAATTCACAAAATAAAATGAAATTTATTTAACATGCAATTTTGATCACATCCTTTAGGTGAACTTCAATAATTATGTTCAGTGACACAGTTTTCCTGTGTATTATTCTTTAAACAGAATGTTAACAACAGTTTTTATAAACAGAATGTTAACAACAGTTTTTATCTTCATTCCTCTTAAAAGCAAAGTGATTATCATACTTTTAAAAACTGATTCATAAACTTGATACATTTTCTTTCAAAGTTTTTAATTCTCTTGTTTATTTGATTGGTTTTAATCTTCATTTTCAAAACTTCTTTTAATTTTTAACATCATTTATGATTTTATACTTCTTTCAAAATGTTTTAACTTATTTGTCTTCCTCCCATCTTTTAAGAATTTTTTTTTCATTAATGTTAAATTTTTTTAAAATTTTGAAGTCTTTTAAGAAATAATACTTAGCTTGAAATTAGTTCATAACTACAAAACCAAACCTTGGCAGGGGTTTAGTTTAGAGAAAGAGAGATAAATCTGCAGGATTCTCTCCCCAACAAGGGTGCTCAGGAACTTTGTAATTCCTCTTCATCCCTGTTCGTGGAAGATTATTTATCTGTACATGAGAGTTTTCTTGTATTTTAATTTGGCTTATTTGAAGCAATGAAGTGAAATATAGCAGTGTGAAAATGTTGAGTGAGAATGCAGAGCAAAACAAAGGTGGCAAAATGGAAGTGGACAAGTCAAGAACCTGCCAATAAAAAAAGAAGCAAGCTGCAAACCAACCCCACAATAATCAGTGGAACATCCTGTGATCGTGGCCAAAGAATGGCTGCGATCTATAGATCTAAGTGCTTCAGAATTTGTTGTGAGGGGGAATGGGAGTGTCCCAAGAAAACCCACTTTCACAGGACAGGTGCTGAATATTCTACCTGTCCTGTGCCCTGTCATCTTTGTCTTCACCAGATATTTTCCCACACTTTTTCTCTGAAACTAAGAATGAAAAATAGACATAAAATATGGTACCCACTATGTGGAATAAATATATATTGTGAATACTTCAAACAAAATGACTGAAAGTTCCTGGTAGTGGATGTAAGACCCATAGATGCTGCTGCCATCGATGGATGTCACCTCTCTGGAGTCAGGTTGCTTGAGAGTGCAGCCCTAACTGGGTGGTAAACTCCACCTTAGGCTAAGTCCATAATTACAGATTATTAAAACTGAGAGATGCTGAAAGTGCTCTAACAATGTGACTTCCACTACCGCATGTATAGAAACTTTTTAAAGTAGGTAAGACAACAAGATAGCTAACCCACATTTATTATAACAAGCCTTAGGCTACTATGAATATAATTGTTTTTAATTTATGTGTCACAACATTATGTGTGGAGAAGAAACTACCCTATATCAAAATATTTATTGTAGGGAAACAATTTAATAAAGCAAAAATGTCCTGAGCAAAATAGTTCACAAACCTTCAACAAAGAATGGCTATTGGAAGAACCGGTGAAATGAGCATTTGAAATAATTCAATTTCATTATTCATGTACAGGTAATGTGTCAAGAAAATAGATTACCTCTGGAATGCCATAATATAGAACATTAGCAGCATGAGCCATGACTACTAAAGTTATTCTCTCCTTAAGCCATGTCACATTTGAAACAAATAAAAAAAAAGTGAATGCTCTGGTTTCAATCCATTACTAAGAACTTTTTAATGATAGTTTAGAACTTCAAGCCAGCATATCCATTTTGCACTGAAGGTTCCTTTATGAGGAACTTCATGTGAAGGCTGTTTTTCATGAGCCACTTATTACAACTGTAAAAGGAAGCTAAAGGCCTTCTTAAGTATGGAAAGTATGACTGTTTAATAACAGTCAGTAAGTTATCACCTTTGGCAGTGAATCTTGCTATTCAATGTTTGCCTCAAATTACTGGTATGGATTTGAAAGAATTTGGAAGATCTTGTTATATAACTGCATAACCCACAAGTGTTGAATGAGTAGGTAATAAGTATGCATATTTTGACAATAAAATAAACAGTAACAATCATATCAAGATGGAAAAAAATAATATTCCTTTCTTTGCTTCCTTCAACTTCTGTTTTGCAAGGTCATAAATAAATAACAGTGACAACTAAAAATTTCATTTGAGGTGAATCCAAGGCATTTAACAATGAAGATTAATACATTTCTATACACACACACACACACTGTCCATAAAAATAGAAACTCTTCATGTGTCATGATTATTTTCAGGCTAATGGCAGCAGAATAATTATGTGGTGAATGTTTAACAAGCATGGAACAGGTCTTCTGATATAACTGGAATATCTGGATATTAACAAGTACAATCAGTGGCGCTTCACTTCTAACCCAATAGTTATGGATACTTCCAGGATGGCAATTCTACAATCTAAACAGCTTGATGTTTGCATGATTGGTTTGAAGAAACTGACACAGAACTTTAACATCTCCTCTGTAACTATAATCATCAGATGTTAGTCTCAATAAAAAAATTGTAGGATGCATTGTAAAATGAAATAAGGAACATGATAGAGATTGGACTGCTGAAGAAATGAGAAATGGATTTTTTTTACCTCCAACACCTCAAGAAATTCATGCCACAGTTCATTTGAGCTGTCATTAGTTACATGTGGTGACCAACACAATACTGCAGATTTAAGAGGTTTCTAGTTTTATTGGCCAGTGTGAGTGTGTATGTAACAATAACAAGAACCACACCTGTGCAGCAGCTTCTTCATATCCCGTTGTTCCATTAATTTGGCCAGCATAAAACAAGTTGCTGATTTTTAGAATTTCAAGGGTTGGTTTTAGTTGTCGAGGGTCAATGTAATCATATTCCACACCGTAACCTACATAGCACATACAAGCATTGAACCTAGATTATTGTATTAACAAAGATCTTTCAGTTCTGTTCAACAAACTGTTTAGTGCTTTAAACAGAGCCTAAATTTACTAAAGTACATAAAAACAGGTATTGAAAAATTCAGTATGCACAACTACTTTGTAATTTTCAATTTGCCATAATGAATTAAAAGTTTTCATACTGCATTTGTTGTATTCATTGCTAATACACACCAATCTGTTGAACTAAATTATAACAGACCATACACACCAGACATCACAATAAAAACAAGAATGAAGTCATATTCAAATTCCACAGTATTTTACTGGTAGCTTATTGTTAAAACTATGTTTAACACACATATACATCTACTTAATATTTTACCAGCCTTAATCAACAGGACATAAAGGGTTGAACAATGTTTTATTTGTTTGTTTTTAAATTTCGAGCAAAGCTACACGAGGGCTATCAGCGCCAGCCATCCATAATTTAGCAGTGTAAGACTAGAGAGAAGGCAACTATTCATCACCTCCCACCACCAACTCATGGGCTACTCTTTTCCTAATGAATAGTCAGATTGACTGTCATATTATAACACCCCCACGGCTGAAAGGGTGAACATGTTTGGTGTGACGGGGATTCAAACCGGTGACCCCCAGATTATCAGTCAAGTGCTTCAACCACTTGGCCATGCTGGGCCTGAACAGTGTTTTACTTATAAGTTTAAAATGTAAAAAGGGCCCACAAACAATACATATCTACCAATGCTCAGAACTATTGATCAGTACAGTATTAATACTGAATTCAAATTCAAGACACTAATATTGTTCCAAGAAATTTTCTTAATGTTTTTTTTTAAATCTAGTTGTGCATGCATGTTTCAAAAATATATCATAAAATCTAATTTGAAGATAAGTTTGATTAAAATAAGTTGAAATAAATAAACAGTTGTTGAAAAATTACAATATTTATTTAAAAGTTCTACTCATAAGTTCAGGCTGATAAGTTCTGTTTCTTAGAATGTAAGATATCTTGATCTCTTATTTAAACTATAATAAAGTATGGCAAAGTAATGACTGAATGAGCTCCAGTAAAACAGAATTATTCCAGATTATTGATTATTTTGTTTCCATACTGTCATGAGAGCAATATGTGGTAAAGTATGTCAATAATAATCTTGCATGATCCACTTTAGCCCTTTACTCATTTTGTAGATGAAATTTTTCGGTCACAAGGTTATTTCAGCATATTTTGATATTGGATTAATACAGGTTAAAACTGGAATATCCTTTGATGGTTGAAGTTAGACATTAACTTAGGGTTTGAAATTTTCTATTTAAAGCCAGACATGTCTGTTAAAAAATCAAATTTGACTGGCACTTTCCCATCTCTCACCGGACATCACAACCAGTAGTCATATTCCAAACATATCGGACATAAATATATCATCCCCTCAAAAATAAGTGAGGCAAAAGCTGTGTATGCACAGCTCAAAGATTTTGCTTAAAAGTATATTCTATAATGAGTGGAAAATAACTTGCAAAATTTAAGATTTAATTTAAGACAAAAAAAGCAAATTTTAAAAAACAGTTGTGAATGCTCACAAATTGCACTTTTTAGTTTGCTTTATCCATGTTGCCCCGGATAGTCACATGACTGCCATATATTCATAATGATCTGAACTATGGTGTCTGATAGTAAAAAAATGGGAAAGTCTCATGATCTATTTCAGTTTGGCTTCACAAGCAAGACTAATAAATCAGAAGACAATACTATGGAAAAATACTGAGTGAAAAAAATCCATGCTTCTTGACCCAAGCCCAAATGTTAAAGCAAAAACTATTACTGCTAGTACTGGTGCTAAGCCTACTCGTCATTTCCAGGACGAATGGAATAGATGCCGAACATGGCTGGAGTACAATAATGCTACTGGACTGATGTTCTGCTCAATTTGTCAGGAATATGGCCAAAGTAGTGGAAGGCAGAAGAACACTTTCATAACAGGATCTTCCAACCTGAGAGCAAGTGCTGTTAAGGAGCATGAAAACAGTCATGCCCACAGTCTAAGTTGTCAAGCTAAGACAGCAAAAGAAACACCTGATTTAACTCCTATGACAAGAGAATTGGGCAAACTTAACCAGACTGAGAAAGATCGTTTGCTTGTGCTGTTCAGGACTGCCTTTTATATGGCTTTGAATGCCAAACCATTCAGCGATTTTCAAGAGCTTCTGTTACTGCAGGAGTACAACTTTGGTATGAACTTAACAGAACATTATGCCAATGACAAATGAGCAGTTATCTTTATGAAGTATACTGCAGAAACAATTAGAATTAATGTCAGATCTCATCTGCACACCTTATTATTCTTTAGCATTATGACTATACCATAATCAATGTAAGATACTTGGACAGTGACTGTTCTTCAGTAACCCACTTCCCGTGTCTGCAGTTAGTTGAGAAGGCTGATTCTGAAAACTTGCTACAGGCACTTAGTTCAGGTAAATGTTTCTTAATTACCTGGGATGAGAATTTTCTGGATTTATCCTGAATTCCTAATTAAGAAAAATTAAAACAGACAATATTTCATGTACATTTGTGTTTTAATTCTGGTTTACATAGTCATTCCATTATAATATACATCAGTGAAAACTCGAGCATTTTTCAGTTGATTTAAACCAAGAAGAACCATGTATTTACCACTGACAGAATTGGAGCTTAACCTTGCACAACTAGAGTAATAGAAAATGGAGCAATTGAATTTTCCAAAGAACAAATTTACATGTATATAGTTTTTTTACAAAAAGTAACTAATATTGGTACTAATTTTTTGTACTTGTAGCAATGTCCATATATGGCAAGTTTCCCGACTGTCTTGAATCAATTGTATGCCTGACAGCTGATGGAGCAGCTGTCAATTTTGGCACAAATAAAGGACTTATCAACAGGTTGAAGGTGCAAAAACCTTATTTGATAGCGATCCACTGTGTTGGTCACAGATTGGAACTTGCAATTAAGAAGACCATCAAGGACATCCCTTATATTGATAGTATCCAAACCTTTTTAGAAAACCAATGGAAGTTTCATGACAATTTGCCACAGAACTGGGCTGGCCTCAAAGAAGCTGGTAAAGCCAACAAAAGGGACAGGAACCTGGTGGGCGGTCTACAAAGAGCATGTTCTGGAGTCAGTTTCTCATAACTGGCCAGCTTTAGCAGAGCATTTGGGAACGTGGACAGAAGGCTGCAGGATTATGCAGTATTTTGACAAGCCTTATATTCATCCTCTATGGACATACCCTTGGCAGTTCTGCCTGTTTTGACACCTCTTAGTCTCAAAATGCAAGACAATTCTGCTACTGTGAACATTGTTTCTGACAAACTTGCTGTTTGCAAAGAGAATCTAAATCATGTTGAGAGATCCCACAAAATTGATAAAGAGCTCACAACATGTAAACAAACTGGCAAGTGATTTCTCAGAAGAAATTAATATTGCTATAAGTGGTCAGACAAGGGCCAAAGGCTCAAAAAGTGCCACAAAAGAGACAGTTGCTCAAACTGTGGCTGAAGAAACTGCTATCTTCATATGTAAAATTGTCACATATCTGAATGAGATATTTGAAGAATTTGATAAGGATTTTATTGGTGCCTTTCAAATTTTTGAACCAAGCAACTGGCCTAAAAGCAAGGAAGCATTGTCATTTTATGGCCATAATGAACTCCAAACACTATTGGACCACCTTGGTTCTCTGCTAGAAGCTAAGGGTTTCAACATTGCAGCTGACATTTGCCAGGCTGACTTACATGAGACACTGCTCACAGCCATAAGATTTGCAAAATCAGATGAGTCCCTGGGTTGCACTGCAAGTGGATTGTGGGCCCACATGTTAAGTCAAATTACTGTTGAGGATGGTAAACTTTTCCCTGGATCAAGAGTGTTGGCCTTGATATGCTTCATGCAGTTGATTTCCATGTCATCTGCTGAACCAGGACATGGATTTTCCCAGATGGTAGTTATTAAGGATGACTGGCAGTCCAAACTAATAAATGATTCTCTTAATGGTTTGATGACAATAAAACTAACTAAGAATAAGATCTGAGATCTTGCAAGCACAGAATTACTGTGAAAGTCTGTAGAATCCTGATGGAAGGACAGTAAAAAAAACAGATGATTTGTGAGTCCATATGAAACTCACACATGTAGAGACTATAGAGATACTGAGTCTACATCAGCTGATGTCTTAGTGCTCAATGACTAAATCTACAAATTTGATTGACGTGTCATTTTTAATGGATACAAGGCCTGTTGTCACTTGCTTTGATATAATGTTTCAGTGCCATAAATAAAATGATTCTGTTTTATATAATAATTGTCTCCACTTGATTTTTTGTTTTTGATAATGTCTGGTGACAATTTTGAGGTATCCTGCTAAATTTTCAAATGTCCAGCAAGTTTCACTGTGCAACAGGATGTTTCCTGCTAAAAATGTAGAATATTTCTACCCCTGTTAACTAAAACTGATAGCTGATCAATGCTGACACCATCCACACTTCACAAAGAAAGCAAGTTAGTATTTAAAATCCAAGAACTCTTTATTTTTGTTCAGTTGTACTTGGCTTTAATAATAACCAGTTTAGCAAAGATTCATTTTAATACATTATACTGAGGCCCAACTAATAAATTGCTTTTCATAGAAATAGCACAATTTGAAAAAGATTTCTGTAACTTATTGTACATGGAAATAAATGTGACTGTAATTCAAATAACAACAAATTTAGTATTTTATGAAGGGAAATTCACAAATAAATGGAATGAACAAATAGCATATTATTTTCCAAAAAAATAATTAAAAAATTAAAAAAGAAATATACAGTATTACTGGCAGATACTATATTATAATAGTTTACAAAATGTATTACAGCTCCAATTACAGTAGAACTTCACCTACACTTGTTACCATGCTCTGCACTTAATCTCGAGTAAATTCTCAAATACTATAAGATAGTTATGGAAGTTGTACCAAGCTACACTTGCTTTTATAACTAAATATATCAAAGGATACACAGGTGGCTAAAATTGACCTATAAACATGCAGAAGAAGAAATAGAGAACACGGAAAACCTTCAGTAGCAAAGAAACAGAAACCCCAGAAGGTTCAAAGAATGATAATGAAAGAATTTAAATGTTAGAAAACTATAGAATTCACTGCTCTAATTCAAGAGAACCTTACTATTGCACAAAGTAATGGGAGAATTTAATATTATTACTTACAACTGTGAAGAGTATCGTTAAACTGTAAAGGATAACTATTACTGCTACATGAACTTAAGCCTTTTTTGTATAGTTCTGTGATACAAAACACAAAAATAATTTTTAGGTTAATTATGCTAATACTTTTCATTCTTTAAAAAAAAATTAAATGTTATACCTTATTCTGTGCCCCAAACAGCTAAAAAATGTTGCTTTTAAATCCATTTACAATAACAAAAGCTGATGAGAATGATGACCCACTCTCCCTGAACAAAATGCCAGTCCATCATAACTTAATCTCCAGCCAACAGTTAGGTAGTAATAAAGCTCAGTATATTGGAAGAAGTGGGATAAAGTAGCTTGCTCAAGAGCACAATAGTATAATGTAGGCCAGTCTCAAACTTGCAATATGAAGCTATGAATCCAAAGCATGAAGCCACAGAGCTATAATACTCCAAGTACAATTGCATTCTTGGAATTAATATTGTGTCATTTTTCAATGTTTATTTTATATAATTCACAATAACTAATGAAAACAACTTTTCAACTTTCACTTCTGTAAAGTTCCAAGGAGTTCATCTACAAAAAAACACAATTACTGAATTTTTTAAAAATATTTCTGTCCATCTTGAATCATAGGTTTTTATTTGGCAAGAAACTATCATCCATCGAGAATGTAATTATCCATATGCTGTTTCTTACTAATGTACATCAAAACATCTAGAACCAAGTAAAGATAAATTCCCTGACAAAAAGTCAAATTATTGTGCATAATATTTTTGCTGTATCTTCTTGTTATTAAATTGTAAACACTGATTTGTTTAATATCTTTAAAATGTTACATAATGGGTATGAATTTTTTTAAATCTTAAAATTACCTTTCACAAATAATATTTATACAATTAAAAACAAAACTATTAGTAACACAGTTACTTTTCTTTAATTAACAAACATTACTCTTAATAAATTAATTAAATAATTAAAAAACTAAAATCCTGCTTATAATAAAATATGCAAGTATTTCAATCATTTCCATACAAACAAAACAAACATAACATACCAAATGACTAAGACAATCTTGACTTTACCAGGTCTAACCATGGTGGCATTTTCCAGGCCAGGGAGACTTTTCAACATTTGGAGCTGTACTTCAGCTGGCAATGTACATGATAAACCATTTGGGTACAATAAATCACTGTTTAACCCTGTGCAAAAACATCATATTGAGACATTAAAAAACTACATTTTTATATTTTAAGGTAACATTCATAAACTTATAGATGTATAAATGCAAGACAATGTGGTTATACTGATTATCTGCTCAAGAGGATTTTTTTTGTAACAGAATAAGAGAAGCACAGATATGTAATAACTGTAAAAATATTTTACACTTATACTTAGCTAAAATTAAGTTATAATATCTGAATTTGTAACAAAACTAAGTGTCCAAAGGAAAAAAAAGAAAGAATTAAACAGAACAAGCATTCATCCTGCTGGCAAATAACTAGTAACCATCCCAATAAAGCAGGTAATAAGTACGTTAAATAAAACATCTACCAGACAAAATACTAAGAGATAAAAGGATGTGAATATCATTTGACAAAAGAAAATTACTCTTTATTTCATATGTGCACTCATATGCTAAGTAAAGACTATTTTTAAAAAAAAATGATGAAAATCCTTTGAAATTTTATTCAGAAAAATAAAAAGAGAGAGAAAGAATGTTTTGTCATTTTAAGATTTTGTGTAAAATTGAGAAACATTTAACAAATTTCTCAAGAAAATGTCAGGTTAGTCCCTAAATTAATTTTAGAATTACCAGTGAGATACATGAATCACACCAATGTTTTAAACATATTTTTCTCAATCATTTGTTCTCTAATCTGTTTATGAATTCATGAATTTGTTGGTTATAAGGTTTCTAATAATATAAAATTCACAAAATAATTTGTGAATAACAGTATTAATACTATTAATACAATTTATTCTACTAATTACTGCTCGGGTCCCTCAGTAGTACAGAAAGATAATTAGTGATGTCACTAGTGATATTTCTCTGATTAGTTCTTAACACTTGGTACAGGAACAGGAAAATAAAATGTAAAATTACTAAATATGATGCAATATGTGGATTGTTTTGGTAAACGCACATTAAATATTCAATGAGATTTTTAATAAGCTGAAAAAATCCTAAAAGGGGGAATCAACCTTCTGTTTTAATTTGAAAAGTTATATGAAAGACTTTTTTGAATATTCACCCATATATAACTCTCTAAAGAGAAATCCACAAAAATAAATATCTTATACAAGTGTCATAATGTGGTCAAAAGAGAACAAATAAGAGCACTTGGGGCTATTCAAAGTGTAAGTCCTCAAATCACCCTAAGTATGTTTTAACCATACCTGGACCACAGAACACTTTTCCTGTGGAGAAGTGCACATATGCTTAAAGAATTTCAAAATGTAAAACAAAAAATTATAATTCTATCCCTATTTCAACAATTTTTAACACCAAATTTTTTTTACCCATACCAGATGTTTTTAAATATATAATTCACCCAAATCCTTAATTATTATGTTTCTCATATTCAAAAAATAAATTAATTATTCACTGAAAATAAACTATGAAATTAAATTGATCATAAGAAGAATATTATTATATTATCAAAAATATTGTTATGCAGCTTTACAAAAGTAACTGTAAAAAATCATGTTTGAAATCACCAATAATCTTTGTCAGTTTTGATATTTTTGTGACTTACAGCCAAAAATCGTGACAACTGCAAACAGAAAAATAATGTACCAAAATAAACTTATCAATTAAGTTGAAACTGACTAAATATATAAAATGGAGCATTCTGATCAACACTATTAAACAGCTATATATGTAAAAACAGCTCATTTGGGTTGAGAAAATATTTTACAAAAAGGAGCAAACAACCTATGAAGAGCATCCTATCAGACACAAACAAATTTAAACCAATACACACAAAACCCAACTAAACAAAATACTCCTAAAAATGAAAAAAGCCAACACAATTTCACAAACGCTTTACTCCTACCAACATAAAACTGACTCACACACACCACAATGGGGATGCTGTATGGATACCCAAACGTTATAAACCAGAGTGTCCATTACGACCAATAATGTCCACATATAAATCATGCAATTACAATCTTGGTAAATAAATAAAATGGGCATTCCCCAAATATGTAACATCAGCCATTTCATTCATCAAAGACTCTTTTAATTTCAAGTCTAATCTAAATCAACTTGATCATAAAGCCTTAATGGCCAGTTTTGATGTTTACAGAAGTTCCAGAAGCCTGCAAGATAGCCTTAGAACTCTATATCTGAGACCCTAACCCATCTATAGACTTTCCCAGCAACCAATTAGCAAACTCATAGAATTCACCACAATGAAGACAAACTTCATGTTCAACAACTACAACTATATACAAACAAATGGCCTAAGTATGGGCAGCCCAGTATAACTACTTCTAGCCAAAGTTTTTATGACACAAGTTGAAACACAAGCAATTAACACAGCATTCCATCCACCACTATACTGGTACACATATGTAGATGACATGGTTGCGGGATTCAGATCTACATAACACACACTTAAATTTTTCAATCATATTAACTCTATACATCCCAACATTAACTTCTCTTGTGAACAGGAAGAAAGCAATCAAATATCATTTCTTAACCTCAAAATTACAAGAATTGACACACAATTTAAAATGGAAATCCATTGAAAAATCACCCATACTGGACTATACATTCCTTGAGACTCAGCATATGAAACAAAACAAAAACTCAACATACTAAGAAACCAAATAAACACAGCCATGAAACTATGCTCACCAAATAAAATTAATGAGGAATTAGACAAAATAAAACAATACTTCATCAACATCAATAAATTTCCTCCACAAACCGTAGAAACATTATATGCACACACCTTGACAGAAAGCAAAATCAACCAACAAAAATTATATAAATATTTCCCACGAATCACGAAACCCTACACTGTTGCATACCATATATTCCCAACATCAGCAGAAAAATTACGAACATTTTGCAAAAACTAATAACAAAATATGACATTCCAGTTAAAAACAAATTTATTCAAAAATCAGGCACAAAACTGAGGTCTATACTATGTAAAACCTACACTGACACACACCACACCAAGATTATTTACATATATATTTCTCTACAAGTGGGTTTTCTCGACATCACTGACTTTTTAACAACTGAATTTCTAAGGTGAAAAAAAAGTAATTTTAATGTTATCCAAAAGTTTTCAACAAGAAAGTTCTGGAAATTTCAGAACTTAAAAAATTATAGAAAAGTGAATCAAATTATGTGAATTTTTTTTACTGAAACTAAATACTATTTGATAGGTTTGTTCTAAGTTTCATGAAATTTTGTTGCATAATTCCACTTGAGAATGAAAAAATCAACAACATCAGTGACATTCCTCAAGACCAGAGAGATAAAAAATCTTCATTTATGACACTTTGAAAGTCATTTTATACTTAAACTAAAAATATTCCTTACAAATTATTTTAGTTCATTTTTCTGAAAGTAACTGAATATTTTTGACACTAGGTAGTAGTTTATTTCATTAATGTTTTATCCTTTAAATTATTCATTTAATTTTATTCTAAATAGTATAGTATATTTCAAGTGAAAACAAGCCAAACTACAGCAACAAAAATCAAAAGATTTACAATACAATGATAGCACACAAAAAATAAAAAAACATACAGATACTTCATCATGACACTTGAAAATATATAGAAGTGGCAGTAAAAATTAACTTTAGAAAAGAAACCCAACACACCAAGTGCTTTTGGAAAATGGAGTTTCCTTCATCAGAAGTAAATTGCAATTGACCATTGTAAGCACGATGATAAGTTATGTGGTCATTGTACTGGAAGTAAAATTTCACATATTTCTGAGAATATGACAAATTGTAAAATTACTTCTTGCACAAACACATATTCTTGTAAGCCGTTCTTCAAAAATACCTTTTGTTTTGAATCACATAAAATACTATTTCAAATATTAGGCAATATTGTTAAAAATATGTGACATCTCACTTCTAGCATAATGACCACATGACAAGTATCTAATCCTATATAAGGACAGAACTTCGAAAACTAGATTATGTTTATAGTATAATCTTCATTCTTCATATCTGTGATTCTACAAAATGAGCAAATTATGCAGAATCCTTAATATTTACTTATAAATTTCCCTTCTTTACAGAAGTTGGAAATGTCTACCAAATGCTAATGTAACTTTTAAACACCTGACTTTCAAAAAGTTTCATAATAAAGTTCATACAAGTCTTCAAACAATGTTTATATTAATACCTTCAGGTTCCAACCAGATCTGGTGAGATCGATTTCTAAATCTCAAGCATTTTGATTCTATAGATGGACAATATCTATAAAATAAACAAATTAAACATCATTAAATTCTGAAAAGTTTTCCTGAAGCTTTAATAAAATCATTAAAACAATATTCCTGAGTATAGCTGTTACAAAAAGTATTCCTTTATGTAAAAGTATAAATTAGTGTTATTCTGAAGTTTGGTGCACATATATAGTATTCTTGGATGAATAACAGAATTTAACAAATCAATTAATCATCAGACTAATTAATTGATAATATTCAACAATTCTGTTAATCTTGTGATACACATCTTCCTATTTTAAAACTATTTTTGGTATTTTTAAAGACAATTTCAAACTATTCTTGGTTTAACATGATAAATACCTTCAGGAACAAGAAATTAGTATTATGTTTTTTGATCTTAAACCGTTATAAATTAAAATATATCCTGTACATAAGCTAGTACAAAATCTGTAAAAAGCTAAAAATACAATTAATACTGTTCAATAAGTTTCTTTCTGCAAATCTTCACTAGACAACTCTACTAAAATGAAAAAAAACTAGCTCTCCAATAAAAATAATTGTCCTTAAATCTCAAGTGATAAATCTAGTAAAATTCTTGTCACAGAGCATGACAGGTAATATCTAAATCAATGAAAACAAATTATCTCTAATTCTACAAAAACATAGTGCAATATTACAAATATTTGGCCAGAAAACTTACAACGATACTAGATCACCCCTGTACAAATATTAAAATGTTTCATAAGTTGTATATCAAAGTATTCTAAGAAATTTTAAATCATAGTAAGGTAAAAAAAACTGTAATTAGAGTTGCTTCTTTTTTCAAGTCTTATCATCTATGCAAAACTTACACGAATTACTTGTAATTACTTGTAAGTAATTAACAATTTCAACATAAAAATATCATAAGCTATTAAAGTGAAGAGGTATTAGTGCTAACAAAAGACGCTGTAAGTATTCAACCTGAATGACACACAGATAATTATCATTAATGTAGTTAAATATCTAGGGACAACATTCATTAAATGACTCATATGGAATAATCTCTTTGAAATCAAAGAAAGTGTTAATGGATGTAATTCACATAATTAGGTTTTTCGGCATTGGCCAGCCACAAATTCATTAGTGTTGGATTTACTGATTTCTATATAGTTTCTCACAATGTGGCATCCATGTTTGTCTTTCATTACAAGTGAAGAAAATGGAAATCATTTAATTTCTGAGCACTCTTGGTTTTCAATTCTAAATTCCTACTATGGCAACAACAATTAATGGAAATTCAGATAAAATACACAAAAATTACTAATACATTCACATATTATACGCACAAGACAAAACTTAGAAAAACAGTCATGTTGAGAAATGAATAAATCAAATAACTTAGAAGTTTACTGCACTAGGAAGTGCTTATGTACCACACAGCAACAGTTAAACTTTTGTTTTCCCTTTTCTGAGCTAGAGGTAATTCAGCAGGAGCCTTGATCACACAAAGATATTGACGACTTAAAGGTGTTATATACTGTTTGACTGTAATTAATCCATGTCAGGTATTTTCCAAGAAACACAGTTAAATGAGCAAGTTATTGAGAAATAGACATTTTTTGAATAGATACAGAATAATAAATATTGACTTACCTTAAATTTTTTTTGTTAAAGCAATCTTACACTTTTTAACACTGGCTATGTTTGTAGCTTGTAATCAGTAACCAATATATTAAGTTAAATCTAATCTATCATTTAATCCAAACAAGGTAAACATGAAAAACAGGGATCATTGTGGTTAGTTATGTATTTTGAATACCAAAGTAGTTGGAATAACAAGAAACAATAATAACAAGAAGCACTCATTTCATTTAGTTAATTGATTAAGCCAAACAAATTTCACTTAAAAAAAACAAGAACGAGAAATCATGACAACATTATGATTACTTGGATAGTTGGAATATGCAAAAGTACTAAAGAGTAGAAACACTAATTTTGATTAGTTGGTTATTTTTGTGATAATTAGTTTAATCATAATTTTAATTAATGAATTATTTTATGCAGCACAAATTTATGTAATTTATAGTACACTGATTAACAGAATTCACCTTCCAGCTCTACTATTGAGTAGATCTGTAATTACAGGAAATATTAGGTAAAGCTACTATTCTACATTGTAAACAAATTCATGCCTTCTGTTGAACTGTATACTCATGTAATTCTAACTATATGATGATTCTGAGGATTTAAAACTGTTAAATACTATTGCAAGTATTGCTATGCTGTACTGTGTATATGGAAAGTTCAGTGTAGCTAAATTTTATGCTGAGACTAATTAATCCCATTAACTAAGGGTTAAAATCATAGAAGTTATAAGAGATAAAACTTAAATAATTTATTCCTATATAATATCATGATAACATTCAATTTCACAAATATATAAAACTTTATATATTTGTTAGATATAACTTTCCAGCAATATTATAGAGTACCATACTTTACCCACTTAAACAATACTGACAAAACTCTTTGCTTAACCTAAAATAAGATGTCTCAAATATAATGATACTTAGAGTAGTCTTAAATATAACAACCTTATGATAACAGTTTGTTTTTTTTTACCTAGGTCCTCTAGTTTCTTCTTTAACATGATGGCTAAGATTAACATTTTCTAAAATTATCTTCTCTGTCTCTGGTGTTGTAAAAGTTAGATAAGTTCCAACTTCTTCTTCTGGCTAGTAAAACCAGGTAAGCCATAAATAATAATCATCAACAGATGCAGTTCATCCACAGTAACAATTACAATGTATGGATTCTCTAATTAAGTTAGTGACATTCACATAAAAAAAAAATTTAAATGGCATTTAAACTATATTTTTTCATAAAATGGCTTTGTAAGTATGCATTAACTAACATCAAACATTACAGGTGGTAACATTTTCTGATGCTTACATTAAATTAGTTATAAATTTCCTTATGCATTTGGCACATTTGCTAATGTATGTCCCATCTTTTTTTCCTTCTTCTTATAAACATGTATATTTCAAAGGAAAATATCTATTTCTCCATTACATTCAGATTATATTTAAATTAGCTATTTTTCTGTTTCCTTACTTCATGTTTTCCAAAAATTCATAGCATCTTCTGACCAGTGATAGAAAAATTTCATTTCGTATTAGACATTATTTATTAATTTGTTTTATCTAACGTGATGACCTCAGTTACATGTATGATTCTTCAGCTGAAAGTATAATTTTCTATGAACTTATTTTATTTCCAAAATTATATATTTATAATACTTTTAAATCACATTTAACTTCAACAGCTAAATTCTAGCTGTTCAATTTGAAGCATCTTCATAAAGTATTGTCATTATTACCTGAAACCATATTCAAGTAATGTAAAAATCAATACCTTTAATGTTATTTTAACACATGCAGTTTTTAAGCTGATCAGCAATACATCAATCAAAAATGAACATTTACAAGTACTTGAGAGAAAAAAGTTACAGTTTTCCTACAATGAAAAAGTATTTCTGATATATACTTATCTCTTTCCTCACATAATGATAATCGTTAAACATTACTTCCCTATACATGCATAATTTTTTCTCCTTTAGCCTTGAAACTACCATCTACCCTCACTTATTTTGATGTGGTACTGCAGACCTGTAATATGCAAATAAGCATGCAACAACTCTCCACCTATAGGTTTGGTTTATGGTTTTTTTTTAATTTTGCACAAAGCTACATGAGGGCTATCTGCACTAGCTGTCCCTAATTTAGCAGTGTAAGACTACAGGGAAAGCAGCTACTCATCACCATCGACCACCAACTCTTGGGCTATCCTTTTACCAATGAATTGTGGGATTGACAGTTACATTATAAAGGGTGAGCATGTTTGGTGTGACTGAGAATTGAACTTAAGACCCTTAGATTATGGGTCAAATACCTTAACAACCTGGCCATGCTGGGCTGTCCACCTATTAGAGCAAGACAGTTTCTTAGCACAGCTGTCTCCTTCTATGCTTAAGAGGACAAACTAAGTTCAAGGTAGCTGAATGAATGGAGGCAGCTATACATTAGAAATGGCAGCTATACATTAGAAATACACTTCAGTGATAGGAAATGTTAATTTATGAAGTAGTATTACCTCTCCCCACACAAAGCTAGAATCTCACACTGCAATGGAAGGAGTGAAGATTCCACAGCAGTCAAACAAGCAGATAACAACTGTCACCAAAGAATAAGTGTTCCATAATTAGAAAAGGAGGCACATTTGTGGAGTATAGCAATATTTCTATAAATGCCATGCTCTTTGCCCAGTAATGAATACAGTAAGACATATATAGCACAATATGCATAATACAGATTCTGCCTGTGAACAACAAACAGTACCTAAGTTGTCCACATATGGAACAAGCAAGAGCATGTGACACACTGAAAGTAAGAACTTAGGAATGTCTTTGACAATCAGATAGATATATATATAAAAAAAGTAGAAAAGGCAAATGCTACAGGCAAGGAAAACTTCTACATGAGAGTTGAGTCCCCAAGCTGAAGTATGAAACCAGACAAATGTCACACATCAAGGTAATGCTGAAATGAAAAATCTCCATTGAAGACGTCAGAAGAGAGCTCAAAAGGGAGATAAGGGCATAAGCTGCTGTTCCAGTAAGGGCCAAAATGGAAAAAAACCAGCAGAACTTAACAAGGAATAGTCTGGATAAGGTAAAAGACAAAAAAAAAAAAGAGAATTAGCAGGTAGTAAAGATTTACAGGAAATAGACAAAAAGAAAACTGCCAATGCAATTATATTCATCAGAAAAGCTCAAAGGAAAGTAAGCAATCAGGATACCAATCCTCTTAGTCTTGAAGTGATCACTCAAATGTAGTTTCACAGCAGCTGAAGGAAGTGCAAAAGAAAGACACTTGAATGTAAAAATAGAACTAAAGACTAGAAAGAAGTACTGAACTTGACCTACCAAAACAGTTTTACTAGGGGAGTCAAACCCAAAGACAATCAGAAACACTTCTATATTAACAGGACCAACGATCAACATTTCAAGGTTGGATAGAAGGTTTTAGTTCTGCAACCCACAGACAACAACAATCTTATCCAACAGTCAAAAGGACATTTAACAGTAAAGAAAATGGTCAAAAGAATGTACTATGATGTGGAAGTAAAAGTGATGACTGATATCTACCATGCTAATTTGTCAAAGAGGTACTTTGAAAGGGAAGAAGACTTTACTGGTGCAAATACTGATGTGCAAATGAATACAAAAGGTGTAGCTGTTATAAAAGCCAAATTTGAAGACAGTGACTTCACCAGAGAAGATAAAGACCTACTAAACCTACGGGTGCTGAGTAGAGATGAAATGTACAAGAATGTAAAGTGACTGGTAGGAAGAGGGGAGAAAAACAAAATCTACTGTGTCAATATACAGATAATTTAGGAAGTAAGGACCTTAAGCAACACAAAGTTAAAGGATCCTGTCAAGGAAGAGTTCCTACTGTAGGAGAAACAGAGAAAAAAACTGTAAATGTTGGTGTATAATACAAGAGAATATTTATGAAATAAGAACATTTTGTATATAGCAAAAAAAATGTAAATATTTCTCTTCAAGAGAGGATTACATCATGACATAAAAGACTGTTTACATAGATATTATTAATCAGTTTATTTTGTGAATGAGTATTCCAATGACTATTGGAAATTGTGTTTGCAACTCATTGATAACATAGAGAGCATTTGGTTTAATAATAAACATATAAATTGTGTGAGATGAGCAGGAAACAGCAGATAGACAAAACCAATAGCAGAATAGTGTAAAGTCGTGGCCAAGGAAAAGTCTGATGTGAAGTTAACTTCAGAAAAAGTGATAGGTCTAACACTTAATATGTTAGAGTAAGACTAACAGTAGGAAAGGAGATAAGAAATATTTTTTCCAACAAAACATAGTTCTAAAGTGAATAAATCAACCTGAGTGCCCTTTAATAAAAGAAACAGAGATTATTTTTAAGGAAGAAGACTAAACAATTACTAAAAGAACAGTATATGACTGCAGTAACTCACCCCAAATTGCAAGTGAATAATATGCAGAGTACTAGTGTGTTAGAAATGGGAAAGGTAGTTTGACATGACAACTGAAATTTTAATAAGTAAATGGGCCTAAATGGACTTTTAACTAGAAGAGAACCATATAGTGTTTATGATATCCATGTGATCAGTACAGTGTAACAAATTTGTTGTATGTATGTTAAACTAGTTTCAAAAATATATATTATTTTGAAAACAAGTAAAATGCATGCTGTCCATTTATCACTGAATTTATTGCTAAAAAGTCACAGAGTTACCTACCATAGAACAATTATAAGCACAATAACAACACATTATTTATGAATATAAAAAATATTGTAAGCAAAAGCCTTTAAATGACAACTGGCAAGCACAACATTAACACGTAATATAAACAGATGAGATATACTATGATGTAAAGGAAGGTAATCATGATACACAGACCACGGTGAAGGAGCATGCTAATTTCTTTGATACACTGTTAGGAAGAAAGGATGTAGTGAATGAGGAAGAATGGAAGCAATACGTATAAATAGTCTGCACTATATTACAAAGGATTGGATAAAACCATGCAAGAAATCAGTGTGGCAACTGTGAGATGACACAACAGCAATTAATGGAGATGACTGAGGAACTGGGGAAGGGTAAACAGTAACAAAGGAAGAGGATAAGGACTTGAAATCAAAGTTGAACTGCTACAAAAGTGCAGTAAGAAGGATACAAAATTGAGGGAATTAGATAAAGGATAAAAGTTGGATGAGAAGGCATATAGAAGGATAAGCAAAGAGTTGTAGTAGGATTAATCTAAACTGAATGCCTACCTCCCCAAAGCCAATGGATGTGGCACTGGGAACCAAAAAAAGAGAAATTTTAGACTTTACAACAGGTGGTAAATGCCTCCAGAAGAAGAGTATCCCCAAAACTGTATAATCACCAGAGGTAGTTGTGAGTACCAAAACTAATTGTGAGTGAAAATTGCATATATAGAGGGCAATAATAACTGAGAAAAATTACTACATGAGAAGAAAATTACCATTGTTTGTCTCATAATTTTTATTAGTGATTCAACATGATGTATTTGCTTTGATAAAATTATTTAAGTTTACAAGTTCAGAAACAATTATAACTGCATAGCAATTTAACCTGTACAATCATAATATATGTATAAATGAGCAAAATCATTGTGTAGTAAATTAGAAATCAAGCTTTTATGAATGAACATTTTCCTTAAAAATAAAGAATAAATTAGTATCATTAAAACTAGCTGAATACCTTGAAAAACAAGCACATTTAACATTTTAAGGCTCACCTAAAACTTGAAAAATATCCACAATTTTTCTAAAACATGACTTACATAGCAACATTCCAGTTATTGTTTTTGAAATATGAAACTTTGACTATGTAGCATTCAAAGAAAAATTTTAAATAAAATTCTTGTGATTAGTTAGTATAAATGTTTTGATGTTCTAAACTGAAATTATAGAAAATATAAATTAAAGCATTTTACCTTGGTCCAGACTTTATCATGAATAAAAGAAAATGATTGTGGAGGATTGTCTCCTTCTGTAACTGAAAACTGAGATAAGTCTACTGTCTTTATATCCACCCGAGGAGGAGTACCTAGAAAAGTTTGAACATTTGTAACCAAAAGCTTTAATTAAAAGATGACAGAAAGATCTGCTCCTGTGGAAACATCAAATTCAGTATCTATTTATGGTCCACTTATATGAGATCCTCTAATGTAATTTGTAACCAATTTAAATAAAATAAAATGAAAAAACTCAATGCTAAGTAAAACTGGAAGCCATTTACAATACTTCACATATTTTGAAATATAAAAAAATATTTTTTAATTTATATATTCATACACACATATGTACACTTTCATCTCATGATGACATCATTGTGCAGCTCTGCAATTCACTTAAAATTACATGAAACTGGGTGAGATTTGCCTCAGGGCTAGTGTTATACAGATCTCTTTGGCAGACACACTAAGAAAGATATATAAAATACAAGCCTATAACAGAACATTTTGAAACTGAAACTGAAGCTCAAAAGTGTGTATGTTTGCATGTATTTTCTTATAGCAAAGCCACATTGAGCCATCTGCTGAGTCTACCAAGAAGAATCGAACCCCTGATTTTAGTATTGTAAATCTTTAGACTTACCACTGTACCAGGAATGAATACAGGGATAATCATCTTATAAATTATACTTCATTCATCCCTGTAGCTCTTGTAGCTATATCAGGCTATTTGTTCATAGTTGTTGTTTGTTATTAAGCAAAAAGTTACACAAATGGCTATTTGTGCTCTGCTCACATGGGGTATCAAAACTTGACTTCTAGCAATCTACAGATATATCATTGTGGCACCAAGGGCTTGTTTATAGACAGACAGACAAGTAGATAAAAGAAATACAAGTATAACATTATATTATGATAACAAAACTCACCAGTTTTTAATCTTCCCATTTTGAATCCAACATTCTCCAAGGTTTTTGCTAACCCTACCGTGGGCTGATCGCTAAGACGACCAGCAGGGTATGAATCTAAACCTATGTTGATCATTCCTCATAGAAATGTTCCTGTAGTCAAGATAACAGTGTGGCCCTTGAGGCATGTTCCATCCTCTAAACCCACAAACAGATAGAACAGTAAAAACTCACTGGGGAGTTAGAAATAATGGATGATGTTTATTGACCTAACTGCATATACCAAACACAGAAACCATATCAAAGTTAACTTAACTTAAAAACACATCGACAAAATTAACCTATACATATTTTATATCACTATACAACAAAAATTTACAAAAACATAATTTAAATTTTTTTGGGATATCAAATAAACTGTCAAAATTTTAGCATGTCTGAAATGGGTACATTTTGTATAGAATGCTTAATACAAGAATATACTGAGACTTTTATTATTCATGTGCATTACACATGCAGATGTAAATGAATTATTGAACATTTAGAGTCCAAATTTAAACACCTCTATTTACATATGTAACATACTGGTTGTTCAGGCAATATTATACAGCAAGCATGAACTGAATTTCTTTGAGATTGGTAAATGACTCAGAATCATCTGATTTTGTTGTAATCTATTCAGATGTCAGGCAAATTCTTTTAGATTATCTGGTGAAAGTAATGCCAAGTCCAGTCAACATAACAAATTTATTTATTTATCAAATAACGCTTACTAAAGGGTACACTGGTTTTCATAAAATTATAGGCCTAAGTTTACAAAAAAATGTTTTAACATGAGCTCTCAAATTACTTTAGACTTAAGACACCAAGAGCTTTTAACAGAAATTTACATAAATGACAACAAAACTCGTTAATTTACTAATAAAATTTATCAATATTCCCTTGATCAGCAACTATTCGATCTTTCACACACTGAATATTTTACTGAATTCTAACTCACTACTCAATAAATACTTCAATGAACTCTAAAAATCATTGAACTAACTAAATTAACTCATAATTATAATTAATATACTCATGTTTGAATATTATTTGAAGTTTGTCAATCTTAAGATCATCCATCCACAAGCCACTGAAACTATCGCCTACAACAACATATATGGCTTGATAAGTTAAGAAATATAAATACAAGTACGAAAAGCTAGTAGAATAAATTACCAAAGCTATACACCCTATTGAATGCTGTAAATATAACCACACTTGCAACTACATTTACTCCCACATCTGTTATGCCCAAGTAGCTTGAAATTTTGTACTGGTTGAGCTTTAGACTTCATGAACAGAACACAAATACTTAACTAACAACATTTCACTGTGATGCTCTTAGCTTTCTCTTTGTTTGTGTTAAGTAACTTAATTAGACTTAATGTTAACAGTTTGCAACACTAAAAATGTATTTCTAACAGATACTTACCTCTTCTCAAATAACCTTCTTCAATTTGTGCACAACATTTGCTCATCATTAGTCTTGATGATCACACCTAACTTCACATAATTACAGCTGCATTGTAGCATGCAAATGAACATGTGACAACCTTCCACCAGTAGAAGTGTAACATATTCTTTCAGTGTATTTGATTCTATATATACTCTCTCTATTACATTCAGCACTTAAAATTAGGCAAGCAAAGGTGCACTGAAAGGAGGAAAGATGGATGAAAAGTGTGAGAAGAGATATCTTCTGAAAATACATTTTCACTTCAAATAAATTTGAATTAGATTTTGTGTACTCGTGTATATTTTGAATGTCTATTTTTGTTTTTATTTTAATAAATATTGCATAAATAGTATAACAACTTTATTCACAAATGTCTTACTTTCTTTCAGTGAAGTAAGCAAGACATTCTGCTCAAAAATTATATATGATTAAGGAAATGCATGTTCACTATGTCTGAGCCAAAAACCCTGCTTAAGCCAAAAATTTTATATGGTCATGTGCAATTCAGCCTAAGACAAGTTTTACTGTATTTACAGACCAAGAATTCAAAATATCATTTGTTCTCTTAGTTATATGTAGAAAAAACATAAAAAAGATCGTATCTGAAAAAAAAACCTTATTACACAAGGCTATTTAATACATATAAATGAAACAAAAAACCTTTCTGGCTCACGAGAATCTGCAGAACTGCCAGTTCTTCTGTTCAAAAACTTCTACGCTGAGGACACAGAATTATGTTATTTCTTTCTTCTTTGACACGTTCTCTTGGATCTAAAGGTCAACATTTTAGATGGACATCACAATCACAATCTGATTCTGCAGAACTCTTAGGTTGAAAATCATCTGATAGAGAAAATTCTTCACTATAAAGACTAGCAAACCAGTTGAATGGGTCCCACAAACCAGATGAGCTAAAAAAAAAAGTAATTATGCTTTCTTTTTTGGTCATGAAGTTGCTTATTTTAGATACATATGCCAAACGAAAATACACCCAAAATCTCCTTGACAATTTTAAAAATAAATGTAGTAATCAGCTTGTTTTAGTTGAATTCTTTACATCATATATTTGGTGATTTTATTTTTGGTTATCACTTTGGTGGCATATAACTTTTATTAAAGAATGAAAAAAAAACAGTTAAGAAGTTTGACTTCTCTCAAACACTTAAACAAAACAAAAAATTACAATTTTAAATGTATTTCAATAATTTTTTTTTTCTTGTTTGTTTTGAGTTTTTCACAAAGTTGCATGAGGGCTATCTGACCCTAACTTTGCAGTAAAAGACTAAAGAGAAGGCAGCTAACCTTCATCACCCACCTCCAAATGTTCTGTACAATTGGAATTCAAACCTAAAAGTGAGCCTAAAATTGTAAGTTGAATACCTAAACTTATACATAATGCCATACCAAGAGTGTTCATTTAATCTGATTCACAATTTAAAAAAAAATGCCAACCTCAGTTTCAGTTGATAACAGTTTACTTCTTATAAAAAACATAAGGGTTTGTGAATTTTTTCTCAACATAATACAAATTTTAAAACCACACAGACCAAGCACAATTTTTATAGCCTTTAATCTCATTTGGTAAGAGACATAAAAACACAAAATCAAGTACTACTTGCAACACCCATGAGACAACATCCTCCCTTTTAGAAAATGCAAACAGATCTTTCCAACATTTAATACTATATTATTTATAAGCTATGAAACACTGAGATTTTAATTCATCAAATGGCGTGTTGTATTATGGTATTTTTGTTTCCAGTTTAAACTTTATTCTCACAAGAAACACATCAGCAAGCTTGACAGAATTTCTAACAGCTCTTGTCACACAGTTATAAAACTAGAAAAACTGTGATTTATTGTAGACAATTTTTACTCTTTGCATGTTATTCTGCTGTGTCCTTTGGTGTATGATCTATTTAAAAAAAAAGATATGTGGAACAGTAGTAACACTAGTATAAAGGAAGTAAGGTTAAGTGTCACTGAGAATGAAATAAACAAGCAAGACCCAGGTAAGTAATTTATTTCTGTATTTTCACATGTCCTCTTCATTTATTATTACAAGAGCAACTAAAATGTAAAAATTAAAAACTCTTTCACAAGGTACACTTTCAGGTAGCCTATACATTATATACTTTAATAGGATAAACCCCACATTTGCTTATTGATTTACAAATGTTATGGTGGGAAAAGGGCAATGAAACAATTAAGTTAGTATAAAAATATTATATGTACTGTTACATGTTCAAAGCTATATGAGATAAACAGATGTAACTTCATGTTACGATTTAAAATCATTATGAAAAAAGGGGTAATTAAGGTTGTTTTTTTCATTGGGCAAAGTTAGTCAAGTCCATCTAGAGTTAAGGTAAAGAAAATAATAGATAAAATATAAATATTACAGAAATATGATGTTTTATGATTTCTTAAGAGGAATAAAATATTTTTAATCCTACCATAAAAATCCTGTTGTACTTGGATTTGTAAACAAAACTGACTGAAATATTCACAATCAAATCTTTATTTTAAATACTTTGTTAAAAAAATCTAATTTATTGTACACAAATGTCTTGTCATGTTTTTTGAAAGTCAATCAAATTTTGCAAAGACAAATAAATATGTTGTGTCAAAATGTAAAGTTTGGAATCTGTAATAAGTACAAAATGGTTATGAACTCAGTCAATTTGATCAAGCTCAAGTGGAAGTGTTACCACTTTGTACATAGCAAGTGGAAGTGTTACCACTTTGTACATAGCAAGTGGAAGTGTTACCACTTTATACACAGGTACCTCTCTAAGCTCCTTGTAGAACAAGTCACTGGGTTACTTTCCAAATTTAATTAAATAACTTTACTATGAATATATGTTAATGATAAATTAACATTATAATGCATGTTGCTGATAAATTAACACTATAAATGCATGATGATGATAAATTAACATTATAATGTGTGATAATAAATTAACATTATAATGTGTGATGATGATAAATTAACATCATAATGCATGCTGATGATAAATTAGCACTATAAATGCATGCTGATGATAAATTAGCACTATAAATGCATATTGATGATAAATTAGCACTATCAATGCATACTGATGATAAATTAACACAATAATGTGTGATTATGATAAATTAACATTATAATGTGTGATGGTGATAAATTAACATTATAATGTGTGATGGTGATAAATTAACATTATAATGTGTGTTGATGATAAATTAACATAATAATGTGTGATAATAAATTAACATTATAATGTGTGATGATGATAAATTAACATCATAATGCATGCTGATGATAAATTAGCACTATAAATGCATATTGATGATAAATTAGCACTATCAATGCATACTGATGATAAATTAACACAATAATGTGTGATTATGATAAATTAACATTATAATGTGTGATGGTGAAAAATTAACATTATAATGTGTGATGGTGATAAATTAACATTATAATGTGTGTTGATGATAAATTAACATTATAATGTATGCTATCATTCAAAGTTTTATTTTATCTAAGTTTTAATTGCCTCATACCAAAAGAAATCTTTAAAAATTACTTAACTTCAGTTTTGTTTTCACCTAATGCACAAGCAGTCATAAATCTGAGCTTTCATAATCTCTAGCTTGAACAAAAGAACTATAAAAATGTATGTCTACACAAAAAATACATTTTCTGCACAACCTAACCACACACATGGGAACAGGGTTGAACGCACTTGGCTACTTTTCATGCAGAGAAAAATACATTGTTCAGTAATACTTGTAACATCTCTGAGCTTTCTTGATATTCACACAAATTAGGATTTTGTTAATAGTTACAGGTATTTTGTACAAAAGTAATGATTATTTTAATTAAGTATTTGAATTATATTTTTTATTGTAGGTATTTGTGATCAGACTCTGAATATTTTGAGTATTATCATCAATGTATGGTGCAATAAAAAGTTTCAAATTAAAAATATGAAAATCTTTTTACTGTTTCTTGTTACATTCTAAATTGTAAGTTTTACTTTTTTACATATAGTTTTTTTGTTTTTGATGTTTTATTTTCCTTTCTTGTCATTTAGCATTATTACTTGTCACAACATACATCAACAGACATTCTTGGACAACATTAGGACATATGTAGGGACACTTAAGCCTTCATCACAATACTGGAACCAAAAGTGATGAACCAAGGCAGCTTGGCTTATATTTAAAAAGATATTACACCTTTCTAATATACATTTTAAAACATAAATAATGTGTAATTAATTAAAATATAAAATAAAAACACAAATGCAATTAATTTGTCTATATTATTTAGATATTTATGTAAAAAACAATGATAAAGTGCTAGTGAAAACAAAAGCAGCAACAAGTTTGAAAATTTTCCATTAAATTCTTCTTGCCAATCTTAAAAGAACTATTAGTGATAAAGATGTAGCACAACCATATAAAATTGGCTGAGAAATTGCAACTATATTTGTAAAAAGTGAGTGTGGCATCTACCAAGAGTTCCAAGAATTCCTTTTTTCTCTAAATGTGCCCTAATAAATGTGAAAGACTGTGTAAATGGGGTAATAAACTTAATTCTATCTGTGAATGAAAGGTTAGCATATACCAAAGTTTACAAATTTTTTCTGTATGATTTCTTTTTTAGATAAAAGAATTAAAATTCAAAAAACATGAATTTTGAACTCTAATGTAAATTTTATGACATACATTGATTGTAAAATTTCTTAAGTGAATTTTGAATGTAACAAAATCAGGTGACATGCACAGAAAATGTTTGCCCCTAACATTGTTGCAAAATTCTTTACCTGAATCAGCTGAAACAAGATATAAATTTTGCCAATTCCTGATAGGTGAGACCTCCACCTTCCATACTTAGCCTTGAGATTTATAAGCCTACATGTACTTATTTCATGCATGTATTTATAACTATTACAAAGAGCTGGTTGGTTGGTAGGTTGATTTAGTGTTTTATGGCATAAAGCAGTTAGGCTATCTTTGCCAAACATCTGGTAAAAGGTTAAAATTAAAGTAAATTTAGTAAAATTCATAAAAGGAAATTAAATAAAATAAAACAAAGTTAAAACCAGAAATAACATAAAACCAATGTTTACATCTAGCTGACAATGTTAAGAGAAAACTAAAGTGACACAAGTTGTAAAGGACTTTCTCTAGCATTATTGTAATTATCATAACTTGCCAGGAAGACAAACAGGTAAGTATAAAATACACCATCAGTCATCTGAAGTTGGACTTTCCAGTCCTGGTTTTGAGTCATTTTCTAATTTCAAATTGAACTACATGGACTTTGATTCTTAAAAGGAAATCACATTAAAAAAGGTATAATGTTTAAATTAAAAACTTGAATAGCATTAAAAAGATTAATGACCTTTGAAGAAAATAAAAACATTACCAAGGTGGATAGTATCACCATCACCAATAACACTGGCTAATGTAATGGACAAACCATGGGACAGAACAAGTTTAAAATGGTGCCGTCATTGAGAGTTGTAACAACAGCAAGAAATTAAAATGTGGCTTATTGTCATCTGAGTGTTACACAGACTACACACTAATGCATCAGTTCCAGACAAAAGAAAATAATGAGTTAAAAAACTGTGACCAATGCATAATCTAGTTAGAACAACTTCCTCTTTCTGATCCTTAAGGAAGAAAGATGGCTAAAGTCCAATACAGGGTTTTATTTGGAAAAGCTTGTATTTGCGTTGCTCACTCCAAGTCAACTGCCAGCTGACATGGAGCCAAGCCTTGAATACAGGACCATAATCCACATATGGAACAGGCACAGCTGTGATAGTGGAAGAATAGATAGATGTAGCTGTGGTGTCAGTGAGCTTGTTCCTGTGAATACCAATGTGGCCTGGTATCCAGAAAAACTGAATAGAAGTATATGTTAAAGAGAAATGAGCCAGTTGGTTTTGAACATCAGCAAGAATGAGGTGTGAACTAACGTGAAGCAATTCCAGGGCCAGTAGAGAACTAAACGAGTCAGTTTAAATAGAGCAGTTTGAGTACTGCTTAGCTTCTATGTGATCCAGGGCAAGAGAAATGGCGTAAGTTCAGCAGTGAACACAGAAGCTGTAAAGGGGATAGCAAAGCCCACACAGTCATCTGATTTCGAACCACCTGAAAAATAGGAATAGAATGATGGTTTGAAAGATGTTCAACAAATAGCAGACAGTATTTCCAATCAGGAGTACCTGTTTTCCTTAGATGACTTAGAGATAGGTCACATTTGGGGACTGTAAGAAGCCATGGTGGGATGGTCTGACCAGTGGATACAGCAATGTTATCCAAAGACAGACCAAATTCATCCAACTGCACCAGGAAAGAAGGCCAAGATGAGCAATGGCAGATCATCTGTTCTGAAAAAGTATAGCCCACTGAGGAAGGAAAACACAACTCTAGGTTGGATGCTCTGGTATGGAATGAAATTTTGCAGCATATAGTAAAGACAGTTGCAAATGGCAGAGGTGCAAAAAAGGTTCATGAAACTCTATGTATATGCTCTGAACTGGGGAAGTTTGGAAAGCCCAGGTGCAGAGCCAAAGTCTTTGATGATGAATGGGGTCCAGTATTTTAAAGGCCGAGGGTATGGCAAAGCCATAGATCAGTGATCCATAGTTGAGTTTCAAATGAATAAAAGAATGATATATCTTTAGCATAGAACATTGAAGTACTCTCCAAGTGGTGGAAGAGAGGACACGAAAGATGTTCAGTGCTCTTGTACATTTGTCCCATAGCTGCTTGGCATGTGTTAAAAAGGTCAGCTTATGGTCAAAGGTAAGCCCCAAGAACTTTGTCTCAGGGATCACAGGCAGCACAACTTCACCGATATGGAGTTCAGGAGCAGAATGAATACCCCATTGGTGGCAAAAGTACATGCAAATAGTTTTAGAGAGAGAGAAGTTAAAGCTGTTTACTGTGGCCCACTCCAGTAAATGATTGAGGGCAGTCTGTAGCTGCTGCTCAATATATCTCATGTTTGACTACCGACATGAGATGTGAAAGCTGTCAACATAGAGCCCATTCTCAACAGTGAGAGGGAGTTGTTCAGACTCCACCTGAGTCTTGATTGCTAAAAAGGTGGAGCAATTAATGCAATGAGGGTCTGTTTCACACTCATTAGCATCATGGTCCTTGCCACAGCAATGAACACACATCAAGGAACCACGACTTGACATCTTTGAGTGACAGACCCACTGACACTGGAAACATCAGAGAGGGTTCGAAATGTGTAGCCATACTCTGCAAGTAAGATAACCTGCCTTGATGGTAGCAGGTGGACGTGGCAATGTAAATGTCAGAATGAGAATATTGGTCAGGATAGTAATTCCATCTTTGCGAGTGGAGATATGCCTCACTGCAGAAACTTCTTGAGTGGCAAGACCAGCTATAATCTCTGAGTCGGGGATGTTCTTCAAATCCTTTTCAACAATAACTCCTTATGATTAATTCAAAGTAGCATGAGGTGCAACCTCAATAAGCTTTGAATGCAAGAGGAGTTCACTGCATTGAGATGTGGAAGTTTCCACCAATATGTCACCAGATTGTAGCTTCTTTACTGACTCTGGAGAGCCAGCAAGTTGCTCTAGTCCCTTCTGAAAGAAAAAGGGAGACATTTGCCCTAAAGGTTTGTCTGAAAGAGAATGTAGGATAAGGAAATGAGGTACAACAGGTGTTATAGATGTTGAAAATTTCTGCTCAAAATCTTTAAGACATGGTCATTTACCTGTGGACTGTTTTTTCACTATTTTATTTAAGTTTTTATTTGGAGGATTCATAATAGAAAAAGGGAAATTTTGGTGTCCACTGATCTCAACCACCTTGGAGCCCTATGAGGGGACACATTACTATGTCAAATAAGGACATTGCAGCAATGCCAGGGTTATGAGCACTATACCCAAACACCAGAATCAGAAACAATGTCCACAACATTTGCTGAGAAAATCCAGCACTGGTTCTTGGTCAACCCTATCCCAAGTGGATCAGCCAATTGACCCAAGGGGGCCCACCCCAAGACTGCCCATCTAAAGGAATTCAAGGCCAAAGTGGTGTGTTAGGGTTGAACCCCTCAACCACCAGGATCCTCTCCACCCCTTCACAGGTCACCACGCACAGCAAACTCATGGGTGAATGTTTAGATCCCAGAGGAAGTAAACTGAAAGAACAGAACAGAAACTTCCCTGGTAGGTCCCCTCACCACGTACAAGAATCCAAACTGAGAAGCCAAGATATAAGTAAAAGCATACCTGTTCTTTAAACTATGGAACTAATAGAATTTACCAAAAATAAATGCAAACTGGGAAATAGTCATTTTTGATAATTTATTTTAGAAATTCCCAATGAAATTTCTCCAAAATTTGATAGCTCCAAGCAAAGTATTTCACTTTGCATAATCTACATAAATCTTCAGAAATTTAACCTCAAGTTACAAACAATTCAATTTAGTACTTTTGTTACACTGCAATAAACACAAACTATACAACAGAAGTATTAAACTGATATACCAGACTTTAAAGAGTTACACTTCCTCATGGGTGATTGTTTATTTGGGTAGTAGTAAAATAACTATATAAATAAATAATTCAGTGATAATTAATTACAGTTTTTGTTAAGAAGCAATTAAGCTCAACATTATTAAGTAATAAAGAGTTTATAACACTATGTAACAGAAATTTTGTTCCTGAATGGTATATGTTATTTCTTAATTGCTTTTGTTGTAAAAGTACAGAAAAATTGTCATTATTTTCTTCAAACTTTGCTTTTGTGACCTGGATAATGAAATTTAGAAATTAATCTATTTTCTATGTAAAAACAGGCAAATTTGCACATTTTCATTCACATAAGAACTGAATAAAACAACATATTAATCAAGATTTATATGCATTTATGCACAAATCTTTAGATCTGTAGTTTTTTGAGAATTGAAACTCTAATGTAAATCACTTTCGCATATAAGCCCCCAAATATAGTCTCCCATTATGTTTTCATTACACACTCCCAGGCCACAAAAGCAAAGTTTGAAGAGAAAAATAGGTCTTTTCCATTTACTTTAGTCATAAGCAATTGGGAAATAACACTTTCTTCCCAGGAACAAGAAAAAGTAAAAATTTTGTTAAATAGTATAATCAACTAATACATTTATTTCTGCTCCTGATAAGTCATCTAGTCATAATGGATAAAACTTGTGGGGATACTCCATCTATCAAGCAAAATCCAAAATGCCAAATTTGAGCAAGCTGACCATCACAATAAATGAAAACAAGAGGTTAGAGATGAGTGCTTAAACCTGCAATATCACACTTCCTACTGCCTTTCACTGTTTACAACCAGATGTGGGAAGGCAATAGCCCTTAAAGTTTTTTAAGTGTTAAAAGTAGAAACAAAACCATCCACAAATATACATATAAAAACGGTTTGTTTGGGTTAAGAAAATATTTTACGTAGGGAAGTGAACAACGAAGATGGTTGAAACGTTGTTTGCTCCTCTACATAAAATATTTTCTCAACCCAAATGAGCTGTTTTTACATATATATTTCTCTACAAGTGGGTTTCCTTGAAAACCACCCACAATTTCTACACTGTGGAAATCCCAACCACCACTGTTATAAAGATCTTAAAAAATGAATTAAAGTTAGAAAACTTACTTATAAATTGAATTTTTATTCAGGTATAACATACCAGCTACTTGAAGCTGGTCTTTCCAGTCCCATTATCCTGAATAAAAAAACTTTTTAAACTGAGTTCAAGGTCACCTTTGATAAACTAACAATCTCTAAGTAAGGAGCTTTCCATAACTGAAAGTTTACTGTTTAAAATAAATTTATATCTGGTATAAAATAGAATTGTTTATTTACATATCTACATCCATCGTTCTTTAGTTTATTTAAGGATAAAGAAACATTATTCATAAAGAGAGTTACTGTTACTGCACACTATTAAAACCCTTTTTAATTGTGATATAATAATTCATTTTAACAATATATTCATTATGGGGAGTACACAACCTGTTAAATTTCCTTGTTTTATCAAAAATGATCAACTGAACTCTGCCTTTTACAAAATAAATGTCCATGTCTATATAATTAGCATAAAATCATTGATATTGCTTTTTTCTATTGTCAGTTCCTTACTCTTATGATAAATTATAATTAAGTTTAAGTAATTTACTGAAATTAAACCAATGTACCAAAATGTGGAGTTAACTGTAATTTAAACTATTAAAAAAAATCCTGGAAAATACAAATTTGAAGAGAAATAGACCTGTTGATTTAAAGTTATAGCTATTATGAATGCAGAAGTCCAGTATGTTAAATAAATTGACCATCATGGAAAATCAAAACAAAGGTGAAGTGGTGAATGCTAACAATACATATTCTTTACTGTACAAATTTTAGGTGGTTCTGTTTCTACTTTTAAAATATCACTTTAAAGGTAACTGCTTTCCAGCACCTATCTGCAAACAGCAAAAAAAGCAGAAGGAGATGAGATATTGTGGGTTTAAACATTTACCTCCCCACCCATGTTTTGACTTTCCATAATGGTCAACTTCTTTTAACTTTGGCATTTTGAATTTTGCTTCCAAGATGAGAAAACTCCCATGGCTTTTCTGGGTGCTATTAGAACCAAAAATGTAAATAAAATAAATTGTTCTTGGGCTTAGGATTCTTCCATAGCAGGTATCTGAGATATGTTGGTGATAAATTTAAAAACAAACAAACAGTACTTGCTCTACTTGTTTTCACAATAACGTATAGATAGTTCTCTCCTTTATGTTAAACGTCCACTTATGCCTCTTCAATTGCTTCATAAATTCAGTTGAGAAGCCGAACTACCTTTTTATTTCTATCACACTAGTATTATATTTATAATTCACTTAGAATAGTAGCATGAGCAACCACATTCATATAGTACTCTTCCAGTGATTATCTGGTCAGTGTACTTCAGATATTGTCTGTTCCTTTTGTCAAAGATCTGCTCAATTACTTTAGAACTTCCTTTAATAGGATAAATTATATTGATTATCTGTGTTAAATCTGTTAGTTTTTCTGTAACATATCAAATATTAGGCCTATCTTCATTGTTAGGTTTATCACTTCAATGAGTTAACTTCACATTGAACTTTTCCCACTCATCTCACACTATATGTTTTTTACTTAATGTCTGTTCATTCTATTCTTGGCATCAATGAATTACAAACACAACTTCCAATAATCGTCTGCTTTTAACTCTCTTATAATAAAAAAAATTAAACAATAATTTTTTTATTCACAAAATAAACTAATAAATAATATCTACAGTAAGCAGTCTTTTCTATCACTACACTGATGAAAGTAACTCAATGCTTTTATTTTCCTAGTTGTGTTATTTTTTAAATGAATTGAAGACTCTTAATGCAATTTAAGCAATGTGAGAATGTAAAGTTGAGTACTATTTTTATATTTATTTTTTACTTGAAACTAAGCTAAGTATTTAGCAAATATCAACAATGATTCTCATAAAATTTTTTTGGCTCTTTTAAAGTGATATTAAATATTATGAAAATCAAATTGAGCTCTAGAACTTCTCTATTTCCATAAATCAAGAAGAGTATTTTTTTTTGTCAATTTTCAGAATATTCCTGGTTAGGATTCACTTTTTGTAAAGTGTATATTACTCAGCTGAAATTATGTAGTGATTAGTGTTCTATTTTTTGTGCTTGATTACAATTCCCTGGAACTTTACCATTGTTTGATATTACAAATGATACTAAGCAGAAAAAAACACACCTAAGTTGTATTGCCTAGTAAACAACTATAATACTGTTTACTTCATGAAATATAAATAAGAAAAGAAGGCTTGCTCACGAACGATTTTCAGATCCATATTAAACAGTCATTATTAATTCTTTTTTATACATGCAATTTTCAATCAGTTTAAAAAAGCAAGAGGCAAGTGTGTTCTTCTTTACAAGACAAACATCAAATCTTCATAGCACTGTTAATGGTTTCTATAATATGAACCAGAGATACCAAGACTTAGGTAAAGTAAAATTTGGGTTTAATACAAATCATACTAGTATTTTTTAAAAAGTGGAAAGTAAGCAAAGATCTGAGTGAACCAAACAACAAAAACCTTGCTGTAACTAAATATTTAATAGGTATATAACCACTATAAATAAGTGGGTAACAATACATTATATAATCAAAACAAGTATGGAAAATAATAAATCCGTAAACCACTACAAAAAAAATTAACAGAGCACCGACATCCCACTTACTCTACATAATTGAAAAAAAAATATTTATATATGAATTCAACCCCTTCATTTGTATGTACACTGTATTCATATGCAAGATGCAAAATGATGAAAGCAATTTATTAAACCATGTGAATTTTATTAGTGTAGTTTACAAAACTTCAATAGATTCATTTTTTATTATTCACTGCTTTACAATAAAACAATTTCTCTTTAATGTATGGAATACCAGTTTCTAAATTTAGATATTATAAGAACTTAAACCAACTGGATTCTCACATCAGACTTTTTCATAGCATGAGCATTGAGATTTGCATTACGGTTTTTTGAAACAGCTGTGCAAAATTTTTAAAAGGAGTGTACACACAACACTTATAAATAAAATACATTAAAAAGATGTATTACCTATTTATGTTAGTTTTAATAACATACATGATTTTGTTCCAGAATTATAACAAAGCGGGCTAGAAAATGACATGAAACCCAGCAATGTATTGTATCACAGTAAAATGTATAACTATGACATGGTTTTTATTTAACTATAAAAAATAAATTTATAAAAATTAAAATCAAACTTACTTTCAAAGATGTTCAATGGTTATCATATTTGACATTCAATGTTTGAGATATGATGTGATTTATGAGTTACTAATTTCCATGAATGCAAATGTAAATATAGTAATATGCTAACACTGATCTGCAAAAGTTAAAAGTTTTGTGTACATTACATTCCCAAAATTTCTCCATATTTTACATGACTACAATAAATTAGATCCCTTTTAGTGGTGGGAAATGTGCTTAATTTTGCACAAAGCTAATTGATGTCTATTGGCACTAGCCATTCCTAACAATATCAAATGATAAAATACAGATACAAAAAGAGTACATTTATCTAACATACAATATAAGAATGGAAATTACTTGTAGTGTTCCACATTCAAAAACTCTGGTATTTTCTAGGCACTTTCAAACAGTGAGATTTCTAGAAGTTGATCCTGCAGAAATAATACAAATTGAAACACAGAAAATGTATTACAGTTAAAAATATTCAAATTAAAAATAAACTTGAGTTGTACATCTGCAATATTTATTATTAGAAGAGAGTAATAAAATTATTTAATTATTAGCATCAACCAAAATTAGTGTAGCATAAAATACTTGATTAATCAAAATAATACTTTAACCTAAAAATAATTATTTTGCTTTTTTTCAACTGTTTAAACTATCCAATAATTGAAATTAGTGTTTCTGAGTATTCCAACAATCTAGTAATTTTAATATTGTCATTATGTTATTTCATCAATTCATACTTGTTCAGCTTAAGTACTTGAACTTACATTTTCTGATTACTGATATTTTCAATTGTTTTAACCATCCAAGTAATAAAAATGTTACATGATGCATGTTCACTGCAAAAAGCTACACAATGAGTTATCTGTGCTGTGCCTATAGTGGTGATCAAAACCTGATTTCTATTGTTAAAAGCTTATTTTTTAGTCACTCTCATGAAAGTGACTGATTAGCAACTTCCACTAGTTACTAAACTCTACTTAATATCATTGTTACTTGTAATAAGGAATTGAACAAAGGTAAACAACTAATCAATTAGGAAAACATACATATTGTACCTTGAATCAATACTTAAGTTAACTAGGGTTTAAATGACAACTACAATCACCTTTTTTAAATGACAATTTCAAAAGATACAACAAAAACTAAATTTAAAGTTAACTGTATCATAAAAACAAGTACTTCAAAAAAGAATACTATGGTACAAACTGTGGGTTGTACAGAAATGAAAATAATTAATGGTTAGCATAATAAAGATGTATATGTTACACTTAGGGAAGAAACAAAAAAGAAATTACTTTTAAACATTACTTTATAAGTTATAATACAAAAACTGGTGAAATCAATTCTACAGTTATTCTTAAGAAATCTTACTCCGATACTAACCAAGGTTTAATTGATTGGTTGGTTGATTTAGTGTTTTATGGCATAAAGCAGCTAGGCTATCTGTGCCAAACACATCTGGTAAAAAGTTAAAATTAAAGTAAATTTAGTAAAATTCATAAAAGGAAATAAAATAAAACAAAGTTAAAAACAAAAATTGCATAAAACCAATGTTTACATCTAGCTGGCAATGTTAAGAGAAAAAACTACAGTAACAAGTTGTAAAAGGACTTTCTGTAGCATAATTGTTATTATCATAACTTGCCAGGAAGACTAGCAGGTAAGTATAAAAACCATCAGTCACCTGAAGTTGCCCTTTCCAGTCCTGGTTTCGAGTCATTTAACATTACGGCCATTTTCTAATTTCAAACTGAACCAGATTGATTTTGATTCTTAAAAGGAAATAACATTAAAAAAGGAATAATGTATAAATTAGAAAATTTAATGGCATTAAAAAGATTAATGGCCTTTGAAAAACTAAAAACATCACCAAGGTGGACAGTGTCTCCATCACCAATAACACTGGCTAACATTATGAACCAATCTTGGGACAGAACACGTTTAAAATGATGCTGTCATTGAGAGTCATAATGACAGCAAGAAAGCAAAATGTGGTCTAGGTTTAATAAATCCTATGTTGTATGTTCAGCTTTATCTGGAACACATATAGTGCATTCAAGATGATATTTGAAACCAAGGACAAATCCTCCTTCAAATTAACAAGTTTACTTAAAATAACTTGCATATTATTTTCTTTTGAACAATAATAACTGCAAGGTATGACAAAAAGTAATGCTAAATATGAATCTGAAAACAAATCAATCATGATACACAACTCTCTTATGTTTCTTATATTGGCTCTTATTAAATATATTTTGTAACCTTAATAAAGTTTTCTCACACAATAGGTGAAGAAAATGAGTCTCGTTTCTATTGTGCTATGTCATAACTAAAAGCAAAATTATTATATAGTAAGTATATAGGGTCAAAATTAAACTAGTTTGCATTCCTTTAATTATGAAAAGATTAACAATAAATTTAAAAAAGTAAAACTTTTTTTACATATGGCAGAAAAAACTTGTATTTAAATAACGCAACAACAATAACAAAATTTAGATAATTCTTTCTTTCACAGTTTGTTAATATTTTGCCACAGGCGAATGAACCAAAATAATATATTGGAAGTTCTTCCATAATTTCAAATTGACACCTAACAATTTGAGGTAATTTTCAATTTCAATTGTAATGCAATAAATTTAATGGTTTTAATCACTAGTTTGTAGCTTTCTGTCGTATCTTCAGGCCAGTTTTTCTTGACCAATTGTGCAAAAGCTAAAAGTGGAACAAAAATTACTGTCAATACTGTCAAAATTACTGTTTCTAATTATTTCCAATGTTAATAACATAAGTTAAAGCTTATAAACTTGGCTGATTTCAGTATTTATCAATAGTCTTTACCAATAAGAATTCTTAATTGTCTACTCAATTTGCTTTGGGTGCTATATTGAAAATGTAAAAAAACCATCAACACAGTACTATGCAATACTCTGTGTTTATACATCTATATAAAATTATTTTCTTATTATTCTCGCTTACTTTAGTCAGTTGATGAAATATGCAACTTCGTTTGTTAGAACTCTTGAATATTACTAAACCAGTGATTTGGCTACCAAGATATCACCATCGAATTTGGATGATAAATTTAGTCAATCATTGTTATCAGTGGCATTAAGAGTATTCAGCGGTCAACTTTATTCACTGATTGTTAAGAACTATTAAAAGTCAAAAAAAAATTTCAAAGAATTATTTTAATGTGAATTGAAAATTATGCATCATCTTAATTTTACTTAATGGTAAAAGGAAAGCAGCATTTAGTATTCAAATAAGCATGTTGAAAACCACAAGATCTTGCAACTACCTTTGAAGTCTAATAAGACTAATACTGTAAATGTCATCATTCATGGTCACTGTGCTGAAAACTTACACTATACTACCATTAGAATGATTGGACTGGATAACCAATTGTATTCTTGACTCCCCTCGATAAACTCAGCAGATAACATAATGTAGCTTTGCTATATGAAAATACACACACACAATCAACTGTATTCAACAGGCTTGTTCACAAAGATGAAGAAATCACACTCATAATATAAATTACCAAGCAAAACTTGTTTTTCTAAAACAAATACACCAGTTATACATAGGAGGTGCAAAAATGTATTTTAGTTTCAAATGTCAGTTACTCCATGAAATGAAAATGTCTTCAAATGACATTGATGATGCAACAAAAATATGGCAAGATCTTATGCATTCACAAGGGGGAAAATATCACATACCAAGTAATAATGAAAATTGTGTGAAAGGTTTCAATAATACTAAAATTATCAAGTGAATCCTTTTCCTCCACACATTACAATTAATGATTGTTCAGGCAGTAGATCCCCAGATTTTAATTACTTGTTCTTGGCATGTTCATAATTAATGGCTATACTAATTTCATTGTGTTTTAATGGAATCACTTACAAGATTAATAGAAAAGATAGAATTCTACATACTACATCCTTGGAAAGCTTATGGAACAAACATTGCAATATGTCTATACTGCTGACAACAACAGAAACAACCTCGACAATAATCGATGGTTTCAACTGGAGAACTGTTTAAAATTGCTACAAATACAAAGGCTCAATAATTTAAAACATTATTCCTATAACAATAGCTTATCTTTATTGCCTTCTTTTGAAATATAAAACAAGCTACTTTTCACTGGGAACAGTGAAAGCATCCTTGAGAGAAAGGCTTGAAACTAAATTTGCTGGAACATTTCACTTAACTATTTTACTTTGTTAAATCTTCACTTAAAAGTAACATTAATAAAGCAACAAACCAAACCATAAAATAGAGTTCAATAGAAAAAGCATCAACACTGCCAATTTCAGAATTAAATATGGTTACAGATGTAACAGAAGTGATACAGATGATTTCCTGTCATTAGTACCATCACTTGTTCAAAGTTTATGACACAAGACATGACTCTATCTGTGGTTACAAAAATAAAATATCTGCAGGCATCTATATCATTTATGATAATGGTCAAACAAGTCCTGAGAAAAAGTCATGTGTATTTATGTTTGATATTTTCATAGAGAGAATCTCACCCATTACTGTAATAAGGATTAAATTCTTGGTACAGACAGCTGGTTTTAGGTTATACAGTTCCTGGTAAATACTGCAAAAATGTTGACTTTAATTAATATATATTAATATCCAGCCAAACTAAATAACAGACAAAATGGCCAAATAATGTATAAAAAATCAAATACATTTTACAAATCTACTTAGTGTTAATGTCTAATAACATCAGTTAAGTTTTTGTAGAAGTTATGTTATTTGAAGAGCAGTGAGCTCATACACAAAGCAAAAAGAACATGTAAAACTAATGTAATAGTATACAGCTCAACAATTCGTAGTATTTCCAATTTAAATAATCTACTGATCAAGTGTCCCTCAAGCTACTGTATGTACGGACAATTTCTACTTATTCACCAACTTCTTATTCAAGAAACAAGATCTTCATTTCAGTCTTGTTGTTTAGTTTGGTTACATTAAGACTCATTCATTGCATGAAATAAATCATGTTACGTATTAACAAAAACACTTATGAAGATTTGTATGGAAAAAAAAAGCAAAACAGATGATGTTCAGAAATAAAATGGGAAATCTGCTTTTCTAAACGGTATTGCATTTACACAAACACAAAAAGTAGATTTCAGAAAATTTAAAAGAGGAATTTGAAAGCTATAAAAATTATTATTTATTGAAAACAAATAAGCATTCAAAGACTTATTGGAAAGAAGTTATACACACATTAAAGACATGTTGAGGTTTGTAATTCTACTTAGTTATACATATATTAAGCAAGTTTAAATCTAAAACATTTTAACAAATGTACTGCATCAGAAGAAAATATTACTATCATGAATCTAATCAAACTTGTACTTGTTACAAGTTCAGTAACTGTTTATTAGATGAATTAATTTGAGCTGTGGGCGATGGCCCATTAATGTCTCATAACTGAGTAATGAGAAATAAATAGCAGCCTTCTAGAGCAAAATGATGGATGAACTTTCAGAAACATGTACAAAATCACAGTGTATTAAGCTTTGTACAGTGCCCTAAGCCACCACAAGAGGTTCTATTGAGATATTAACAGTTGTAAAAATGAAGCAAATACTAATGTTTTTAAAGTATATCTAAGTCTGATTGTTTTTATACAAAAAAACAAAAACAAAACATTATTTCAATGTAAAATCATATTCCTAAAGTTAAATGCTTTCCAAATCTTTAATGAACACCTATTTTATATTTTGTTTGTCAATAAGTATGAAAAGTGCTGAAATTCTACACACCTATCACTGTAAACACATCAAGCACTGTCGGAACAAGCACAGTTAATGAAACAGTAACAAGCTTTCTGGAATCATAAAACTGTAGTGTATAGAAATACAGTGTGGGAAAATACTGAGGGTTTTGGCTCCACCAGTTTTAATAGCCATAAATAAATTTGGCAGGACATATGTGGACTAGTAAATTTGGCAAGACAAAAATACACTTTTTTATAGCATAATAACAGCTTACTTAGGTTTTGTACATTTAAGGTTCACATAAAGGCCTGACTTGAGTAAAGTTTAAGCTTAAAACCTTGCTTACCTTAGAATACTGATACTGTGGGAGTGGCTTTGGTGAATTTTGACCTTTGAATGATGCTCTTGATGAGGTACGACTTCAATCGTTACTTTGTTGACCATGTTTACTTTCGTCTGAATTAATAAACGTAATCTTTATTCAAAGTGAAATCCAAATATATTCGAGGGCAAGAAGCTAGTACCATCACAAAAACTTGGGCAGGTTAACTTAATACCTATTTCATAAGAATCTGTTCCAATTACAATTGGCCCTCACCCCAAAAAACTAAATACAACTGCCATAACATAATCCTGTGAAATGAATAGTGAATTTCCTATAATTTGTTTACGTACTGTTTCAAAATAATCTGTTATGGCTTTATAAATATATTTATAAAAAAAATTCCCAAACTTATGTTAATTAACAGTAACAACTGTTGGATAATTTTATGCTAGTTAACTTACTTTCATTACATTCGACTTCATATTCACAAAAGTTTGAATTGAACTAATAACTTTAGCTAATAGTTACAGTGAGCATTCACATCACAATAAAACTATACAGTAACTACTGATTTTATTATATAGTTTCAAGAAAAAACTTAAACTCAAATATTTTTGTCATCTAGAGAATGTGATTAAACAATTTGGTCAACAGAAATCATAGTTCAGAACAAATGTATCTTGGAACAACATTTATTATTATATTTATTAATGGAAACAATAAACAAATTTTTTAAAATTTAGTTTTCAAGTTACTTGTGATAATTGTTTGAACTCATAGCTGAAGTAATTTAACTATACAAAAATGTAGTTTTGAGAAACAACTTGCTGAAAATAATTTCATATTCATTAATGATTACTTATTAAACTTTGCAATTATAACAACAGTAGAACCGTGATATTACGGCACACTTTCAAATGTATCCAAATGCATTCTATAGCAAGATACACTTAATGTCATAAATTGGCCATGTAAGAATGGATTCAATACAACACATTAAATTTCTGAATTTTAAACTTCAAACTTCTCATTCTGTTTGGTGTACATGTAGGACACAGGTATTCATGAGTTGTCATGACCTTGACCACTGTTAACAGGAGGTTTCAGGAGTGGATCGGCTGCATCCTTTTTTCTTTGTTACAAAATTTTAAAATAAATCTCCATCATAGTTTGAACTGAAAAATGTTTCACATTTATTTTACTGTTAACAACTGAAGTAGAAATCTGGTGAAAATAAAGCAACAAATTAGCACTGCCTTAGACTGTTTAAGTGACACTGTACTATGATACTCTTGAGAGCAATAAAGCATGCACACAAAAATAAACTGACTTGATCCCTATTCCAAGAACATAAGAGAATTCTCCAAAGTAATAAAATTGCACTTTGAACCTGTGAAAACGTTTATTGCAGTATGTTGTTTAAAGTCAAACCAATAAACATCATAAGTGTTTGAATATCAGTTATTCTTCTGCAATATTTGGAATTCACTAGGTTACTATACAGGCTTTATCAAGTAGTTATATAAAGAACAAGACTAAAGACACACTGTTCTTAATCTGAAATACTAAAATGTCCATTACTGCAATATTTAACTTCATTACAAATAACAGAAAAAAACAAACTTAAAAAATCGGCTTTTAATAGTGTGTGCCCAGTGTTTCAAGATGTCTGTTAACTGATGTTCTACTGCGGTTGTTGTGCTACAAGTTTTTCAGCAAGGATTTTATCTTCCAAAAGTACTTACTGCTTGAGTTATTAATATATTTTGTTTAGTGATGAGAGTAGGTTAAGGTAAATTATTATTATTATAATACTCATTTTTTATTCCTTTGAGGGATTTTCTTTCTTTGTTATCATGGTAAAAAGTAACGTGACAGCAAAACTTTTGTATGTGACAAAAGCAAAGAATGGGTTATTATAATAGAGGGTTAAGGCATTTTCAAAAGGCTTAGATTTTGTGCATTAGAGAGAGAAAAATATGTTTAGCTATTAAATTGCAAACTAAAGAATATAAGAAATATTAAATGTTTGGGTGAAAAAATAGCACATTTTGCTAGTGTACTATAATTAATAATTCTTTCTGAAGTTAGAGCAGCAGAAAAAAGTTGTGCTTTTGAAAATATTTAACATATGACTCCAAACACTCCAAAACAACATGTTTTTGTATACACTTAAACATCTTTTACCTTGGAAAAAAGAAACACAAGATATTTTGAATAATAAGACAAAGTGACTGCCTAACATTATTTAATTCTTAAGAATGACAGTGAAAAGAATATGTACAGGTGGATTAATTATTTTTTAAACAGAATCAAGCTTATCACCACCTCTAATTTTAGAGGTCTAGGTAAGTGACCCAGATATTTGAAAATATATCTGTATTTAATTGTTTGTTTGTTTTTGAATATTATCATGCATATTTTTAATGTTTTGAGGCATTTCAGTAAACTAATCATTTCCCTCACACTTATTCCTGTTTTAATTTAAAGCTGAATACAGTTTTTGCACTGCACCTGAAGCTAAAATGCTACTTGCTATTGTTATAATTTAATTTTATAAGTTACTTATCACTCCCACCTATAGCTGAAGTTGTGTAATCTTTGCCATTTTTTATATCTGATCAGGCCACTGATAATCACAAGAAAACATTCAGGAAGAATGTTTATGCCTTCACAGTAATCAAACATTATGGGAAACTTTGTTTAGGGAAGATTTCTGGGTTAATATTGGTTTCTCTTGATACCAAAGAATTGTGGAAAATTATTTTGTCATCCACTAAAAACAAAGTTCCACTTTAAATTTTGGTCTTAGTAATGAAAAGTTTGTGGTTAGAAATTTTGTGCAAAAGCATCCAAGCACAATAAATTATAATATCACTACTTATTCATTGTCATGGTTAGCAGACCAGTCATTACAACCTACATTTCTAGTATTGTTTTTTTTTCTAATGGGGGAAGACTCCAGTTGCGTGCAAGAAATGTACCAAACTTCCATTACGAAGATCCAAAATCAGATACATGCCACTATCAACACAAAAGATAGTCCTTCTCAGGATTTTGTTGAAAACAAGAGCATATTAGAAACCAAAACATAAGGTAAAAATCAGTTGGCAGTTAGTACCTAATTAATCCTACTAGTATTAGCTAAGTGGGATCCACCCAACTAGTAACCAAGAGAGTAATTGCACTATAATTTTTGATATTGTATGCATATCTTAATAAAATATTATTGCAGGTTATAATCAAACATAACAAGGCTTTTGTACACAATATATCATTTTCTTTTCAACTTTTAATACTTCTTATTTAATGTTTTTATTGTGCTATTTTCATCTTAAATGTTGACTATCCAACATGTAAAATATTTCTGATTTTAAGAGTACTTTAATGCATCAAAACATTTTCAACTTTCACACACAAATATTAAAAGCCACCAGATATTTATGAAATTTTTTTTTGTTTTTTGTTTAAAAAAAAACATTATATTTTATCCATTATTTTCACTACTGTATCTCTCTACTGGTTGAGTCAATTTGACCTACCTTGTAATCACCATAAAAATTAGGAAATTTAAATTATGCTTTTTTAATTCTGGAATGATCACACAGTATAACATGAAACACAAATGTTTAGTCAAATTGGCTTAAATCTCTACGTTATAATTGTTTACTTTAAAACACAAAACAGTAAATAAAGTATAGCAAACAATTATCTTCTCTAGTTAGGAATTTTATACTAGTTTGTTGCTTGCTGCTCATTAAGCCTTATGAAATCTTTATATGTGGAGTGTGTGAAATAATTTTTTTAGGTTTTATATGTATACGTATTTTGAAATGACCAAAAATCATAAATTACCATACCAATACCATAGAATTTATTATGTTCAGTAAACAAACTGTATTTGTATAGAAAAATATATGAAATTTTGAGCTTTTTAAAGTCTTACCTCTTCAAATATAGCATGAAAAAAAGAACAGAATTTGCTGCCAAAGTACTTCAAAAAGGCTGAGAAATCTGCATGGAGGACATTCTGAGCTTTGGTTTAATTATTCATGTCACAGACAAAAGTAGTTCTATGTGTTTACAGAAATGGAAAGAGGTGGGTTAGGTCACTTTTAGATTCAGTAAATGTAGCAATATCTCAGCATTTATAAAAGAAAGAAGGTTCATATTTAAGCTTCCAGCTTGTTAATATTAACAATCAGAGTTCCTAATTCATAAGAAATCATAGACTTTGTATTTGAACTGATGCAGCATTCAACAAACAATGTGACATACAAAAATCAATATTTAGGATTTCTTTTTTGATATTCACTTTTAAATTAAGAAACTAATTAACAGATAATACTAAAACTTGAATTACAATCTACAACTTGATACCAAACTTACCGACATACATTCATAAAATAGTAGTTCAATAATATTTTGAATGGGTACCAACAAATGCAATGACATAATCTGTGACCTGTACTGGTTACCCTGTATAGGGTTAACAATAATTAGATTTACGTGATTGAATACACTACCAATCATGAAACTGACTGATATCTGATTCCCAAAACCTTGCCACAAATACATTACTTTTTAGGGTTAAACTAAAATTTAAGAGTTAATGACAATTATACCCCTGAAGGGCAACAGAGCAAGTGTTCATAAAGTTAAGATTTGGTAAATTCAGGTAAATATATAAATGATATCATTCCATTAGAATGTTGAACTTATGAAATAAACTACCATGTAATTAGTATAGACTGCAACTTTACTAAAGCAGAAAAGGAATTGATAAATGTTTCGGGAATTAGAGCCTGACTTGGCCTTGTGGTTAGGAATCGAGACATACTGCTGGATCAAAAGGCCATTATACTATACTTGTATGTTAGAAGCCTGTAGTTGTAGAGCCCCTATTAGCAAGTTTATTTTTAAGATATTTAAGTACAACAACAGCTACAGTGAAATTAATTCAAAACATTTATACTGTATAAGAAAACTTCAAGAGGTAGGCATATTACAAAAAAAAAATCTTTTCTCTAAAATTACGCAAGTACTGTTACTAAACTGTAATTATTTAAATGTGTATACAAACAATTTACTGCAGTAGTTTCCAACATCTCACTAGTTAAACCACAACATACACATTTCGTAAGACTCCTTTAGCTCTTCATTATTATTATACAGAAGCCATCAACAGTAATGCTAAAAAGTGGAGGGCAATTTACTATTTTGAGCTTGTGCACCAACATTTTGATAAAAAGAAATCCATGCTATACTCATTATTAAAAAAATCCTTTGTAACTATGTAATGGGACACATCCACAACAACAAAACAATAAGGTCATGGAGGAGGCCTCATATCATATTGTATAAATAACATTAACATCATTATTTGAAAAGTGTGGTGCTAATAGTCAATCCATTTCTAAAATCTAAGGTAAGATTCTCATAACACTGAAAAAGAAAATTATCTTACTTTTATCAAAACTATTTCTATACAAGATAATGGAACCCAGTAGCTACATTACCTTATGAACCATCACATACATACACTAGTTTATTTAAATTGTTGCCTTTAAGTAGCTACTAATCTACTAATAGCTGTCACAGATACAACATATAATTTTTGAAAAGAAGTGTAACAAATATACAGAGTAATTTGCCTTAGGTTGCAGTTATTAATAACACTTAACAATACATGAATAACTGAAGCAATCTCACTAGACTTGTTATATCAGTTACAAAATAAAATAAATGTGTTAATCTGCTTTCTACATGCTAAGGTACTGTCATATTTTTATTACTTGTCTGAAAATAATTCTTATTGGTGATACTTACCTTCCTACTGAATATCTTCCACTTCAGTTTCAGTTGATACAGACAAACTCATGCTCAAAGCTTGTTCAACTATGGCTATGTTGAAATGCACTGTGAACTGAAATAATAGCTTTTTAAAAAACGAAAAATTTCAAATCAAAATTGTGATACCAGAACAGCATTCTCATAGTGTACTACTTAATTAGTTAAGTACTTTTGTTAAAATATTTAAATCAAAGAAGAAAAATACATTATTAAACAATATCCAATGTTCATCATAACAGCTTAATAATATTAACATCTAGTCTACAAGACCATATTCAGGGAAATGGGTGGGCAACTGAGGGGTGTCACAGGAAAGAAAGAACAAAAAAAAATTATTCTGATAAAAGTCTCACTTGTTACCCTCAAAAAGTTACACTTTACTACCAAATGAAAGGGCCTTTCAACAGTGTCAGGCCATGAAGGTGGAAAGTTCAGGCAAATAGCTGAACTGTATATTCTTGAATAACATAACAAAAGTGTTCATGTTAGCATATAATGTTTGATCAACTACAAAGCATTTATGAATATAAGAACCTAAATGGTCTAAAACATAGATAAAACCAATGACTGGTCTATATATTTCCCCATACCATGCTACAGCTGTTATCACCTAACACAGATGTTACTCGTGTTGCTCTCCTATAACTGTTGCTATCTCATCTGTCACACATGCTACACTAGCTTTTATAACTTGTTTGGCAAGTATTTTTCTACAATTTATGGCAAAAAAAAGTAAATTCGTATGTCGAAATGTTACTTTTGCAGATATACATGGACTTTTCTCAACAATCTCTACCAACAAAACTCTTAAAACCCATGAAAAAAAAATAGCTTTATAAAGCTGAAGAATCAGATCTCTTCCAGTGCAATATATACAGCCACTTCAGCATTTTGTGTGGGAGAATGGATGGAAATATGGGTTTTAGTCAAGAAACTGGTGTGAATTCTGTCACATACATACATTTATATACGTGACGCTGAAACAATATTAAAAAGTTAACTTCTTTAGTTTAAACTAGTCTTCTTATTAACTATAAACTTCCCACATTAAGGTTTAAACGTCACAGACAAAAACCAGTGAACGCTAACCATTTATATACTACTACTACCAATACCAATGTCGGATGGGTCTAGTACAGTAATACTAGAACTTAGTAGCTAATAATGGTTGGTCTAACAACTAATATGCTACTCGTTAATTTCGATTTTGATTCCTACATTTGATATTTTGAGATAAATCATAAACTAAACATTTGAATTACTTGTGTGCACTTCAACACTTTTGTTACTTACCAAATATATTTGAAATTGTATTTAATACAGTTAATACCGATAGATTGTTATCGTTACAACATAGGCCTGGCATGGCCGAGCGCATTAAGGCGTGCACTCATAATCCGAGGGTCGCGGGTTCGTGCCCACGTCGCACTAAACATGCTCGTCCTCCCAGCCATATGGGTGTATAATGTGACAGTCAATCCCACTATTCGTTGGTCAAAGAGTACCCCAAGAGTTGGCGGTGGGTGGTGATAACTAGCTGCCTTCTCTCTAGTCTTACACTGCTAAATTAGGGACGGCTAGCACAGATAGCCCTCGAGTAGCTTTGTGCGAAATTCCAAAACAAACAAACAAATCATTACAACATACAAATTACATATTCAACGAAAAGCACAAAAACATTCCAACCGATACAAAAATAACAATGCAAGTAGTAAATGGACTACAAGTGATGCTTCTGCCTGTGACTCCCCGATGACATCATTCACAGATTAAAAAATACAAGTTATGTCAAAGTTGACCAGTAAGTTCAAAAACGATTTTTCGACTGTGTTTTACATTTCTGGATAATTGGCAAGGGCACAATTACTTGGAATTGCGTGAAAGGAATATAAGATCCACATTTAAAATATTTATTTATATCTTATTGTAATATTATAACATTTTTTTTTGTATATATATGGTATATAAATCCGTTAAGTTTATTTCATTTTAGCTATCTTTGTTTCGGGTCCGGCATGGCCAAGAGTGTTAAAGCGTGCGACTCGTAATTTGAGAGTCGTTGGTTCGCATCTTAGTCGCGATAAACATGCTCACCCTTTCAACTTATAACTACCTGTAAAACAAAATACACCAAGCAAAACAAACATACCCAAAAGTTCTTTAATATTACCATATAATATCCTATCTTTGGTATGATGTCATAACTGATGACATTGTAAGTACTGTGTATTGTAACCAAGGAGCATTTTACTGTACCAATTACAACAAATGTCAAATCTATGTTTTCCTTTCAGAAGTTATACCCTAAAATGCTGCAGCTTAGTATCAAAGAAAGGATTTTTTTGTGGATAATTATTTTATGAGTAGATAATTTAGAAGAAATAATCAACCAAAAGTAAATCTTACATTTAAGCAGGAGCATCTAGAAGTATGTATTGAAGGTAATGGAAATAACTATGAACATATCACATAACATAAATTTATGTTAGACAATACAGTGGAACCCCTCTAAGAGGCCACCCCTTGAAAGTGGTCATTCAATCACAGTCCCTTTTATTGTTTACATAATCCCTAATTATGTACAGTAGAACCCCTCTAATCAGGCCAGTTTGTCTCAGTCCCTGTATTATGCATACAAGTAAGGTGTAAACAATGAAGCTAAGTATTTTGTTACTTTATACAATAATTATGCATGTACATGTTTGTGTGGGGTGGGTTGGGTGTCACCCCCTATTTTTTGTGAAGTAAAAAAAATTATGCTATTTAGTTACAATATAGTTCTGCATTGTTTATACTGTTCTTATAAAGCATTAGCATTTTTTAGCTTGATGAGCAATAGCTTCTGTTGATACTTTGTAACTGATAGAAGGGGTCAACATTTATCCTATCCAGTTTCCCAAGGAAATCAAGTTTCATGAGGGCAACTTATCAGAAAGGCTAGATAATTTGTACCAGAAATTACTAAGTTATTGCATTTTTTGATAAATATTTGCAAGTAGTCAGACCAGGACATTGATATCTCTTACCTATACATAGATTATCCAATTCATTACAACTCTTACATGCTGTCAGAAAATTTATCTTATTTTAATTCTAAAGATATAAGTATATGTAGTTTGACAAAGCATAGAAACATGCATTGTGGACAGCCATCTTTAATTATTAGTTACAATTTAAAATGTGCAGTAATCTCAATACTGTTTTTTTAAGTTTATTTTCATATAAAAGCAAATATAAATAAATAATCTTATCAAGCTACCAGATAATTCCTTTATGGTGTTTTCAATATAAAATGTCATTTTAAGTCTCTTTAAAAAACTGTATTATTAAAAAAAAAATATTCAACCACAGATTGCAATTTTAGTATTCACTATACTATAATGCAGCACACAAAGTGATAGATAAGTAGCACGCAATTGTGAAAACTAGTAAATATGAGCTAATTCTAATTCTGTTATTATCAACATGAGACATTTCAATTTTGAATTTATAAAAGCAAAATAAATCATTCCCCTTAGATAAAAAACTGTCTAGCCTGAGGCAAAATCCACTGACAGGCCTTTTGACATTGATTGGGGTAGTGGAAGTGAAGAACACCAAGAAGATAGCAATATCCCAAAGACACGGCAACATCAACTTTTGTATGAATGCCCATGACATTCATCAGATAACTCTAATAAAACTATAGATGTTAAAGTTGTGGAAAAAGGCTTATTATTATCCTTGCCTATTGACAAGGTAATGCAAATGTAAGTGTAGACTATGATCTTAAAGAAGCTTCCTCTTCTTTTTTTTTGGCAAGAAAAGAAATTTAACTCATAGAAGGTCAAAATTTGTAAGTCAATTTTGCTTTAGTGCAATATGTATGTTAATTTATTCAAATTTTGAATTTGATATTACATGAAATAAAACTTCTTTAACTGTATCTACCTAATGCAACTTATTAATTTGTGCTCAGCCTTAGGTTACTCCTGGAGCAAAATCCATACCAATGAAAGGTGAAGCAAAGAATTATCATCAGCTACTTGAATAGAACAGGTTATGAGCTCAGTAAACAAGAATGAAAGTTTTAAACCAGTTAGAAGGTAGGCATACCATGGATTGAAACTGAACAAAATAAAATATGATGTTCCTATTGTGTCACATATTATAATAAAGTTAGCCATTTAGAGCAATAAAGTGATTTCCACAGGTAATGTGAGACTTCATCAACAATACAGATTATGCCAACAAAGAATCAATTCTCAATAGATTTGTGGCTATATTCAAAATTGTAAAATGCAACTAGTCATACAATGCTTTCACTGGAAAGGTATGGTGGATTTCAGTGTGTCAATACTACATCACAGCATTCATCTGATAAAGTGTGTACAGGGTTTGTGAAATTATTGTTGAAAGTTTGAATGCAGCTTTGATAAATGATATTCAAAGTTGCATATTTTTTCTGTACCATGTGATGGTGGTACAAATGTTTCTTCACTGAAGAAGGAAACTGAGCATGTACAATACATGAAAGATTATGAATATCACAATGTACATTTGTGAAATGGGGAAAATCCTGATATAGACAACATTTTTCATGATTTGTATAACAACCTGAAAAAATAGTTAAAAGTGGATGATTTCCCAGGCCTAGTTTCATCTATAATAACAACAGCATGTAGAATTATACAGGCTTTTCTCTGTGTTGAAATACATTTATTTGTAAGCATTCAGCACAAACAAAGAATCTGAGAACAGCAACTAGACATAACAAACTTGTCCACCAGTGATATAACTTCTGGCAAAACTTGTTCTTATGAAAGTGTTTTAATTTTGATTGTGAACTTTTTTTGTTGAAATAATTTCGAACTAGATTATTCAATGAAGCCTTTTTTTTCAAGTTTTTTTTCTAGCTCTAGTTAACATTTATACTGTTGAACAGTATTTCTTTCTGTGTTAAAAGTTAGAGCTCTGCTATTCAGTAAATCTTTCTTAAAGTTTCTATGTAGAGTTATTCAACATTTACAAAGAAGTAAATGCTCTAACTCAGTGATGTGATGAATATTTGTTCTTAATAAGTTTTAATCTATACACTTTCTAACCTGTTCAGTGCTGTTGACGAGATAACTTGTCCAAGCCGATTAGTGACACAGTGGTCACAGACGAGATAATTTGTTCTCAATAATACTTAACTTCAACGCTAAATATCAGTACCATACATGCATCAGACCTACATGTAAATTGTTTCACTTTCAATCCAAAATGGCATCACAAAATGAAGAACCATTAGAGTTGTATTGTAGCAGCTGAAATACTTGGCAGTCAACAGGTTAATCTATAGTGTGATGTCTATTTAATTTTGATAAATGTATGTGGTTTATGTAGTTCTCTGTTTCAGCTGAAATACTGGTAAGTATTAAAAAGTAGTGACCTTCCATTGTTCTGCCACTTAAATGCACAGTCTTAAAATGTACTTTTGTTTGCTTCATTAAAATTTTAATACATGTGTGAATAAACTCACTGTTTATATGGAGTACTGCACTTAATAATCTAATTGCATAACCATTTGCATTCTTAATTTATATTTCTATGTTAAACAGAAACTTTATATCCAACAGATCTACAATTTCAGAGGAAAATCTATTTAGTGTGAAGGAATTAAAGTTTTTTAGTTTATTTCCTGCAATAATGTTTTTGAGTGAAATAACTGAAATGTAAGGAAAAGTAAATAAGGAAGTTACTTTTCCAAGAGGAAAATTAAATTTTTTGGAAATTTTCACTCCCTGGGAAGCTCAAAGTCATTTTGCTACTGTCACATTTTGTCGGTTGGATTCTTTACACTCAGTGTCTATGACTTGTTGGCAACAAATTTAAAACATAAACAGCAAAATTGTCCACTTGTTTTAAAATATATACTAAAACAAGTCAAGTGTATATATAAATATCTGTTACACTGTTGATTATAACAGTTGTACCCAGAGCTTTGAATAATTTCTTTTTTTTTTGTCAAAGCATGCTTTAATGTATCAAATATTTTTATGTTACTAAAATTCTTTGTCATATTGCCATTAAGCGTATGTTCCTGTGAACATCTGGCATCTGCTTTCCGCCAGTTGAATATTTAACACCTAACTTTAGTGCTCTAACTTTAATATATAATTGTTATGATACCACTATCAACACTAAAACTGTATGCAAGTTATTTACAGAAAAGTACCCCAGAAGAATGGAGCATGTTAACTTGTTACTTCAGTGGTGCATACTTGGACTGCTTCTTGATACATCATATTAAAAAATTATTTCTTCTTCCTGGGTCTAAATGCAGAGATTTCTTAGTGATCCTATTCTTGAACACCACACATATAATTTACCACATGAAAAGAGAAGGATTTTCAGATATAACCCTGCTACTTTACGGGTCTCATCTTGTGCTTTTGATACAATTATTTCCTGTCAAAATTGTGAATGTTTGACAATTTTAATGAAAGAACCCAAACTTTTCCCAGAAAATATTAAAAACAACAAGAAATTTATAGATCAAAACTGGTCCTTGATTGTGGAGCCATTAGCTAAACAAATATTTTTGGTTTGGACTTGGCCTTGGGTTGGTGAGACTTGGTAATTTCTATCATATGACATACCTCTTGATCAACTGTATTATCCTACAAAGATTGTCTGAGATTGGTCGAATGACCGTGCAGTAGTTTCAGATGAATAAACACAAGTTTTTTACTTCTATAAGAATAGAGACTTTTTCTGGTTCATTCTATATAACAGATAAAATATTGAGATGAACACTAGTTCTACAAAGTTTGAAAATTGTAACTGATAATGCACCAAAGACTCAAATTCTAAAACAGTTCTATATAATTTATTTCATGTGTAATGCTCCTATTTTAGCTTTAATAGTTATTCTTCTAGCGAAAATTATAATTTCCCTACCTTGAAAATTCATTTCTCAAACCAACTTACCTTCCTTACATAAGTATTATTGTTCAGTGCTGTCCTCTATATGCAAAAAGAATTTACACATGCCATAAGCCTTCTATCTACCCTCAAATGGAATTCACTGATCCCACTACTTGTCTAGTGCAAATCATCATGTTTCAATCCTTCACCAACAAGAGTGCAACATATTCTTTAAAGATGCATGTGATTTTGTTTAATTCTACTGAACAATGATTTCAAGTTTTGACAGAAGATGGAAGCACCACTTTTCAGTGGGAAGTACTTATCAGAAATACATTTATGGTGCAGGAAAATTATAACTTCCAATACAATACTTTATTTTTATTCACATAAATTGCTAGAATCCTATACTGAATAGGTGAAAAAAATAAAACAAGCACACTTTGAAAATGTTTGAAGGACACTACCTAAGATAAGACAGTCATATTTTAGGATCTGATGGGAAACTGCACCACTTCTGAACCAGGTATATCCTTTGCCCATCGCAGAAAGATGTCCCATATATGGGTGGAAAACAGAGGTGCACATTCAATTAGTAGAGAACTATGGCCAGAACTTGATTTGAACCATGCAATATTTATGATACTAAATCCCAGAAATTATAGAAGTTGGTAAAATTAAAAGATGTCTTCCTAGGTATAGAATAGTTAGGACATAATGCACCATACACTGCAGGTCAACTACAGTTCAAACCTAGGCCACTGAAAACAAACATCTTTGTTGGAGTAAGAAGGAGAACCATAACAGTGGTAAGTCAACTACAAACCAAAAACTCAGCCACCTGGTGTAGGTAGGGAGGAGGACTATATCATCTTCTTCTCAAGTTCATGAGACTGGAGGAAATCTATTACCTCATGACTTATGAACCGAGTACAGTAAACTCTCGTTGTAACAAAGTCATAGGGATCAAAGAGAATTGTTCGTTACAAAAGAAGTTCATTAAAAAGAATTTTTTTTCATTCACTAGCCAAGTGCAGTAATGGTAGCCTCTATAACTGACAGCTGTTGGAGTACCGGTAATTGGATTAAAGACTCAGAAGTCACACTTGTGTAAACACTTTAAACACATTTAATGAAATTGAAAAGGACAATTAACAGCACTTGTAAAAAAAAACATGTAAAAAAAAATAACATTCATAACATAGACATATGTAATTATAATGTACAGGATACAAATACCAGCAAGAACGTCTAACTGGAGTCACTTGAAATATTGCACAATGCTTTTTTACGAACTGCTGTCCCTCTGGCACTTGGTCACAAAAGACTCCATCATGTTTAATTGAGAGATAAACTGTCCTGCATTAACCTGGTGTTCAAGATATCTCTGAAGTTGCAGGCACATCTCACAAGCTGCAGAATGTGTTGGGATGGGGGGTTCCTGATTGTTGTCATCTTCACTTTCACTGTCATTTTCTGGTGTCTGTTTATTTTGCACCATGGCCACAATATCACTGTCTGTCAGGGGCACGCTAGTGATCAGATCATTATCAGCAGTCTCATTGTCCTCTGCTGTGCCATCCACCATAAACCCAGTGTCATTCAGCCGTGTCAAGAGCTGGGCCAATGGTATGTCATCCTCGGGGTCCTCACTGTTTTCTGCTGGCTCTGGAGAAGAGAAGCCACAAGTTCTGAAGCAATTGGCTATGGTTGATTGCTTTACCAATGACCAGGCAGAGTGTAGCAGTTGCATGGCTTCGAGCACAGTCACAGTGAAAACACTTTTATTGTCTATTGAATCAATAAGACGCTGTAGCAGTAGGGTTCGGTAATGATGTTGTAGATTGGCGATGATGCCTTGGTCCATGGGCTGTGTCTTGCTTATGGTATTGGGAGGCAGGAACACCAGCTTGATGGCCTTAAGTCCAGTAGGGTAGGAGTGGGCGGGGCAGTTTTTAATTATCATAAGGACCTTTCTTTTCTGCAGCACAAACTTTTGGTCAAGTTCTCTCAGCCACTTGGTGAATAGATCTGATGTCATCCAAGCTTGCTTGTTGGCTTTGTATGGTGTTGGCAGGGTTTTGACATCTTTGAAGCAATGCAGTTTTGCAGCCTTTCCTAAAAAAAAAAGAAAAATGTACATAATTAATGTCTTGAAATTAAAAATGAAACATTTACATGTCAATAATCTGAAGAAAATCATAAAATTACAACTTCTATAGAAAACACAGGAAAATATTTTACCTGCTTTTGACACTCGCCTGTGACAAGTAAAGGAAGCTTCTCGATGCCGTCCATATTGGCGCATACCAAAACAGACAGCTGCTCCTTCGTTCGCTTCCTGCCGTGACAAGATACTTGTCTGGCAGAAGTTTAAAGAATAAGCCAGACTCATCTGCATTGAAGACATCCTGTGGGGTGTAGTTTTCTAGCAGGTGTAGCAGTGTTGTTGATGTCTACTGGTTTGTTTGCTCTGGTTCTGCACTACCAGACTCACCACAGATTGTACGAAATTGAATATCATGTCTTTTTTTGAATCGGGTTAACACCCATCACTCATGTAAAAGTTGGTGATTCCCATTTGATCAGCAAGTTTTTTTGCCTTTGCTTGCATAACAGGCCCAGAGATAGGAACATTCTCTGATCTAGCATTTTTGAACCACAGAAACAATGCCGCTTCTAGGTCAGAATGTTTTGCAGTTCGCATGCATTTTCTATAGGGACAAAAGTTGTCTCGAGACACAATATGGCCTCTTTATTTTTCAACCATGGTGACAAAGTGTTTAGAGGCACATCAAATGCTTTTGCTATTTCTGTTTTTGTTTTAACTCTTTTTTCAACTTCTCCTGTTGCTGCAATTTAGTTTCTATCGATAAAAGCTTGCACTTCGCCATGATCAATAATTAATGATCTGTTTAATTTGACTGTGATTAGCCTTTTATAGGCCACAGCATGCAGGCTGCCCAGGCATAATCTACTCAAGCCATAATCAGAAAATTTTATATCTAAGCTAATTTTTGCTGGGAGGGCGGGTGAGTTGGAGCGGGCAGGGGTTTAAAGTGTTATTGACCATAATTGTTGTAAGAACATTGCTAGGCTAATCTACTACCCCATCTGCAGTCCGCTATTTCTCAAGTGTAAGATTTTGATGGTGGCACCACACATTGTTGCACGGAGACTGACTAATTGCACTTGCTAGCGGCGTAGCGGGTGGTCGGCAGCGGTGACAATTAATTTAGGGAAGAAGAGAAAAATAAATATCTTCGTACCTGGTTCAATACAAAGGATGTAATATTGATGCTTTTCACACCCTAGGGACTATAATTACACATCATTACAAGCCGACACTTTGATACATGCAGTTCGGTTCAAGGGGCTTTTGTTACTATGTATTTATATGGACAGTTGGCCAGACCAATCAACAACTTCGATACAAGTGATATATTCGGCTCTAGCGACTTCGAAACAATGAGAGTTTACTGTACTAGCAAACATGATAAATTGATAGATTGACCCAGGAACTCGACATCTGGTATCTAAAAGATATCTACATAATATAAACCATCTCCCTCAAAAGTAAAACTGACCAGTACCACTGTAAGCAAATTAAAAATCATTGAAATAAAAAATATTGAGGGATAATGAAGGGGAAAGAACAGTAACAACCTGCAGTTACCTCCACCATGACCTATAACACTGATGGAATATAAATGAGGGAGGAATATAGAGACCTGTAATACATGTGTGAGGACTTGTATTCTAAATCCCAAACCAAGCCACTGGGAATGAGCGTCAGTACGGTGGTAGGATAAGAGATCTCAATCAAAAGGGTAAACTGCAATTCCAACATATCCCACCCATTTGTTTTATGTTTTATACTGGAGGATATTACATCATCTACACTAGCAAAACACCACCACCCTACTCTCAACATTGTGGTTTTACAATCATTTCTATTTTTTGTTGGTATTTCAGGAGGATGTTTCCATGGTTTACAATTCTAGCAGTGTGGAACTAGCAAGTGATAAGAGCTTTCAAACACCACTAGAAGAAAAGTGGGGGTGGATGGATGGGTAAAACATGGTAAAGAGTTCAGAGATACAACAAGACAGTGCAAATTTGGTGACCATTAAATTCTGTTTGTAAGGCAGATCATACTGATTTATTTAATATAAAACATGGGAAGCTATTCACCTTTGCTTTACCCATGTATATCATGGGTGGATATGATCCAGAAGGGGCAAACTTATGAAGAAACTCTTGTAGAACACCCCATCTCTGCAGTACGTGTTGGATAGCTATGGAGTTCAGTGGCAGATTTAAAGTTATGTGGCCCCAGGGACTAATAATTTTTGTGGGCCTTACATCTTGTGTAATTTTAAATAAAATAAAATTATCAATTGGCTTCTATCAAGACCATAGTCCCTGAGGATGATCCTCCACTAGTTCCTAACTAAATACACCACTGACGAAGTTATAATATGCAAGTCAAATGGATGGACAGTGTAGATTTGAACAGTTAAAAATACATTCTCAGATACCATTTGCTACTGAGTGGGATGCAAATAATGAGCATCAATAAAAGGGAAAAGGAGAAACTTGACCAGTCAGAGTCTCACTGAACTCTGATACTCTAGTACGGTTACACACAGAAGACAATAACTCAAAGTAGAAGAAAACTGCAATCTGATGCAGATGGTGAGAGACAAATATATCATGAGCAGTACACATGCCTGATTAAAGAATTACCTCCAAAGGATAACAAAGATGAAATTCCATTGAAAAGGTATGGTATCAAATGAGGTGAGAAGACACTAGTAACAGAGCCAATTGATTGAGGGGACCAATCAACTAGTAGAGGAGGAAAGAAAAAAGAACAAGAACAGAGGACAGTTGCCAAGAGAAAAATAAGAGGTGAGAATAGACATCACAGAAGGAAGCTGCACAGACAATATAACAGAGAAGTACAGGACAAATCAGGATGATAATAATTGTGTGAAATGGAAGGCGAGGAAGTAGCTAAATAGATGAATTATCCCCAAAACTGTTGAAGTGTTAGTAAAGAAAAGTGATCTGGAGAAGGGAGAAGAAATATAGGAGGATAAAGAGTACAGATAACATCAATGGCAAATAAACAGATCACTGATGTTCACTAGCAAATTGAAAGAAGGAAGGAAAACATAAGAAAAGGTAAAATAAGGAGCACTGGGAGAGTGGTTCAAACATAAACAAAGTAGGGCAGTGCAGGGCCACAGTAATATCCCCATCCAGAAGAATAGTCTGATGCAGCAGATGACAAATCTGGAACAACGAGAGTGGGATCAGGAAAAATAAAATGTGTGGGAGAGGATTGCCCAAAAATCTGAGACCAAGTTGACAGAAGACCCCTGATCCAAAAGCTGAGAGAGAATATTGATGTGATTAAGAACAGTGGTTTGATTAAGTGAAAACCCTGGACCCAGAAATCAATGATAGAAAAAAAAATCAATTTGTACTGAGAAGCTTCCATGCATGAAAAATGACTGAAACAAGCCAAAAAAGAGGCTAAACACTGATAGAGTTGGATCACTTCACTAATGACCGAGAAAAACTAGGCATGAAGATAGAAGACAGAAAAGTTGGATGAATCACTAGAGACTGAGGGTGCCAAAAAAGGGAAATATACAAAGGAAAAGGTAATTGAAGAAGCTGAAGTTGAGTAAGCTACTAAAGCCACAGATGAGATGGACAGTAAAGAGCTATCAAAGGGACTAAACATGGAATGTTAAAGATGATAAAAATCACAAAGAGAAGGAAAATAGAAGATTAGAGAAATGTGTAGATCTAATCATGACTCAAAACAATAATAGGCATAGCAAGAAAACATGGAATGGAGACCAAAACCAAGGCAATTTATGGTTAAGGGACACAGCAAAAGTTTCAGTGTGAGAAATACCTCACTGAAGTCAAAGTCACTGGGAAACAAAAGGACCAAAAAAACACTCCATCAAATAAATGTTATCTTGACAAATATCAATCCTCCACAAAAGCAAAAAGTATCCAGGACATGACATGCAATGATAGGAATACTAAGAGTGTGGGCCAAAAATGAAGATCCAACATATAAATAAAGAGGTAGGTTGAACTACTTCTGCCTCAAAAACAGATAAGCAACCAGAAAAGAAACGTTAAATGTTTCATTTTCAGATGATGTCTGACAATATGGAGAAAACAAATCAATACACAATTTAGAGCAAGAAATTCCAAAATTATAAGACTTCTCAGCTGCAGACCAAAACCTTTGAATTTTCCAGTTGACTAACACATGACTCCCATTCACCAGGGATATGTCTGTGAAATGTGGAAAACTGGATGACAGGGAAAAAGTGTGGCACTCACCTACATGCGAGTCATATCTAACCACCAATCCCAATCAATGACAAGAGGATGAGGTAGGGTAATAAGAGCCAGCAAAGGATCCTGTAAAATTCAACTGGTTCTGAAAAATCCATGAAAGAGTCTGCAACTGAGCCTGATCTAAGATAATGGATAGGTCATAGTAAAGACTTCTCTGGCTTGATTAACAGTCCATTATAGCTACCTTCAGAAGTAGCTGATATGGGTAACAGAAGGACTCCTATTTGAAATGAGTGAACAACAGCCAGTCAAACAAAGAAACAAGAACGTGCAAACTGAAAGCATACAAGTGTCAAACAAATGCTCTGAATGCCTGACTAAATATACAGAGCCATAGAAAATTCAAAGGACAGTACATGAAATAAATAAACTACCCCATGAAGGATAAAACCAATAAGCAGATCATAAGTAATAAAATATTGGGATATGTAGATATTCATTTGTCATCTTTTTCTGATCTGAAGAAACAGTCAACCTAATGACTCCAAGTTAAAATGGGGCAGACTGATAACTAATATGAGGGGAAAAAACATAGAATTGGTCACCTGTTTTTGATTTGGTGCTAGGAAAACACAGCCTGGAGAAAGATGATGAACAGTTGCAATGGACTGTAAAGACAGATAATGTTTGATGTAAAATATACAAATATAAGAAAAAATAAATAAAGATTGGCAAACTAAATTAAATCAGAATATTCATTCAATATAAAGAAAAAAATAATGGAGAAACCTCACTTTGGAAATTGTTAAAATTATGACTCACATGAAGAGCATTAAAAGAAAAAAAATCTTAACATGAGTACTGCCAAACAAGAAGTGATAGTTCACTAAAATTGAATAGTAGGAGTTACATGCACCATGAAAGTATGTCACATTCTTATTGGTAGAGAATTGATACATGATGATTTGCAAGAATGCATTGGAATCAGTCAATTTCAATGGAGGGAAATAGAAAAAATGTAAATGCATATACATATATATATATATGTTGTTGTTTTTTTTCATATGGATGGTAAGATTGAATGAGAATAGCTGTTTATGTGAAAGGAGGTAATGTACCATATCAAAATTTCTATTTAGTACAGATTGAGGAGGACTGAAATGTGCAACTGAATATTACATAAATATAATGTATATCTAGAGACTTCTTTATGATTGCCTTAGTTTAACTTGTAACACATCACAGATTTAGTTACTTTAATTTTCAATTTCATTAAGATCAACCTATATTTCATTCATGAGTTCACTAGGTTATATCAAGTAGTTGTTTCAGTCAAATATGTGATGATCATTAAAATTTGACTAATGAAAGTCTAATACATTTGGTTAATTAAAATATTAAAGGTCTTAGTGTAATTTATGATTATTAATTTAAATAAAAATTAAAGAACTTTATGTTCACAATTTTCTGATATTTCTACAATGTTATGACACTGAATCAAATCATATACAAAATTATGTCAAATAACCTTTTATGGGGTAAGCCTCATGCTATAGATATTATGAAAATATTATTTTATAAAATATACTCAATAATATTGCTTAAAGTATATAGATTCTGACTTGTTTATATTAGTTTATTGTTCAATTTTAATATGATTTACAGATCTGTAAAGCATGTATCACATTGTGTTATAACAACTTTCCTTAACAGATAGAGAAAGGCTCAAACATAAATATATGATTTCTACTCTAGAAACTGCCAATAACATGTTTAAACAGTGCCATTTCTACTCTTTTAATTCTTCTTAAGCCTAACTACTACATGCATGCTTAATGCCAAAAACTACATAACTATATGCCACTTTTGTACCATCTTAAGATGTTTTAAAAATAGTAACATTTTTATGTTCATTATATGTATGCTAAATTTAAAACTCATTAACATATTAGTTAGATTCCTAAAGCCACAGGCCTATGAATTATTATAAGATCAAAAACTAGGTATCCTATTCATATAATTCTGTTAATTTATTGTACATAGTAATGTTATAAATGAACTTAAAAGCTGCATCAAGCATTATTGTCTTTGTTACTTACCAAAATACTGATAACTTCTATTACTAATAGCCTTAAAGAACAAAAACTAACTTACAAGTATCTCCTTCTTTAAGAACATCTAGATTTCCACAAAAGTTGTTACATGGGTTTCTTGGCCTTAGTCTAATGTGATTATATCCACGGACCTGAACTAACCATATTACACAAGTGCTTGCAACCACGTCTACCTGTATTAATAAAATTCATTAATAATGAAAGATTAATAAAGATTACTTCTGCAAAGTTTAAAAGACGAAGTGGGATATACTACAGGAATGAACCGGGTAAAGAACCTGCTAGATGGTAGAAATTAAAAAATCACTAAATGACACTTGAAAAATTTAACAAAGAACCAAAACATACAATCTGATAAAAAGCAATTTAAATTTCTGAAATAGAAGATCCCCTTGTTCAACTAATATCAATTTGAGACAAACAAGATCCATAAATAACTAAAATTTCAATTATATTTAGAGAAATTCTCCCTTTGAGAAATAAATGCATTGTAAGAAAGAGGTTAGTTCTGACTACTTTTAATTATTTAATTATAAATCTCAATGAAGAAGTAAAGACCAAACTGGTTTTGAAAGGCTTAACTTGTATTTTCCATATACATTAATGGTTTCTTGTTCTGTTAAATCAACTAATTTGTATACTGTTAATTAATATCCAATAAAGACCTGAACAGTGGATGGAGGCTTGATTAAAACTTAGTTTAACACTTTCAATACAAGGGATTCTTCTGGTAAAGGGAAATGAAGCTGAAATAGTGATGAAGCATCAGGGTTGTGTGTATATGGAAGTTAGAATTTCAAAAATGTTTGTAAATTTGCTTACAAATTATTTGATCTACTATAAATAGTCTACTAGTTTAATCATCACAAGCTTCTCATAATATGCTTTCTTTATTGTCAATTACAGATATTTCCCTTGAGACTGTTCTAACTTTCAATTACAGTGAAGAACATGAACATAATGGACTAGTTTTTAACAATACCAAGAAATTATTTTTATTTTTATAAATAAATGATCTTAAACAAGCTAATTCTTAAACTCAAGGGTCTAAAACATACATTTATATTTTCTGGAAAATGATTGAATATACCAGATGTAGCAACTTAAATGAGGAGTAAACATAATTAAACTGTAGAATATTAAAACTTGTACATTAAAAAAAAATGGTAAAAGGTACCTACCCCTTAGATTTGGCAAAAAGAATTTTATAATATCCTCATGTGTACAATGACCACTGAAACATTTAAATTGCTAAAACCATATTTTGTTCTTGCACAATTCAAGAGAAGATTATATGGATCAATGGGCTATGAAGAAAAACATCATCAATCTACCTTTGTTTTACCATGATGGCACTCAGTAGGAGTAAGAAATGGGCAAGGTGTTGGAAAAGGAGAGTAGAGGGATGGATGACCTATACTCTTGATATATATTTATCACTAAACATAACTTACGATTATTATTTATTCTATATGCAATTTCCATGTGAATATTACAAAAGTTCTGAACTTGTATTCACTACATTATCTGTTTAAAACAGTAACATGTGCAACTCAGACCACATGAGAGTCAAGAGTGATTAAGGAATTTCACATATATAATTTTTATCTACCATGACAATCTACGTAAGGAATCAAGTATCCATATACCTTATTGATGACACAACAAATAAAGATTAACACTAATTAGCAAGTGTTAAGTAATATGGCTACTAATGAGCCAAAATGATAATATTTTAAATAATGTGGGCCAAGAGGCATGTCATATGGTGATTATTAGCAGATTCCATCAACCACAAGCCACACCCACAACAAAAATATGTTTCTCTAGCTATTGATTCCACAATTAAGGACCAATTTTTATTCATAATTTCTGTTTTGACTTTTTCTTAAATAATGTAAGGTTTTTACATTAAAAATGTCAAACATCACAGTTTTTACAGAAACTAATTGTAACCATAGCACAAGATCAAACCCTATGAGGTGGCAGGGTTATATTTAAAAAATCCTTTGCTTTTTGCACAGCCATATACATGTTGGGTGTTCAAGAGTAGGATCACTAAGGAATCTATTTATTTAGAAAAGAGAAAGAACTTTTGATATCACATTAAGAAGCTCTCCAAGTACCAATAAACACTAGGGGTGTAAAGGGGGATAAGTAAGTGCAATCAAGTAATTGTTACACCATTTTTAACCAAATATATTTTTTTTCCTATTGATACTTTATATTTTATCAGTTATTTTTCCTATTCAAACTGTACACACATTCAGTCGACCTAAAATAAGGTGAAACAAATCTATATTACCCTTTTTTCTTTCTAAGATGATTGCAAGTTGTAACATGAAACTACATTTGCTCATTTTAAATAGCTTAAAGCTCTTAACAATATGTATATTTGTTTGTGCTTAATTGTATAGGGTGACCTGTAAGTTCCTACCCATCCATATGTTGTTATGTTATATTCAATTATGCATGTATTTTTTTTTTTTCAGAAAAATATGGCCAATGTAAGCCCATTTATACTTGAAGAGTGTATTGTGACAAGTACGTGGGTACATGAGTGCAAAAATACTGGTGACCCCCTGAATACATAAGATATATGGTTGGGTAAGGACTTATGGGCCACCCTGTATTGCTCTCTGACTTATGTTTAGCTCATAACCTCAGCATACAAGTTTTAAATCATTACGTGAATGCACAGCTCATGTTACTAAATTGAATGATGTAGTGTACAAACTGCTCATGAATACACCTCAAAAATAATAATAATAATTTTAACTAATCTAACCGAGTAGGTTTCTAACTTTTACATTTTTGATACTTTCAAATAATAAATAGAGAATATACATGAAAAACAAGAAATAGTGCACCTAATAGTACAAAATAATAACATGCACTGAGCAAACTTTCTGAAAAGCTGTGACATACACACTTTGGCTTACTCATAGTCAGAAACTAAAGACAAAGCAACACTAGTACACAGCTGAGAAAAGTACTGTTCACTGATGTATTGTGAGAAGTATCTTCCTAGCTGTTTCATGCATCCTTTTCAGCAGCTGTTAGACAGGTACATACATGGAATATATGGATGGTTAAAAACTGAAAAAGTTAATGAACTTCAGAGTAATTGTATATCCATGGTTTCTAAAGTACAAAAGGAAATGAAGTTTTCATTAAACATTTAACTACAAAATGAAAAACTTCTCACCTTCTTATAAAAATATCCTTTGTAATTAAATGACATCAAAATCCAGTTTGAATGCATCATCTCAAACAATGGAGGTAAAAAATATGGTCGTAAATAAAATTTACAAAGAAACTTTTGTGCAGCCTTTCCACAGTTATTCCTGCATATAACAAAGAGGTATATTTTTTTTAACTCTTTTTGCAAAGAGGTTTCTCTAGGTAATATAAAAATGTTAATTCACAAACCAGTTTGAATAAACAAGTTAACTACCAGATTATGAAAAAGTCAATAAATTAGATATGCACAGTAAGTTTGGTTGAAAAGAAATAAGGTACCAAAATAGTAACATTTCAGTAACAAATAACATGAGCACAATGAACTGTTCTTTATTTCAGCCTCTGGAAGTTATTTCTAGGGATGCACTAAAATATTAATAGGATTTCAACCTTACTGGTTCTTTGTTTTTGTAGTTGATATTTTGCTTGTTGTCACTCACTGTTAAAATTTTGTATTTTATTATTATGGCCATACCATTCATCATTACACAACTCTCACATACCATTCTATAAAGGCCACCAAGTTCAATGATGTCAAGTTACTCAATACTGATCCTGATAAATTTATCAAGATAGTAATGTGTTTGCACCAGTTTCATAAAATTATAAACATCTAGATGTTAATTTAAAGCAATAATTTAACGATACGATTATTATTTTTTCTTAAATAACTCCAAATTTTATTTTTCACATCATGAGTCAAGATGGAATGAAAGCAAATAATACTGGACATGAATTTTAGTATATCTGTCTATAAAATGCATGCAGGTAAGGTTGCGTACCATACAATACCCAAAAACTGAGGTTGCATAATTATGCTGGATTTGTATCATAATATTTGCATTGTGTTTTGAAGATGAAATCCATCTTCTGTTCTCCAAGGTGGAAAAACTGTTAGGATGTATTTTGTAAAAACGCTTAATAGCTTCATGCTGTTTTTTTGTGGTGAAGTTGGGAGTTACATTTATATGTATGAAGTTTCTACTATAAACTAATAAAAGTTAAAGGTACAGTTCAAAAGTTAATGTGTGTATTGTGTATATTTTTATTTTGCTGAGTTTCTCTAAAAGCATTAAAGTTTTCAGCTTTTCATGACTGCCATTCTTTTTATTCATTTTATGAAATAAACTCAATTAGAATAAATTTTGATTTTTTACAGCAGTTTAAAGTACCTTACATATACTAAAGATAACATCAGTATAGACCAATATGGTTGGGTACTCATCACTTACTTGTGTTTGTCTAGAAACTTTAAATCTGTGCACTCCTATTTACTTCTAGTTCAATGACTGGCCAGATAACTGATAATATTATAAGGTATGTCTGTGAAAACAAATGACTGAATTCTAAAAATACTGAATAATACTGTATATAGAATTTATAACTGACACGTTAACAACATTTCCCAAGATTAAATTTTCAAAGCTATAAACATTATTCAGTACATACTTCATATGTAGAATTATTTTCTTTTCAGTAAATGAAATTTAAAAACACTAAGCTATATCATGTATGTAATTTTTACACTGAAATGTGGTATTAGTATTTATAGTAAAGCTGCTAAGGCTTCATGCCATTATCCCAAACTTTGAGCTACTAATATAAGGGAACATAGCTAACCAGCATTGTACCACTCATGCTAAATGTGTGGGGAATATACACTGCTGGCCAAAATCTTAAGGCCAATGAACAAAGAAAAAATATGCATTTTGCACTGTTAGACTCAACCACTTATTTGAGTAGAGCTTCGAAAGATGAAAATAAAAATAAAAAACTTCTAAGGATTTAATAGGGAAAATGTGAACACTATGAAATTAGCCTAAATACTAGCTGATCAAAAGTTTAAGACCACACCAAAAAGAAGTTCTAAACAGGGGAGGAAATGCCCAACAAGAGGTCTCAGTATTGAGTTGGATGGCCGTCACTGCAAATAACTGCAAACATTCATTTCAGCATGGTCGATATAAGCATTTGCAGAAGGCTGGTTGGAATGTTATTCCAAGTGGTGAAGATCGCTTCACGAAAATAATGCAGTGTTTGGAATTGACATCCAATTCTATAGACTTCCCTTGCTATCCACCCCGAAACACTTTCAATGAGGTTCAGTTTGGTCAAACATTCTAGGTGGTCCAAAAAAATCAAGTTATTCACCATGAAAAAGTCCTTTGTCCTATAAGTATTGTGGATTGCAGCATTGTCCTGCTGAAAGATCCAGTCATTTCCACACAAACAAGAGCCTACAGTCAACATCCAGTGGGATATCCTTATCGTGCCGGTAATGTTGGAAGCCAACTGGACCATCCAGGTTAAATTTTTTCTCATCAGAGAACAAAGCCTTCTTCCACTTTTCTACATCCCATGTTTTGGTACTTCTCAGTAAAGTTTATCCAAGCTGTTTCGTAGTGTGGAAGAAAGCAAGGCCTTTGTAGACATTTATAGTTTTTAAAGCCTTTCATTCGTAAGTGCAGCCTTACTGTTCTTGAGCTGCATTCTGTGTTTGTAAGAGCCTTAATCTAATTCGACGATCAGCTGGTGTCTTGCAGAACAACCCGTTGAATCCTCCTACTCAACACCGGCAAAAATGTTTTGGGCCGACCACTTGAAATTCTCATTCCATATCCCTCAGGGTCTTTTAAGAAATTTGTAATAGCAGTTTGACTAAGCCCAATCTCATCAGCGATGGCACATTAAGAGAGACCTTGCTTTCATAGCTCAACAATTATGTCATATTCAAACTCTGTCAACGTTTTCGTCTTTGCCATGTTTTTAACCAATGTAACACAGGAGATGTCAGTGAGAGATGTTAACAAAAATGACTAAATTTTGTTACATGTTTACCAATTAACGCTTTGTTTCAGTATGGTCATAAACTTTTGACCAGCTAGTATTTAGGTTAATTTCATAGTGTTCACATTTTCCCTGTTAAATGCTAAAAAAATCTTTTATTTTTATTTTCTCTTTTCTTATTTTCATCTTTCAATGCTCTACTCTAATAAGTGGTTGAGTCTAACAATAATCTGGTACTTTATTCTGGCATGTTATATTTTTATAGTCATTACATATTTTTATTTTATTGCTAGTTAGATTAGTGTATTACATAATCTTCATATTTATTGAATTGATGTTTAGTTTTTATTTGTTTAAATGGTTTACTTTGTTCAGAAACTACTGATATTGTATCTACTAGTTTACTTACCTCACTTAAGTTAGCAATACTGAATGATTCCTCTGTGATTGACCAGTTATTGGTAGATTCCATTACAATTAATGGTATATCATGTTTCAAAAAATGCTCAGTAATTTCATCCTGTGATGTTTTATTACATCTTTTGATTTCTACCAAATCTTTACATATCTGAAAATTAGCAGGTTATTTCAGTGCTAGATCTAAGAAATACATTTACGTGCATCAGTTGGTATAATTAACTAAGTATATTGTAGATTTTTAACAAAGAACTTTACATGTATAGAAGATTGCCTGAAAATGTCCTTCAAATTTATTTTTATAGCTGTTACCATTCAACATACTAATAATCATGTGAAATTAGTTTTACTTTGAACAATACCACATCATAATCCACACAAGCATTTACATTATATAAGAAATAATTAACTATCAAACAAGAAAAGGCTCTCTTTAATTAGTTTTTCTGAGAAACTTTTCAGTAAAGACCTAGGATATCATGCTGTAGTCTATATTTATAAGTACTGACAGTAAACTACGATATGGAAGGCTGTACTATATTTCTATTTCTAATATTTACTAAAATAATATTTTTATTTGCTTTTTTACAGAGAGAAAGTTTAAAGGAGTTTCAAAACAACAAACTTAGTAATATGAGATAAGGATACTGAAATGCACTGTAAAGGCGTTTTACATAACAATCCCAACAAATATTTAAAACACAAAAATAAATTATATTACCTGACAGTCACTCTCTGTAATCTTATTTATTGAAAATAAAGGATTATCAACAAGTCAAGAATAATGATAAATTTTTGTCCAGTCCCAAAATGAAGAAGCTGTCAAAAAATGAAAGCACAATTCAAAATTTTTCTAAAAATGCACAACAGGAATAAAAGACATAAATACAATTTTCATCTTGGCTTCATTGATAATTCAAAGTGTAAATATTTCCTGAATAAAAATTTAATTTTTACTGTAATGTAAGAAAATAATTAAAAGGTTTAAAAATCATGATGTGAGCTTGTTATTTTTAAGGCAGATATGACTTAAAAATCAAAATTGTTAAAAACTTTAACACCTTTGATCAAAAGTGTGTAAAAATCACAAGACTGGTGGTCAAAGTTCTGCCTTTTCTGGTCCAGTTAAGTATTGTACAAAATACATGTTTAAGGCAAAGAACATGCTTTTCAATGCGTATCAAATCTATGAATGTAGTTATCAAATTACTACCTCCTCTGGTCTTGTTGTACAACATATATGTTTAAGGTAGAACTCTTGAATTCATGCTAAAATATGCATGCTTGAAGCAAAATGTTTTTCCTTCACCTTTTCATATTGTATAACATGAGGGTTTATTAATTAAAACAAAGAATTTATTTTTCAATTCACATAAGATATTCTGTATAATAATGTAATTAATACAGTGGACAGCACAAAACTCTGCACTAGAGCAGCTATTAAACACATTGAAACTTTTTGTTTAAAGCTTATAATTGAGGACTCTTTACACTACATCAACAAAACTTACAATACAAGTTAATCAAAACACAGTGCTATCACTAAATGAAGTACTTGATACTTCAATATGAGTTTGGAGGCAAATTTACACTGCAATGATCACAAATTTTTGGATGATAATTGAAGTAAGTGGTGTTTGATACTGTTGGTAGAATTAGTTTCAAGCAAAAAATAAAACTCTAGTTAAACACAGAAATTTGGATGTTACTGTAACTTTCACTTGCATTTTTTCTTAACATAAAATTCAAAATACAACATAATATAGTAAACAAAATAATATATACAGAGACTTATTAGTCAATTAAACAAAAGCAAGCATTGTGTCAAATTAAATAGTCAATTATGTTCTATAAATTTATCCTCAGATTGTATCTCATGTACAATACAATACAATTTGAGTAGCATTCTCAAATGCACTTAATACTTGAAATACATTTATTTGTTTAAAGTGCAATATAATATTCTGCTGATTTATTTAATTTTAAAGAGCTGTTAATGTCAATTTTAGCTATAATGAGTGCTTTGTTATGCAAATTTGTTAACAAAATCTTTCACTTTGCTGTACACAGTGTCATGACCACATTGCATGAAGCTGACTACACCACAATATTGCATTTTTTTTTGGTTTGGCTAACTAAAATTCTTTCATCTTTGAAAATGCAAATATTTCCCAAATTCTGGAGCAGGGTCTCTTAAGTCACAAACTTTATTTCAAACATTTCCTGAAATATCGTTCGCTTTAAGCACAAATGAAAATAAACATTGTTTTTAGATTTTCGTCAAAACCTGTGTAATACAGGCTGAAATAAAATGTATAAATCTACAAAGAAACTAAATGGATTACAAAAGTGTGATGCACAAGCGGAATGTTCCATCAAAACTCTTATAAAATGCTAAATATAAGTTAATCTCATCATTACAGAAATCAAGTAATTCAATTTTCATACTATACAGCACTGGTTCCCAACCTTTTTTATGCCCCACACCCCTAAAAACTTTTAACATGTTCTTGCACCCCTCACAGTTATTATTTATTTAAGAATAAAGGTGAAGGTGGCCAAAACAAATGTTATCTTGCACTCCTGGTTGGGAACCACTGCTATAGAGTTTCAGAACATAACAGTTATATCCATTGTGGGTCAAAATGTGCATATTTCAAGAACATCATTTTTTTATGTTGATTTGGTTAAGTAAGAATTAGCTAGCCAGCTTGCTGAATTATGTTTACTTATTAGTTATTATATATGTATCAATTATAATTCTGCCACATTAAGGTAAAATTAACACTTCATCTTATCGCTGTTTTTCTAATTTACCTAATCTGGGCTGTAGAAAATGACACCACATACTGTCATCCAGGTTAACAATAGAATCATAAAGTATCTTTGTTTTTCCCATTAGTACAACAGATCAACAAAAGAAATGTTGCATGCTTGCTATATTAATGAAGCTTTGCAATCTGATTGCCTAAGGTATTATTTTATTGTTGCCTTGTATTAAATAATTTATAGAACTTAGCTTAAATAAAGTTATAATCTTCTCAGAACAAATACAAAGAGCTTTGTCTCTAGATTTGAGTATAAAAGTTTTTTGAGTAATGGCCACAACAAAGATGAAAGGAAAAACAAAAAAATTAAATAAAATGAAGCAGTTCACTTGAAATAATTTGTATACACTTCACAAAATTTCGATAAGGTTATCACAAACTGCTAACTTTAGCTCAGGCAGCTGAAATAATAAATAAGGACATTTAAGTTTTCAACACCCCAGAAAACTGAAGAATTTTGATTCGATACTGAATATTTTTTTAATGTTTGTAAAAGATGTTTTGTTAATTCTTCATTTGTTTCTTATTATATTAACTAAAGTTTTCATTGTTGGAATAACTCGATATTTAATATTAATATTTAAAATAAATTTTAGGGTTTTCATTCAGATCCTTTTCTATGAGAAAGGATTTTACTTGTTGATGGAGGTGGTATGAGCTTTCAAGTGCCAATGTCTATAAACATGATATGATCCTATTTTCCAGGAATTTTTATAAATTTTTCTAACATAGCACAGTTTTATTGGTACCAATGTTTCTCACACCAAAAGTTATTCTGAAATAAAACCTCAAATCTGCAAGAACTCTAGGGAAGGTGAAAGAAGAGCTGAGTTTGGGGGAACAGGAAGCTATCCCACTGTCTAAGGGAAAAAAAAGACATCCCCAAAGAACTTTGAAATACATATGTTATCCCTTTCTAAACTACAGTCCATACATAAAACAAGAATACTTTATACATCAGATATGGTTTTAAAGTGTAGTAATTTTACACGAGATATTCCAAATGATCATTAAAACAGTAAAAGATACTCTGTGATTACTAGTGTATTACTAGCAATCCAAATACATTTTTTCAAAAATGGATCAAGAAGTTTTCAGAATGTAGTAGTACAGTGTAAGATCTTTATAAATAGATAATCTACATTTTATAACAAAACATCTAAAAACATTTGAAATGCATTTAAAGCATTATGTTCAGAAAGATAAACAAGAAAATATGAGCATATCTGAATGAATTCTTACTCTTTGAATAGAATATAGTCTGAATGACAACTAATAAAGCTCAGGGTAATGAATCCGTAACTTTTTCAATTTTGCTGAAGTAATGACGAAGAGTGCTACACTACAATAAGAACAGTTGGACTAAAGTTTATCTTTTACACAACTTTTTATGGTGGTATATTTTAGATTTATTGACGATAACAAAATGCTAAGAATAGCCATTTTTGCTGCAAATTCTGACAGTTTTAAAGGAACAGGCTGTTATGTAAAAGACAGGTTTTGATATTGAAAAATTTAAAGTTTGCATTTCAAATACAAAAATGAGCTGACTACTGAAAAGTACCAACATAAATCACAGTTTTATTTGTAGGAATGTTTAATTTAAAAACAAGTTGCCTTATATAAAGTGCGAGTGAGGCTTTATTTGGAGTACTGTAATTTTCATCATCTCATTACTGGAGAACTATTAACTTTTTTTGAAAGGGCTGTAATAATCTACTAAAATGATTCTTAGTTTAAGACATTAATTAAGTTGTAAATTAGTAGTCTTTTCTCATAAAATAAAATTTTTGTTTTAAGGAAAAACTATCAGCTTACATCTTAATTTCTCTAAAACAGAGATGAAATTAAACAAAATTTGCTTAATGCTAAAAATTCTTAGGGACTTGGATTGTTTTCATACAGGTTTTCTGTTTGAACTGAGACAAATACTAACTTGAATATTAGGATAACAGGTTTAAGCTTGGGAAGTTTAAAAAATAATTGTTTTTGGACAAATGTATTTTTCAGTTTGATACAAGTTCATAGATTGATATGTTTAATGGGGTTTGTTGTAGTACTACTATGAATTTTTTTTTAATTTTACGACAGATATAAAACTGTTTGCTTAAGCTATTAAATATAAACAGAAAATTTATGTATGTATAAATAATTTATGTGTGTGTGAGAAATGATCTGAATCAACCATATGGCCTTTTGCTATTATGTTTGTTTTTTTTAGTGGAGTGATTAAAACATACTTGATTCATAAATTAGAAACTATTATGAGGTTTCAAAGTTTTTCATTCTAGTAGTCTTTTGAATTGTGAAATGAAAAGGTACTAGAATGAAATGTGAATATTATAAGTAATATTTTAAAATTTCTGTTTAGAATAAATCTTGAGAAATATTTTGTCTAATGAGCTTTACACTGTTAATTTCAATTGTAAATTTCTAATATTGATATGAATGTGACCGACTGGCTGTTTTTTTCATAGGTGAGGGGTAAATTTAATAGACTGGCTTTTCAGTATCTTGCTTTTTCTCATCTTTTGTATTTTATGCTGTATAATGCTGAAGTTAATAAAAATATCCTTTTTAATATATAAAGTGTAATGCATGTTATAAGATTAGAAAATTTCTAGTCATTATGAAAGATCAAATTAGCTGATATATTTAATATATTTACACTTTTATTGTAAATATTAGCAGGTGACGATTTGTATAAATAGTGGTATTATATTTCGTCTTATCTGCTTTTATTCATGTTTAATAATATACGCTCATTCACGATTACATATTGATAAGTATCATTTAGCTCTAATTTCTAGTTTTTTGAAAAGAAAGAAAGTACAGATCAAAAGTCAAATTGCAAGAAGTATTTTACTTTTTGTATCTCACCAATAATATTCAAATATAAACGTAACGCCTGATTTGCACTAAAACAAATAATTCACTTAGTTATTTATATTATAAAAATTTTCTGCTCCATAGTGTTCAGATTTGAATCCTATCTGAAATTTTAGAATTTAAGAGTAAAACAATTAACACACATACACGAAAAAACAAGAGAGAAAAAGAATGGAAATAGTTGAGTGAATTAGTTGCTAAATTATTAAATAGCCATGTTCTCAAAACGTCGCAAGATATATTATAACAATTTAGCATTATAATTTTGATAGTTACAATAATTTCATAAAAAGATGTAAATATGAAATTACGTAGCTACCTGAAACAAACACAATCGGCCATACATCCACAGTCTTTGATAAACTGGGTCAATAGAAAACAGGGTAAGAATGACAATTAAAACAAAAGTAATTTTAACAGGAGAAACAATGCATTTCTTAAGCTTTATCCTGCGAATTGTTTCCAAAATGGTCTTTGCAGCTTTTCGAATTTCTTCATTTCAATATCTGTTTTTGAGACAAAATTCATATACTGCCTGAAACTCTTGATTGATCTCTTGAAGGACTTTTTCCTTTATTGTAATTGTTACCCTTTAGTGTTGACATTGTTAGTTATCCTTACACTAACGTTACTTGTACCATACTTCAACTTTGATCAGTCATGTGTGAAAAGTTGCGACTTCAGAAGTTTCAGAAATTGTAGGTCACATGGTACACAAGAAATATTTGGACGCTAACTGTTTGTAGCCTTGGTGCCGCTTTCCAAAAGTACTTAACAAACGATCATAACAACAGTGTTAAACGTTGAAACGAGGCAGAAATGTACATGGGGGTTACATGAATCGTCCAACAAAGGGTTAAGAATTATATCGTTTAGCCTTGAACACTACAAAAAGAAAAATGTGAAGAACAAAAGGCCCGGCATGGCCAGCGCGTAAGGCGCCCGACTTGTAATCCGAGGGTCGCGGGTTCGCGCCCGCGTCGCGCCAAACATGCTCGCCCTCCCAGCCGTGGGGGAGTTATAATGTGACGGTAAATCCCACTATTCGTTGGTAAAAGAATAGCCCAAGAGTTGGCGGTGGGTGGTGATGACTAGCTGCCTTCCCTCTAGTCTTACACTGCTAAATTAGGGACGGCTAGCACAGATAGCCCTCGAGTAGCTTTGTGCGAAATTCAAAAACAAACAAAAACAAAAGAAGAACAAAAGTGAAACACTTAGTTTGGAAAGCAACGCAGTCTTACAACCTAATCCAAGTTTTGTGAGCTAAGTACAGTGTAGGCTGCTAGCTAGTCGTCATAAATTAGTATTGACTTACATTTCTTTTCAAGCTACTTACACCGCTGTAAGTTAATACTTGAATTTTTAATTCATACAGGGACTAAGCCTGGAAAAAGCAACTCAACAAGACATATTTTACGTTTTTCTTGCTTCGTCTGAAACACACGTGTAGTCAGTATAAATAAGAATATTAGCCATTATATTGTTTTGTTTATTTGTTTGTCTTGAATTTCGCGCAAAGCTACTCGAGAGCTATCTGCGCTAGCTGTCTATAATTTAGCAGTGTAAGACTAGAAATGAGGTAGCTAGTCATCACCACCCACGGCCAACTCTTGGGCTACTATTTTACCATCGAATAGTGGGATTGACCCTGCCTTTATAACGCCTCCAAGGCCGAAAGGGCAAGCATGTTTGGTGCGACGGGGATTCGAATCCGCGACCTTCAAATTACGAGTCAAACGCCTTAACCCATCTGTACCTGCCAGGCTCTTCACGTGTTACGACTGTATTTTGTAGAAGAAGAGTTATTTCGGTAGTACAAGTTTCATTATTTCATACATTAAATAGACAGCTAGGGCCTATAGAAGCAAGAAAGCAAACTATAATTGTTTACTATATGTCATTTACGCAACATTTTGGTTATACATATTTTTGCTCTGCCCACCACGAGTATCAAAACCCGAATTTTAGCGTTGCAAGTGTGCAGACATACCGCTGAGCCACTGAAGGGGGAGCAATCAGAACAGGGTAGATAACAAAGAATTTTTGTTTGGTGAAGTTTCTACTATATTTCTGCACCTTAAGATTCCAAAGCTTCGGAAGCGCCCTGTTAATAGGATTTCTCTAATTGTTGTGAAAAGTGGCAAGGCTTGAGAAAACAATGATATCATTGATCATGACTTCTGTGGGTTCTTCTCAATTAAACTTTTCATCTGTCAGTTGGAAGTAATTACAAACATACTTTTTTATGTAATTATTTCTCATGGAGTAAGCGTTTAGAGCGAATAAATCAGAATAAAGAAAGTCTACTAACGTGCAAAATAGGGCCAAATTGCGTTTACGCTAAGATTTGCCATCTATTTATGGCACAAACAGTGTGTTATCGTGTCTAGCGCCTTACACCTTATACCCCAAAACAATTTCTGACTGAAATGTGCTGCAACTTTCTTTATAGTTTGTTTTATTTTTAATTTCGCGCAAAGGTACACGAGTGCTATCTGCACTAGCCTTACCTAATTTAGCAATGGTAAGGCAGCTAGTCATCACCATCTACCGCCAACTCTTGGGCTACTCTTTTACCAAAGAATAGTGAGATTGACCGTGACTTTATAATGCTCTCACGGCTGAAAGGGCAAGCATGTTTGGAATTATGGGGCTGAGATCGAGTTCATTAAGAGGATTAGAGGGGCGTTGCACTGACGTTACATTCAGAGCCGTCCATAAAGAGAGGTTCCGGTATGGCCAAGTGGTTAAGGCACTTGACTCGTAATCTGAGGTTCACAAGTTCGAATCCCTTTTCTAATAAACTTGCTTGCCATTTCAGCTGTGGGGTCGTTATAATGTGACGGTCAATTCCACTATTCGTTGGTAAAAGAGTAGCCAAAGAATTAATGGTGGGTGATAATGACTAGCTGCCTTCCCTCTCGCTTCTCACTGCCAAATTAGGGACAGCTAGTGTAAATAGCCCTCGTGTAACTTTGCGCGAAATTCGCAACAAACAACACCAACCTTCATGAAATATATACGAAAAACTGACCCAGGAATCTTGAATACTTTATAAACTTGATATATTACAATCAAATTCAAAATAATAAGCTTTTAAATATTTCTTCACAGAAAACCACAATGTTCTTTTATTGTTTGTTTTCTTCTTATATAAAACACTTTTCAGTCGAATGACATTTATTATTTCCAGGCGAATTAACTTGAAATTTAATTGGATTATGCCCTGGTCCAGTGAACCTAGTCACATTTTTTATTTTTATTTCAGTTTTATAAGGGTGTTATGGAGTTAAATGTCAAACAACAACAAAAATCCTCATTTTTAGGTCCTGTGTAGTCATACTTAAAGTAATCAAGATGAAAATTACCAATAATATAAATTTTGATGCTGTTGTTGTTTGTTGTTTTAGAATTTAAGCACAAAGCTACACAATGGGCTATCTGTGCTCTGCCCACCACAGGTATCGAAACCCGGATTTTAGCGTGTAAGTCCGCAGACATACCGCTGAGCTACTGGGGGGCAATTTTGATGCGACCAATACCTTAACATTCAACAAAGCTGGATTTGTTCATTTTCAGATTTTCTAGGGGGTGGAGGAGTAGAGTTCACAAAAAAGTGTATACCGTATATACTCGTTTTACCGCCCGATCTTGATTAAAGGCCCGTTTGAATAGCCGCCCGTGTGAACAGAACATAAAAATAAATAAGGGCCCGTGCTTGAATACCCGCCCGGGCCCTAATCATAACTTTTAGGAAACTTTGTTTTTCAGTATGAAGATGTCAATTTATGATAATGAATCACACACGATATTAAAGCATATCTTCTTAGCTTTCATTTGACACATCATTTGACTACGAAGCGCTCGTGCCACAATGCTATCGAATTTTATGCGCTGGTCGATAACACTCACGCCTTAGGCGTCCAATTGCATAGCAGATAGCATTGTTCATAGCCATATAGATAGACATATATAGACATATTTATTAATAATTCGTCATGGAAAAATTTGCGATCCATGGCCATATAATTCCCAATTGAAAAAGATTAATGTTGTGAAATATTTGTCTTCAACGATAATTTTTGTGCATACCTAATTTTACTTTGAAAATAACAAGCGCCCGTGCTTGAATAAGAGCCCGTTTGAATAAGGGCCTGGTATTGAGTTTGGTTGAAAAAAATAAGGGCCCGGGCTATAAAACAAGTAAATACGGTATTTGTTTGTTTTTGTTAATTACTGGGCCGTATTTCAAACTGTTATTTAGGATTTGGTACAAAGATACACATTGACAAACAGAAATGTGTACTTGTCTTTTAGTGATTGTAGAGGGTCAATATGTCTCAAAAAGAATAATATTAGGGTATTTTGAGAATTACTCCGTCGTATTTCAGTCAGTTTATGTGAGGTTTGACAAAGAGATAATTTTTACAGGTCCCATACATATACGTACAAAAATACAGAAAAAGTTAGAAGGTTAAATAAGCCCATAATTTTAGGGCTTTTGTTTAACTACATATCAAAAGAAAAAATAATTAATAAATAAAAAATTAGCGTTGCCTATTTTTTTATAATTATAGAAGGAGTTATAATAACATAAAAATTGTAATTTTAGGATTTTATGACAATTGCTCCCCAGTATGTCAGATAATTTACACGGAATTTGGTACAAAAATACTTTAATACAGGTCTCAAACAGAGATTTAAACAATTTTTGTCTTTTAATAAATTTTTATAAATAATAATTTTCGGTCTTATTGAAATATTTGTGCGTACGTTAACAATCTGACATGAGGGCTTATGCAATAATGCCTTTTTTTCAGGTCTTAATCAGTAATATGGCCAATTTTCGATTTTTCCAATGTTTTTCAGTTTTTCTGGTATCATAATTGGCCATGTTGTGGTTGCATGTTGGAGACATGTTGCCTTCCCTCGCAAATGCTTGTCTCTTTAATTTTACTTAAATCCAATTTACTTTAATAATTCAGTGAAAAACAGATATATATACACAATGGATGTGTTAGAACATTAAAATCTTGACGATATTACTTATCATGTCAAAGTATCGTTTACGTTGAAGTCCACTGAGAATTATATATTCTAATTATAATATTTACGTTTCCGCGGAGATCGCTTCTCAGTGGCTCAGCAGTATGTCTACGAACTTACAACGCTTAAAACTGGGTTTCGATAGCCATGGTGGACAGAGCACAGATAGCGCATTGTGTAGCTTTGTGCTTAATTTAAAACAAGAACAACTCTTGATAGATCTGCAGAACACTGAAACTACAGTGTATTGTTTTTGAAGCCATTTTACATTTAGTTGAAAGTACAACAGCGTTATAATTGTAGTTTACTTTCTGACACACAAACACAAAGTAACAACTGTTATTCTCAACTTTGTTTAACGCAAACTGTAATTTATTATAGCAAATTTTGATAAACGTAACGATATATACATATATGTATACGAGGTCTGTTCAAAAAACACGCGGACTCTTTGAATTGCGAGGCTCCAGTTGGTTCCAGGGACATCCGCTTGGTGTCGCTAGGTTTGCACAGATCAGCTGATTAAGACGCCGTTTCCCGATTGCAGATATCTTCATTTGTGTATTAGCTACGCGGTTTTAAGTGAAGTGCGATTTTTTTCATTTGGCGGATTTCAGAATGAATGACCTGAAGGAGTAACGACTTGCTGTGAAATTTTGTGTTAAACCTTTAAAATCTGTGACTAAAACTTTTGCAATGCTTAATACGGTTTACGGTGATGTTGCTATAAAGCGTACGGCATGTTTTAAGTGGCATGAACGTTTTAAAGATGGTCGACAGTCCATTGAAGATGATGAGCGTCCTGTACGTCCTTCCACGTCAACTGACGACCCACACGTCGACAAAATCAACACCGTAGTGCGGGCAAATCGACGTCTGAGTGTCAGGGAGCTTGCTGAAGAGTGTGGAATATCAGTTAGATCTTGTTACGAGATTTTGACCGAAAATTTGAAGATGCACTGCGTTGCTGTGAAATTTGTGCCTTAAAACTCGTGAGTTTTCGGCCAAACACTCGATCACCGTTCTTCCCAACCCCTACTCACCTGAACTAGCTTCTTGCGATGTTTCTTGTTCCCCAAATTCAAAAGAACCTTTAAAGGAAGAACATTTGAGACGATTCCCAAGATTAAGGCAAATGCGACGAAAGAGCTGGAGGACATTACAAAAGAAGCGTACCAGGACTGTTTCAACAAGTGGAAACACAGTTGGGATAAGTGTGTGCGTTGGGGAAGAGAGAACTTTGATGGGGGTTCAGACCTGTAATTCTAAATAAAGTAAATTTTGTTTTATGACGTCAGTCCGCATATTTTTTGAACAGCCCTCGTATAGCAACATTTTATTTTATATTTTCAGAAGCTTTATTAATGTAACATCGGCAAATGCCACCGATAATGTCGCAAATACATCTGGGGTAGGACATTATATTGTACTAACTTACAGTAAAACCACAGTTATATAATTCTGACATATTAGTTTATCAACCATTCTATAAAATGTTCATCAAATAACAGACTTACAACAGCAAAGCTACATGTAAAATTTCGGAACCATTTCTATTATGCGATCTTAAAAAATCAGTAAATTGACGTCAACATGATATTTATATTGCAGTTCTAATATCTGTAAGAGATCTGTTGGTTTTGATGTATAAACACAGAATTACATACATCATAGAGTAGATTTTATTGAAATCTTTCTTTGTAGACGCAATTATCAATGAAAGTGCTTTGCTTTTCCCTTGCAACACTCATGAGATATTCACTGAAGAAAAACAAATATTTGTATGTGTTTTTTATTGTTTTGCATCCGAAATTAATCCCTTTTTGTAATTTTTTATTAGTTAAATATCAAACATATCATCTTTGTGGAAATTTCAATTGTTTTATTTATTGCTCAGCTGTAACAAATACTGCTCAGTCATAAAAATATTACCCAATTATAATTGGTGCGGTAGTTTCCGAGATCTGAGTTCTGGTGTAAACTGCAAACTGTATTATAATGGAATAAAATTTATAATAATTGCAATTTATTCTCCCAGACTAATTGAAATCATAAAAGTTTTGTTCAAAAAAACAAATATATAAATAGCAGTTCGACAAATATTATGTCTGTCGTATTCCATTCTGCCTAATGACCTTTTGGTATTGAGCAAAAGGCTTTGTTAGCAAAGGATATGGCAGAAGTAGCGTGGTTGACATTTTTCTTTTTTTTAGTGTAACTCATGAGTTCCTGGAGTTGTGACTCTTGTTATTGATTTTCATTCCAGCAGTCAAGATATTATTTATTCAGATTAGAAGCCTGGGTAGTTTGGTGACATGAATTGAGGTTTATACGTTTCAATTATGTTTTATGTTTTCTTCTAAAGTTTAAAGAACAGTATAGCACGTGGGCCAGATAATACTTATTTAGCGGTTTTGAAAGAGGTTAATTATAGGGCATGTGATTCACTTACTATTAGCTGTAAGAAAAAAAGGTTTGCTATAAATTGAGATCAGTCAAAATGAATTGATGCCACGGGTGGGTCCTCATTGTTGAGACCTTTGATCGTTTTTATTTAGATCATTGATATAGAAAAAGGAATGATCAATAGTTTATTAAGATTTGCTGGTTAAATTAATATTTTTATGTTGTTGGCTTTGGGAATGATGTTACCGTCTTACAAGAGGACATGGATTATTTGATGAAAAGATGATAAATGGCAGATGGCTTTTAACTATAATATGGAAATGGATTTTTTAAGGGAATTGATAGTATTAATGTAAGCCATTTTTACGTCCCCCAGTGGCTCAGAGGTATGTCTGCGCATTTAAACGCTAAAATACGGGTTTCGATATCCGTGGAGGGCAGAGCACAGATAGCCCATTGTGCAGTTTTGTGCTTAATTCTAAACAACAACAACGTAAGCCATTTTTTCATAATTAAAGATGAGAATGGTCAGAGTAAGGACACAAATATAAATTTTGGCTGTTACAAAGTAATCTTCAGGTAAGACAACTTTATTTTTTCTAACAGGGTGGTTGGCTTCTGAAAGAGATTTACTTCCTACGTGCTAGATGCAGTTAATTAAAATGTTTGTTCTGAGTTTCACGCAAAGCTACGCGAGGGCTATCTGTGCTAGCCGTCTCTAATATAATAGTGTAACACTAGAGGGTAAAGCAGCTAGTCATCACCACCCACCGTCAACTCTTGGACTACTCTTTTACCAAGGAATAGTGGAATGGACCATACATTGTAACGTTTCCACGACTGAGAGGACAAGCATGTTTGAGTCAAGTACACTAATCACCTGGCCATGCCAGGCCTCTCATAGCTTGAAAAAGAATTTAGTTTAATTTAGTTAGTTAGCTATACGAGGGTTATCTGCACTAGCCATCCCTAATTTCGCAGTGTAAGACTAGAGGGAAAGCAGCTAGTCATTACCGCCCATCGCCAACTCTTGGGCTACTCTTTTACCAACGAATAGTGGGATTGAGTGTCACGTTATAACGCCCCCACGGCTGAAAGAACGAGTATGCTTGGAGTTATGGGGATTACAACTTGCGACCCTCAAATTACGAGTCGAGTACCTTAAGTATCTGGTCATGTTGGGCCATACCCATTCAGACTGTCATATGTAGGAAATCCACTTTGTATAGAAGTAACATTTTACTTGTGTCCTGTTAGGGGGATATTGCTGGAGATGTGGCTTTTATTTTGAATCTGCTTTCTCAAGCGTCACTGCTGTGTATCTGTGTACTAATGTCAGATGCAATGTTCTGACTTTTACATAAAGGATGATCAGCGAGCGCCAAGAACTTGTGCTTTGAGATGAATATCGTCATTTTTGTGAGTGTTTGGGTTGACATGGAGGATGTGTGAGAGCGAGGTGAAGTGAGGAAGAAAGGAATATGCTACCAGTAAAAAACAAAACCTCATAGTTTTCTCATATTTCACTGATATAGTAATAAACATGAATTTGTGATGTTTACATTTTGTATGAGTCGAGTCAATTCTTGATAAGAATCAGTACAACTTTAATAAAAACTCGTTTTTTAGTGTTGGAAGACCGTAGATGTATCGTTGCGCCACTGGAGGGGACGCAAGATTTTATGAAAACATGTACATATTGCAAATAAATTCAAGACAGGAAGAAGTGCTATGTATCTATTTGTAACTCTTGTAAAATATAAGTCCTCTGTTGAGACAGTGATGCATCCCCCTCGCGCCAAACATTCTTGCCCTTTTAGCCGTGGGTGCGTCATAATGTGACGGTCAATCCCACTATTCGTTGGTAAAAGAGTAGCCCAAGAGTTGGCGGTTGGTGGTGATGACTAGCTGGCTTCCCTCTAGCTTACACTGCTAAATTAGGGACGGCTAGCACAGATAGTCCTCGAGTAGCTTTGTGCGAAATTAAAAAAACAAACAAACAAACAAGGACAGTGGTAAGCCTACTGATTTATAACACTAAAATCAGGGGTTTGATTTCCCTCGGTGGACATAACAGACAGCCCGATGTGGCTTTGTTATAAGAAAACACACACATATTTATTACAAATCAAAATAAGTAGTTGCCTTTTCATACAAATTACTGGTTAAGTCTTATTCCGAACACAAGGATGCGGACTTATAGACAAAGTTTCAGAGTAAGGATACAAGAACGATTCTGGGATGGAAGAGCTGCATCATTTTAATATCTTTTAACATTTTCTTTTAAGAAAAGAAGTGTAAGAGGTAAGTTTAAGGAAGTTTATCAGATCGATAAGATAAAGACATCAGATTTTTTGTGCTGCTTTCTGAATAAAACAGGACGTTAGGATACAAGCAAGAAATTTGGAAAAACGCAGACAAGACTCTAGTTAAAACAGATTTTTTCTCCTGTGTTATTAACTTATGAAACTAATGACTTTTCAGAACAGAAAGGGTAAGTTTATTTTTTCTTTTTTATGGAAGGGGTATACAAGGACAACGTGAAACAACAAATGGTCTCTTGTTGTCTGTATGTCAAAAGATGACACTAACCTTATCAGTTATGAAAGTAACGACTGGTAACTGATGTTTCCTGGTTTGTTACTTGTAAAAAAATTTTACAGTTACATAACGATTTTTACGTGGAGAAGGAGCCATATGTCTGACTGTTATTACTATATCTCACCAACTCTGTGCAGAATAAGTTTTGAGAAATGTATTTTAAAATAAGCCAGCAACTGTCTTGACAGTGTTTCAGATTTTCTCTAAAACAGACATTTTTGAAGAATATAACAAAATAGAAAAGTGAGAAAAGATCAATTTGCCCATCAAAATAACCCCTGAAACAAACAGTTTCACATTACTGGACAAACAGTTCTACAAGCTTGTAACTCCAGACAAAACTTTGTTGTCGAAGATGAAGTCACACCAGAGTTCCCAAAGTTTAAACCTGTAACGTATTATATTAATTCTGGTATTTCCGTCTTTTTCATAACTTATTTCATCTCGCTAGCCTGGCACTGGTTATTGATTCGTGCTTTATCAGTGAAAGAGGGATTTCTCGAGGTATTTCCGTTTCCATCCACATAAAAACTCTTGACATAGGATTTATATATCCCAGTCGCCCTGGATGACCTTATGTCCAATATTAGTTGTTTATTTGTATTAATTTCTGCACTAATCCGCTCATTAATTCTATCTTGCTTTCAACGCATTCAATTTATCTACACTTTTCCCTTTATTACAAACTTTCACAAATTAGGCACACACCACCTATTAGCCACGAGCGAGGCGGTGGAGCATTGATTTAACCTCGAGCGCCCTTGACGATTAATTAGTTCTACTGAATTAATTAATTTCACATTAAAAAACTTCTAGAGAGAGAGAGAGACTGCTATAACAACATGCAGAATTTTATTTAAACAAATAACGCGTGTAGTTAACAGAGGTTAATGGCTGTAATATGTACGCGGTTAGATTAACTGACACAAAATGTCCCAGTCTTGTTTAGCTAATAGTTGCAAAAATAAATCATACATTTGGATGATGTTCCATTTCTCTGTCTGCCTATAAATAATGTAAAGTGGTTCTTACGTGCTGAAATGGTACAAGAAGAGATCTATAAAAGTGTAAAGTGACAACGAAACAGTGTCGTTCATGGCGTATTTGTTTTGAAGGCTCAATACATCAATGTACGGAGTTAAACATGTTAAAATGTTGAACATTTTAGGTATGTATGTTGTGTACAGTGGCGAATTTAAGGTTACGTTGGATTAGAAGCTAATAATTTTTGTAGGTCCTACACCCATGTAATTTTATATAGAATAAAATTATTAATTACAGGCTTAACCTCCTGTAGACCCTACACAAATACGCCATTGGTTGCGTATAAAAAATTTTGAAACACAATATGAGAATTTATATATTGTTTTCACGAAGAAATTACTTGTATTTTTTATACCCAACTAGAAACGTTTGTTTTGAATTTCGCGCAAAGCTACACGAGGACTATCTGCGCTAGTCACCACTTACCCCAACTCTGAGGCTACTCTTTCTCTAATGAATAGTAGGCTTCATCGTGACATTGTAGCTTCCTCACAGCTGAAAGGGCGAGCATGTTTTGGCGTGACGGGGATTCGAACCCGCGACTATCAGATTACGAGTCGAGCGCCCTGACCATCTTGCGAACTATTAATGTACTACCCTTGTTGTGTAATCAGAGTCACTACTGCTTGTATACAGAAAATTAAAAGAAAAGAGAATTCCCAAGTTTGATTTTGTTTTTGCAGTTAACGAAAGAATTACAACCGAAAATATGGCACTCTTTGTAATTCATTTGGAGACATAAGCCATAACAGTCAACGGTATCTCTTATTATTATTTTTCCATATTAAAAAAATACGTGTGGACCTCTTGCAACTCTTTAAATTTTTTGTTTATTTGTTTGAAATTAAGCACAAAGCTATACAATGGTCCACCACGGGTATCGAAACCCAGTTTCTAGCGGTTTGAGTCCGTAGGACTACAGCTGGATAATAAATCTAAGATATGTAATTATAGTATATTTAATTATCTTTTATGTTAAAATTATAATTTTTGCACAACAATATAACTATGTTTAATTATATGTTTGATTATAATATTTGTTCTAATGAGAAATATCAATATTTTAAAGCAATAATATTCAACATTGTATTATTACAGTGAACCACAATAGACAACTAAAACTGCGCATGCCACGACGTATAAATGAGTTATGCTCAAATTCAAAATTTAATTAAACTACTTAATTATCGTGGTATATGAATAAAGTTGACATCTAAACATGGATAATAAACCGAATTTTAATATTATGTAAGTTTTAAGTTCTTAGTTTTATAAAGAAATATCTAATAACAACCTCAATCTCTAACAGCGTGGGATATGTGACATTTGTTCTCTAAGCGTCCCTTCTTCTCGAATTTATTTTCCACCCCTTCGCAAAGTACGGAATATAACGTAAATTACTCTCTATAAGGATTGGTAAAGAAAATTTTTACGTTTGACTTGAATTTCAGCAGAACAAAAATGGTTATTTGTTTTTAATTTTGCCCTTAGCTACACGAAAGTTATCTGCCCCTAACTGAGCAGTATAAGACTAGAAGGACGGCAAATAGCCATCATTACCCATCGCCAACCTTCGGGCTACTTTTTACCTAAAAATATTGTGGTTGATCGTCATATTATAATGTCCCCATGACTGAAAGGACAAGCATGTTTGGTGCGACGGGGATTGGAACCATCGACCCTCAAATTACGAGTCGAGCGCACTAATAACTCATTTATACGTCGTGGCATGCGCAGTTTTAGTTGTCTATTGTGGTTTATCTGTGCTTATTTGTACAGGTTTGTTGATAAACAGCTCATATGAAACTTCCCGAATTGACCCGGATTCAGCATAGTTTTTCACAAAAGTAGTAACAGTTGTTGGTCTATTAAATTTGCAATTTTTTTCTGGTAATTTTCCCGATGGAAAGTGTCTTTTATTTCATAAAAAGAAGTTGAATTGCACGGTTTTGCAGATGCAATCATTATTCATCTCTGTTCTACTCAATAATTCCATTGATTGATGTAGTCACGTTACACGTCTCCATGTGATTTTATGTATTAGAATCGCTGGTGATTCCTAACTGTATCGCTATTTGAAAACTAGTGGACCAAACTTTCCGGTAGGATAATATATACACACTGTACACAAGTTAAGTTGTTCAGCATAATTATACAGCAATATACAAATTGTATGGTTAGTAAATATAGTTGTGTCTATAATTTAAGTGCAGCTGGATGTCTAAAAATCCAGGCCCTTATTTATTTAAAGAAAATATTTTGTTCTTAATTATGATGTTAGGAAGACATAAGTTCAATAAATTAATTTAACATAATAATATGACACCTCATAAGTATAACCCGAGCACTTTTTCTGTAAAAACCTTTCTTTTTTCTCAGGTCGACTCCTTATCCGAGGGTCGCGGGTTCAAATCCCCGTCACACCAAATATATTCGCCCTTTCAGCCGTGAGAGCATTATAATGTGACAATCAATCCCACTATTCGTTGATAAAATAGTAGCCCAAGAGTTGGCGGTGGGTGGTGATGACTAGCTACCTCCTTTCTAGTCCTACAGTACTAAATTAGGGATGGCTAGTGCAGATAGATCTCGAGTAGCTTTGCGTGAAATTCAAAACAAACCAAACCCGTAACTCTCATAGCGTGGAGTCATGGTGACATTATGTTACACTTAACAACTCACACATGACAATAAATAATCAAGATGGCTTGCTGATTGAAACTTTTGATTCTTTCCTGAAAATATCAGTACTTCGAAAGCCTTTTGCATTCAATTCACCAATACACATGGGTTCGTGTCATTCTGTTCTTCACGAATTTGATATGTTTTATGCTGTAACGTAAGGTGTATTTCGTGTTTTGTACTTTTCATTGGAATCCGCATCTTTAACATGTATCTATAGACAGGTTTGTTTTTTTTTAATTTTGCGGAAAGCTACACGGGGGCTATCAGTGCTTCTATAGGTAGGATTCCGACATGGTTGTTAGGCGCTCGATTCGCAGTCCGTGGGTCTCGGATTTGAATCCCTTTCAATCAAATGTACCCGTCCTTTCAGCCGTGGGTGCGTTATTAAATGACAGTTAATCCAATTATTCGTTGGTAAAAGAGTAGTCCAAGAGTTGGCGGTAGGTGGTAATAAGAATTGCATTCTCTTTAGTCTGTCAGTGATAAATTAAGGACAGCTAGCATAGATAGCCCTCGTATAACGTTGCACGAAATTCAAAACAGACAAATCATAGACAATTGTATACGAGCTGATAATCGTTGGTAAAGCTTTTAACAAAGTTTCTTGCAAAGTGCATTTGTCTAACCTAACGAAACTTTCACGTGTTTACACAAAAAAAGATAGATAAAAAGATTTGTCTTCCCTATTTTCCTAAGATCTCAAACTAAACAGGAAACCTTTTTTTCTAGATTAAAGAACTGCAAAATCGCTTACATGTCTCTTAATAAAATTTGTAATATTCTTCCTTCGTTGAAAGATAACAACTTTGAATGAAAATGGAATTTATAAACTTAAGTGTGTATTCAACAAAACCTTATATCCGTCAGGCAATTTATAAAGTAAAATGTCGTTTAAATGAACACAAACTGAAAAAACTTGTTTGTTTTAGAATTTCGCACAAAGTTACTCGAGGGCTATCTTTGCTAGCCGTCCCTAATTTAGCAGTGTAATACCAGAGGGAAGGCAGCTAGTCATCACCACCCACCGCCAACTCTTGGGCTACTCTTTTACCAACGAATAGTGGGATTGACCGTCACATTATACACCCCCACGGCTGGAAGGGCGAGCATGTTTAGCGCGACGCGGGCGCGAACCCGCGAATTACGAGCGCACGCCTTACGCGCTCGGCCATGCCAGGCCAAATATACGTTCCGGTATCGGGAATCGAACCCGAGCCTCCTGGGTGAGAGCCAGGTATCCTAACTACTAGACCATACCGGAGTGAAAAAAAAAATAGCTAACAGAAATGATATTTTATCATGCAGCAGAATATGCCATTAATCACAACCGCTGTATGTTACGAGTATGCTATTAATCACAACCGCTGTATGTTACGAGTATGTCATTGATCACAATCGCTGTATCTTACGAGATGAGACCGAATTAATTTGTTATACGAGTAATTATGTATAGGAGTGTCGATGTAAAAAGTTAAACACAGAGATGTTTCTTAAAATAAAGAAAAGTGTCCTGGAATTTCAGTCTAACAGTTATACTTGTTTTAACATTGCATAGACAAGTGTGTGGGAGTGTGAAATCAGCATGTATTGCATATTGTTTTATAATTACGTTGTACACCTTACATTGTATCGTGTGTGTATTCATGTACTGGATGGGAGTGTTTGGACTGAACAGAAATGTGAAACTGACATGCACTACGAATTATAATTAGAAATATGTGTGTGTGTGTTTTCTTGTAGCAAGTCACATTGGGCTATCTGATGAGTCCACCGAGGGGAATCGAACCCGTAGATTTACCGCTGTACCAGCGGGAGACAGTTCTCATTAGGAACGAGTTTTTTAAAATATATTATTGTATTTTCCACTTTCCACGAGAAGTGATCGAAACATGTAGCGAAATATAATTGTTTTGCGATAATAAATAATTTAGGTTTTAAAGAGGTATCATTGTTATTAATTAAACCTCACGTGCTATACGATTAAACCAATTAATTATGCCGTTTATGCTATTGAATTGATTTAAATTTTGATTGGTGATAATATGAGTTAGAAGGCCTACCTTTAGGTTGAGTTAATTGTTTTGATTGCTTTTGTAAATGTGGGAAAACTAATGGACCTAACTTAATCCTTAGATAATGTATATATATTATGCCTGAACTTTACATCTTAAGAACGTTCAATTTCAAACCCACAACACAAGCAATCTCATTAACTCGTGTTATTTTATGTCCAACTACACTGAAAAACACTTGCCCCAGATTTACCAATAACCAGTGGTCAAGTGCGCCTATGAGAAGGCCTAAATATATTTGGAAATAACCAAAAACCACGATCACAAACTTTTATCTGGATAATTTCATGACTATTATCATGACCTACAAAATTGTTTAAAACAGTAAATGCTTTTGCACAAGATTTGTATTTGTATGTTTCTCCCCTGTATTTGTGTGTGTGAAATACGCATATTCATGATCAAGTTTCCTGTAGGGCCTTAGTGGAGAAACACCTGTAGCGGTAGTTCGTTATTAGTTTCTGCCAATCGTTGCGCCCCCCAGTGGCTCAGCGGTATGTCTGCGGACTTACACGCTAAAATCCGGGTTTCGATACCCGTGGTGGGCAGAGCACAGATAGCCCATTGTGTAGCTTTGTGCTTAATTCAAAAACAAACAAACAAACAAACTGCCAATCGTTGAAAACAACTCATGTGGGTTGAAGTAGAATATTCACAGTTACGACAGAAAGTGTTCGTACCCCTGTGTCGTGAGTAGGTCTTTTCCTCATAACTTAAAAAGTATCATGATTAGGATAATGAAAGTAGGATATATTATAAATATTATACTAACACAAATCAACATGAACTGTTTATAAACAAATAACCAAACATCGGAGGGGCAGAAAGTTTTCGTGTGTCTACTTTAATGGTCAGTTGTGTAGCCTTTCAGGAGAATTACTTCGCGCAATCTCTCTTAATAGCCCTCTATGATCGTTTGACAGTACTCGGCTGGTATTTTCTTCCATTCTTCTTTACAGAAGGCCTCCAATTCTTGCAAATTTTTCGAATGACGCTGATGAATCTTGGTCTTCAACTCATGACAAACGTTTTCAATTGGACTGAGATCGAGTGACTGCGATGGCCACTCCAGAACGCTTATGTGGTTCCTCTGCAACCAGGATTGCACATATTTCAATGTGTGCTTACGGTCATTATTGTGCTGGAAGATCCAACGACGCCCAAGCCGCAAGTTTCGAGCATCATTCTTGATATAAGAGCCTAATATATCAACGTACTCTTATTTTTTTCATGATTCCGTTAAAGCGGTGAAGGCTGCCTACACCAGAAGAGCTGAAGGAACCCAATAACATGATCAAGCCACCTCTGTGTTTAACTTTAGGGACAATGTTCTCTGGAAGATTTGTTTTCCTTCTTACGGAAAAGCATGGCCGAACGCGTTAAGGCGTGCGCTCGTAATCCGAGGGTCGCGGGTTCGCGCTAAACATGCTCGCCCTCCCAGCCGTGGGGGTGTATAATGTGACGGTCAATCCCACTATTCGTTGGTAAAAGAGTAGCCCAAGAGTTGGCGGTTTGTGGTGATGACTAGCTGCCTTCCCTCTAGTCTTACACTGCTAAATTAAGGACGGCTAGCACAGATAGCCCTCGAGTAGCTTTGTGCGAAATTCCAAAACAAACAAAATCTTACGGAAAATATTGCGAACATCATTGTGGTCGAAAAGCTCGATTTTAGTCTCGTCTGACTAAAGAATACTTTTCCAATAGGTAAAGGGCTCATCTACATGCTGTCTTGCATACCTCAATTGTGCTTCCAAATAAACAGGCTTTAAACATGGAGTTCTACGAGGATAGCATGCTTTGAACCCAGAAGAGCATAACATATTCAAAACTGTAGAGGTGCTTACTTCAACCCCAATTTCCAATTATGTGTTAAACGAGGGTTCCTACCAACTTTTCTGAGAAACTTTCTCTTAATTCTCTCTGAAATTTTGGTGGGGCGTCCGGAACGAGGGTGGTTAGCAGTTGATCCTGTAAACTTAAACTTGGCAATTATGCTTTGAACAGTAATTTTTGGCATGTTAAGTTGTGTAGCAATACCGGAATGAGACACACGATACTTGTATTTTACAATAATTCTTATTTTTTTAATCACTGGACAATTGTTTCCTGTTCCCCATGATGACCAAGCAGATAATGACGGAGACGGAGCTAAATTGCCGTAAGTACATTTTTTGCTGGCTAAATTCCAATAATTATAAGCCCGGTGTCAAGTTCTGGAGTGGTGTGTTGTAGTTTATCAGCTTTTTCACACGTGCTGAACAGTACAAACACTTTCTGCTCCTCCTATTTTTGGTTATTTGTTTATAAACAGTTTCTTTGTCGTTTAATCAACATAAAAAATGTGTAGATGTTTTCCAGTGTAATATTTATAATATACTATACTTCTATTAGCCCAATCGTGATACTTTTTAAGTTTATGAGCAAAAAACCACTCGGAACGCATGCGTTCGAATACTTTTTGTCGTAACTGTATGTTTGGTCATTGGAATGTCAAAGATGTAAAAACTTAAATACAAGGTTAGTATTTACGTCAACGGATTTAATGCACATAATACTAAACAAAAAGGCCTGGCATGGCCAAGCGTGTTAAGGCGTTCGACTCGTAATCCGAGGGTCGCGGGTTCGAATCCCGATCGCACCAAACATACTTACCCTTTCAGCTATGGGGACGTTATAATGTGACGGTCAATCCCACTATTCGTTTGTAAAAGAGTAGCTCAAGAGTTGGCGGTGGGTGGTGATAACTAGCTGACTTTTCTCTAGTCTTACACTGCTAAATCAGGGACGGCTAGCGCAGATAGCCCTCGAGTACTGTAGTTTTCAGCGAAGTTCAAAAGAAAAAAACTAAACAAAAAAGGCAGGTACTATTCTCACTTTTAAGGCTGCTATATTAAAGGCTTTTTTTAAACAGCTACCATAAATAACCGTAAATCTATTATTATAGAATTATTCTACACATCTCAAAGTTTAGATATATAAAGAGCAATAGCTCTCAAATTGTTTACCATAACAAAATGTTTGTTTGCTTGTTTTGAATTTTCGCGCAAAGCTACACGAGGGTTATCTGCGCTAGCCATCGCTAATTTAGTAGTGAAAGACTAGAGGGAAGACAGCTACTCATCACCACCAACCGCCAACTCTTGGGCTACTCTTTTACCAACGAATAGTGGGATTGAGCGTCATATTATAATGCATCTTCAGCTGAAAGGTTGATCATGTTTGGTGTATAGGAAAATGAAACTGTGGAATTTGCAAATGCCACAGTTGTCACGTTATCAACAGGGATACCATTATGGTTTCTTATGATATATTTTCCATGGGTATAATTGGGCTTGTTAATCGCAGTGCTACTCATTCAAGCAATATAAAATTAACATGTCTGAAGAGAGGAGAAATGCTATTATACTAAAGGCTACACCGAGGTTGCTCTCGGAAAATACTGTACACTGCAAAGGATTTACAGAGAGTCTTGTTTCAGTGTTGCTGTGTGCAAGTCCATTAAAATTTAAGGAGAAAGTTTGTGCTTGTGATAATACACTTACAAACAATCAACAGAATGAAACTGCTGCTGAAGTCGACTATGGTGTAACAGACAAAAGCCAGCTGTGCAGGTGCATCAATGCATGTTATGTTGTCACGTGTCTGGAGTTACCATTTTAAACTGTTCATAGAGATCTTCAGTTAGCTTTGAAAATATTTTATTGAAAACTACATCATGTTTAAGCACTAAAACAGACGGATTTAACCTGATGAGCCGATGACCAATGGCTTGCCAATATCTTAATGACTGACGGAGAACACTTCACCAATTTTGTAAGTGTCAACACGCACAACTGTATTTCTTGTATGGAAACTAATTGACATGCAACACTTTATACACACATAAATAATGTTATGGTAATAAACAAAGTTGTTTCATAGTTTATTTTGTGATTACATTGTACTTTAAAAAAAAGCCATCAGCATGTAGATTATACATCTACGCAATCAGTACTGAAAGATACCTACAATGTTCACAACCAATGTGATTCTCATGCTATACTATGTGATAAAGGCTACAGTTTTTATTGAGGATGGTGCCCCTGAGGACAAAATAATTTCTCGTGACCTCTTTTGTGAATGGCCATTTAGTTCACTAGGCATAACGCTAGATGATTTGTTGTGGGTGGTACCCAAAGTTGCACATGTACAGTTAGAAGATTCGTGTAATTCCAGTCCTCAAGGACGTAACTATGTATTTAGTGGCCAGCTTTTTAGGTGAGATGTGAATTTTTGCCATAATGGCTATTCACGCACGGACGCAATGTATTTTGAACTTGTGAATGATTAGACATTAGGTTAACATGTCACAACTATGAAACACATTACCCATAACACTACTAAGCAATTTGATCTTTCTAAGCCATAGAATTTATGAAATGTAACGCAATGAATTGCGAAACTTCCTTTAAAAATACACTCTAGTTGCTACGAAATGTTCATCCTATAAAGATATAACAATTCGTGTCCGGTTTTTACATGGTTTTCCTGTTCTAGAGGATGTTTCGTTACTAAAGCTCTTTGTTGATACTCTTTTATGATCTTATTGCATGTAGCCTGATGAGGCAGAGATTTAAAAAAGAGCTAAAGCCAGCGTTGAAAACGTTGCGTTAGAAAAAAAAATATTATTTGTGTTCGTTAATGAATTGACTGAAACAGTAATTTGTGGTTTCTTGATACGTTTGATTCCAGGGCTTTTGTAGAGGTCGGCAAACAGAAGCTTATAGCATTTGAAAACAAATCACAAATCTCGGATTTTATATAAACTATGTAGACATCTTATTCGTTCCTAAAATGCCTTAATGTTAAATTATATCTGTTTCAAAGCTATATAAATTAATTTCTATGATAAAACGTCAGGTAAGACCCGTTAGATTTAACGTGTATGGGAAAATACACGTGGCTCATGGATTTGGAAAAGAAAATTTCAGGATGTATGGAAAAATTGAAAAATTTTCTTATTCAAATTTTGGAATTTTTAATGAACTAAGTTAAGTTAAGTGTATGTTTCTTACAGGCGTAATTAAATGCAATTTTCTGGACAAAACTTTTCTCACAAATATCGCACAGATACTGCCTTATGCCAGTATGCATGGTCTCACGCTGTTGGAAAGTTTTGTATTTGAAATTCCTTCTCATATGTTCATATCTGACATTAGTCAGTAGTAAAAGACAATTTCGATTGTTCTACAACCGTATGGTTTAATTCCTTCAGGACAGCCGACAGATTTTTGAAAACATAAATTGTCTGAAGTTTAAAAAGCCAGTTGTTTTGATGAAGATGGACTACGAAATTTCCGAAAAGTTGGAATGAAGTTTTTTTTGCTTTTTACTTTGGTTCTGAATGTAGTTATTCTAACAGGTTAACCCTCTTATGATGTTCCATTATATAGCCAAAATAAATATTAATGAGACACAGATTAAAAACTACAACTAATAAAGCTTATCTTTGTTCGTTAATATAAAGTAAATCACTTGATTTTTAAGCAGTAATTTGTGGGTTTTTTCCAAATGCAGCTATTCAGAGCTGATCTTGACTTGACATGACAAGAGTTCATGGCAGCATGCCTGTTGCCAAGGTCGTTGAGACTCAGTAACAAGCTGAGGAGATTTGAGTTGTCACTGATGGTGCTTCAATTACGTAGAAGGTGGATCTGTTGATGGGTGTCAGCCATCATCTTTGTCACAGCCATGGAATTCATTTATTGTTGTTGATAGCCCAAAAATAACGAAGAAAGATTTGTTTGTTTTTTAATTTTGCGCAGACGAGAGCTGTCTGCGCTAGCTGTCCCTAATTTTGCAGTGTAAGACTAGAAGGAAGGCAGCTATTTATCACCACCCACTGCCAACTCTTGGGCTACTCTTTTACCAACGAATAGTGAGATTGGCCGCCATATTATAACGCTCCCACTGCTGGTAGGGCGAGCATGTTTGGTGTGGTAGGGATTCGAACCCGCGACCCTCGGATTACCAGTCGAGCGTCCTAACCATCTTCTATATTAAGGATCAAAAACAATTTTGGTAGATAATTTATATATTTTTTTAACATAATAGTAATTTTAGGCTTATTTTATTTTCAGTACTAGACTCTAGGCCAAAAGGTAATGTTTTACGACAAAAACTCTCAGTGGCGACTTTATTAGGTATACTTATATAGTACCAGGCACTTTTGTATCCAGAACAACCAGAATTCTTCACGGCATAGATTCAACAAGGTGCTGGAAACACTCCTACGAGATTTTGGTACATACTGACTCAATAGCATCACCCAGTTCAGGGCCAACGACGGAAGAAACAACAAAGTTGGAGAAGACAATAAACTAACAGAATTATCATTTTGTTCTCAGAGTTATTTCTCTCGGTGTTGTTCACAACTTGCTTCATCTTAAAAAGTACTTCAACAAGTAATAAAATACTGAATTTGTTGTTACCACTTTCAGAATTTTTTTTAATATGAAGAGGCGGACGCGCAAAGGTTACTTCGTTGAATTATGGGGGAGTTGATATTTAAAGTTTGAAAATCATTGTATTAACTTAAACCAATTAATATACACTGTACTAATGTATCCACGCTAGGTGGCAACGGAACTTGACATATCTTCTTAGGGTCACGGGTTTGAATCCCTGTCACACCAAACATACTTGCTATTTCAACTTTAGTTTCATTATAATATGACGGTAAATCTTACTATTCATTGGTAAAAGAATAGCCCAAGGGTTGACATTGGGTGGCAATGGACAAGTTGACTTTCCTCTAGTTTAATGCTGCTAAATTTGGTACGGCTTGGACATATAACACCTGTGTAGCTTCGCGTGAAATTTAAAAACAACAACAAATAAAACCAGTTATGAGCTATAACTGTACAATTAGACTTATATGCAAATTATAATGGAAAATTATTCATTATACTCTGCAAAAAACGAAAGCTGTTGTGATATAACCTAATTACGTTAATTAATATATTATATATTTAAATGTAAGTGTAAAAGTTCATAAAACATATAATGTGTGACCAAAATGCACAAAATTAAACCATTTCGAGTTGGTATTCTCGTTGCCAGCTGTGTTCTTAATTGTTTTAAAAGTTCATAACTTTGGTAAATAAATGTATAGAGTTATACAAGCGCTGTAATTTGCATCAAAATACTCTTTCTTTGCAAGCATTCAGACTTCTTATTCCATTTAATGTTTTGACCAATTTATTGTTGTCCGATGAAGACTCTGGTGAGAGTGCCGAAAGCTCGCAAATACAGAAAAGTATTTTAATATTTATAATTCTACATACTAAATGTATCGTTACATGTAATTCTAATAATAATAACTGCTAACTTTCCTAAATTGGCTGGAAAATTTCGGAACTGTTGCCAACTTCCTGTGATCCCGTCGCTTACTGTACTCGTTAAAATTACCGCTGTTAGTGTATTTTACAGAATACATTTCCGTAGTTTTCGAAAAGATATAATTGTAGACAAAATATATTTTCAAGAAGTTTGTTTTGTTTTGTTTTGGAATTTCGCACAAAGCTACTCGAGGGCTATCTGTGCTAGCCGTCCCTAATTTTGCAGTGTAAGACTAGAGGGAAGGCAGCTAGTCATCATCACCCACCGCCAACTCTTGGGCTACTCTTTTACCAACGAATAGTGGGATTGACCGTCACATTATACACCCCCACGGCTGGGAGGGCGAGCATATTTAGCGCGACGCGGGCGCGAACCCGCGACCCTCGGATTACGAGTGCACGCCTTAACGCGCTCGGCCATGCCAGGCCTTTCAAGAAGTAAGCGAACATTTAAAGAAACCTAGAAAAATCTTATATCTTCTATTTGTTTTAAATGTTGTAACGGTCCGGCATGGCCAGGCGGGTTAAGGCGTTCGACTCGTAATCTGAGGGTCGCGGGCTCGAATCCCCGTCGCACCAATCATTCTTGCCATTTCAGCCGTGGTGGCGTTATAATGTTACGGTCAATCACACTATTCATTGTAAAAGAGTAGTCCAAGAGTTGGTAGTGGGTGGTGGTGACTAACTGCCTTCCCTCTAGTCTTACAATGCTAAATTAGGAACGGCTAGCGCACATAACCCTCGTGTAGCTTTGCGCAAAATTAAAAAAAACAAACAAATAAACAAGTGTTGTAACCTTACTTTACGGTATTTTATTTACCTCTAATAGGAGTTCCAGGTGGCCAGTAACTCGATAAGTGACAGATCACATCTTAAAACACTATTCCCTCTTTCCCCAGTCGCACAGCGGCATGTCTGCGGACTCACACTGCTAGAAACCTTATTTCAAAATACAAAAAAAACAACGACAAAAAATCACTCTATTTACCACATAATATATATGTCCAATTGTTTCAGTCATTGGCTGTAGCAATTATCAACGTTGAGCTTCGTTACTAACACAAACGTAATCTAAAAAAACAAGGTGTGAATCATAATATTTTCAAGGTAAATCAAAATAAATATAACATAAAGACATAGTTTACAAAGAAGAAACGAATTATCTCATGTGAAGTTAATACACTTTGAGGAAAAGTAAGGTCACTATCAAGCTAACTATCTTTCATCATGTTGTGTTTCTAGTCAATATTACTTCAAAACAATGCGCCTGTTCTGGTGATTAGCAGCAAATGTGTCTATAACAGTATCAATATCGAGTTGTTTTGTCCTCCTGGAGTTTACTGATATGACAGCAAGGTTGCTGGTGTGGTTGTTACCACTGCTGTTGAGCAAGTAGGTCTTGAGAAGCTTCAGACATGAGAAACTTCTCTCACAGGCAGCTTAAGTGACAGGCAGGGTCACAGCGATGCATACAAGTTTGTGGAGATCTATCAAGGTATCATTGTATGGTTCCAGCATGGTTGCAAGCTCCAATGGTGTGGATACTTCCCGCCCCTTGTCTTTCTTCCTGGCAATTAGCCAGTTCAACTGGTGGACCTCTACTGCGAGGTCATCCTCTGCCACATCATAGTTTGCTGCCATTCCTGAGAGTGCTTGCTTGTCCAGAAATGTGGAGTGTTTGGGGTTCAATGCAGTTGCACCCATCAGAACACTGCAGACATCAGAGAAGAATCTTCTTTTCAGCTCGTTGAGCATCTTGTTTATGATGACACAGAAGGTGTGTCTCCTGGCATCTGGTGTTAGTTCATCTCTTTGGCCAGAACTAGATGTGATTATGAATTTGTCCAGGTGTCTGGGGGCTGATCGCTGTCCACCTTGACGCACCGTCTAAATGCGTATTCCCACTTCTTACATATATCTTCAGCAGACTCTTCCAAGTCTTTCCATGCTGCTTGAGAGGGTGGATGGCGTGCTGCTGGCATCTGGATCTCGAACGAGTTGAGCCGATCGTTAGCGGTAGGCATAGCGTATATCATTGTCAGGGGCTCGGTGATCATACGTTTAAGGCGTTCGAAGTGGGAACCGTGCTCTCGAACAAAGCAAACCTGTGGCCTGGATATTGAATAGTCATAGCAGCACCAAAACAAAATGTTTAAATTACAGTTGACCTTCACAGCAAGGCTGGTTTCTTCATAAGTTCACATTATTCACACAGGCCAAACTGTGATTGTAATATTGTTCTTATTATCATAAGTGTGACAAGTACCTGTTACAATAATGTAACTACTACATTACATTAAATTAGGCACTTCTAAATAGCCCAATACTAATTTCAAAATTCATTCTAGAATTGTTTAGAAATATTATTTGTTCAGTTAACATGTACGTTATTATGTAATGATAGGTATAACATTAATTGGATTGTATTCATATTTCCATATTTACATTATTGTTTCGACGTTTAAACTAATAAAATATGTTGCTATTCATTTAGGGTAACATTTAGAATTTTCTTGAATTAAGTAGACCAATCATATGTTTGTAAATGAAATGTGGCGGCCTAGTGTCTAGACGACAAGTCTCGTGCAAGAACGGACATGCGTGGATTGCTCTGGAGTTGTATGGAAATTACAAGATTATTCGAGAAGTAGGCCTACCGGTATAAAAGACGGTGACGCGAGAAGAAGTGATACGTCAGTTTGTATTCGAAGAAAGGAAAAAGAAGAGTCAGACATTAGTTTTATTTCAAAAAAAGAGAGTCAGTTATTTGAGAAATATTAAGTGTTTGCTGTGATTATTCAACTTGGATTTGTGACTAAAGTTAGATCTACGGAAGCTGTGATTTTATTTCGTCAATCTCTACGATTCATCTGAATTACTACTTGTGCTGAGAGTTGGCGAATTTATTGAACTGTGAACTGTTTCTGAACTTCTTCATTTAAGCTTCGGAATTTCTTCGTGGGACCAAATTCACACCCTAGACTGTAATTTGAGACTTTCATTTTAGATCATTATATTAGATACAGGCCAGTACCATTTTGTATTGTGATTGATTTTGAAGTTTGAAACTAGTATTATTTTGTTTTGTAATTAATTTCGAATGTTGTAACTTAATATCTGTCACTGTTATTAAATAATTTATGTTATATCTGATATATTTGTTAATAGTTTAGTGTAATAAATTATACAAGCTGTTATCTGTGTTTTTCTGTTGCGTTTAGTCTACGAAGAACATAAAACATAAAAAATACGTAACAATGGCTAAATCAACTCAAAGTTTGACTTCCGAATAATATATCTTCTTCGAACGAGAAATTTAAATTAAATATATTTTAAAAATTATATTTTTTACATTATACTCAAGCAAAGCACGTTCTTCAAATTACACACCATCACGCTTTTTAAAAAAAAAATCAAATGACAACATTTGTATAACAGTAGAAGTAACTTAATACCAGCACTTCAAACATACTGTTGGTGTAAACGTGCTTTGTAGTCACTATGACAAAAACCTATGCCTTGGATAGGCAAAGAGAATAAAAAGTATTCATTTCTTCACATCATATAAACATAGTATTCTGAACAAATTGTTTATTTCAAAGTATACGTTCAAGGGAGGTCCAGTTCAGTCTATACTTTGATCAATGTGTAATAACTGGTTCACGTCGACAGAATGTTTGATACTTTTCAGTCTGATGCAGGTTCAGCTAATTTATCTTTTGTTAACTTGTGCTCAGTGTTATGGAAGAAGTGTTGGATTATCCGGAACTAATGTAACATAATAATATACATTGATCAATATATTGATTGAACTGGACATTCCTTGAATTTAAACTTTGAAATTAAACAGTTTTCGCAATTCTACGTTTATTTATTATAACTTAATTCTTAACCAAACAATGTTTATCTCATACTTGAGCTAACGAATAAATAAGATTTTTGTTGTTGTTATTGTTTTGTAGTTTTCCTTCATTATTGATTCTTGTTTAGATCTTAGACAAACTGTAAGGAACAGCAACGTTACATTATCTTAGAACATGTTCAACTAAATTTGATTTAATAGGATCTAATAGGAGATCTATGTTTTGTTATTCGCATTAATTTTTTTTTGTCAGTAGGACTAAATTAATTTTGCTAACAGCAACGACAAGTAAATTTATAAACCACATGTTACTATTTTTGTGTAGAACTCGGTATTTAAATAAACACAAAACAACAAACTGTAAACGAATATTAGGTTAAAGTGCACATTTTGACTGTCTGTGAACATACCATTCGAGTGACACTTTCGATTGACTCTTAATGATTAAATAATAAATAATCACTCATGTAGACTAATGACAGGAAGATATTTTAGCATTTAAGCTGTGCATAATGTTAACACTATTCAAATTAATACGAAGTATTGTATTAGACACAAAAATCAGTAAATTAAGAACTCGTGTTAGATAGTCTGTAAGTAAGATGAAGCAATATTCTGACTAAACTGTCTTTAAAGATGTTTGGAACGAAACTTGCAAAGTTAAAACCTGTAACTGTTTTTTGTGATAACTTTTACAATGAAATTGGCCATTATTACGCTTAATTAAAGTGTTCAATAGAGAAAGATTGGTATTTCAATATAAATCATACGTAAGGAAAAATATTTTCTCCAATTTAATGAGTTTGACTGAAGATGTTTTTCACTGTAACTTAAATAAACGATTTTTCACTTCGTTTACGCTTTACCTCAAGTACAAAAAATTTCAATTTAGTCACATTACAAATAAAATGACTTCTCACTTCATCCTCATAAAGAAAAAAAAGTTTAAAGGTTCGACATCAGAATACAAAAGTAAAAAGTACACTTGATTCAAGAAACCAGGTTTCGAGATCCTCGTGCGCAGAACACACACAGTTCACTGTATAGCTTGGTGTTTAATTAGAAACAAACGATTCTATTTGATTTTTCACTAAAATGTGAACTGATTGAATTGTAAGTTGCATAACACCTTTCTTTTGTTATCTTAAGATAAATCTGTGGTGTTTTATCTTTTAGTTCGTTGGTGCGTGTTTGTAATTTTATCACACTATAATGTTCAGTTATTATGACACAATCCAGAAATAGAAACCAATATTTTTTCCTCGCTTCATTCCCTAGAATTTTTGTCATTAGAAGAAAAAAACTTTAGTGTTTTTTTTGTCCCTCGGCTTTTATTTTGTCATGTTAATAACCGTATACGGACACACCTATCTCATAAAAATGTCAAAAAGCTGTTGTTACGGAAAGAAAGACAGTAAACTGAGAGATTGATTGCTGTAATCTATATTTTTTACAACGTTGGCTTGTGGTTGCCAGAATGTCTGGCTTACTTTCGTTATTTCGCTTATACAGCTTGCAAGATGTTACTTATGGCAGAGACACCTATCTCGAACATTTTCATCTTGTGTTGTCATGACAACACGAGACAGACGTACTTATCTGTCTCCTGGATGGCTAAGAGAGAATATTAAAAAACACTATTGCTTCATACTTTCTGTAGTTTGTAAAAATTATAAATTGTTCAACAGCAATTAGTATACATATTTATATATATTTTTAACGAAGACCAAACTATGGTGAAAAAACCATATTAAAATATAACACTAAAGCATTTACAAGTAGGTTTTGCCTGCTAATTTTCCTCAACTCATGTAAGTTATAAAGACTCAACATGCTCATTAGCACTTTGTATGAAGTACTAGAGGAGGTTTGAAAGTTCTCTGGTTAGCATTTTTTAAAATATTTTAGGTGGATATCCCTGTTTTGTGACTAATGACGTCTTCAGTTGCACAGCGGTATGTTTGCGGACTTAAACACTTAAAACCGTTTTAGATACTCGTGGTGGGCAGAGCACTAATATCACATTGTGTTGCTTTATTAAAAAACAACAGCCACAACGAGTAATAATATGGCATGCAGGAAAAAGTTACAAGCTTTCAAGCCTGAAAGAAACAGTAAGATAGTTATAAATAGAATATCTTAAACATAACTGTATCTCCCATTAATACTCGAATTGTAAGAATGATGCTGTTTTTCTTTTATTACCTTAATCCAAACTGACATAAAATAATTGTTGAAATAAACGAACTATAGATATAACAACTTTGATGAGTTAAAAAGTTATTTGTGGTAACTGAAGAATACTGAATGCTTTTGTTTTTCTTTTCAGTCTTAAAAATTAGATACTTATTTATTCACGAAGTTGTAAAACGTTTTCATACTTAATGTGTGTTTACCTGTGGTTCTTAGTTAATCGACTTTGACCTCAGATAATTTACTCTTTGTGCCAGTTTACATATTGTTTTGGACCATTTTCCTGGAGCTGATACCAGCAACACAATCTCGAGGACATAATTCGCTAAAATGGTTCTTATGAGATAAGCAAAGATTATGTAAAGATGTAGAAATATCAGAAACACTATTTTTCCTTTTTATTTTATGTGTAACCAATCCACTTGAGAGCGTTATTTTGTAGATGAATTAGTTTTTTCTGAGATTGAGTTTTATGCTAGACATAGATTTCCAGTGCAAACATCGTAGCTCAGAATTATGAACAGGCTGATGTATACAGTTGAATTGGTTGAATTTTAATCACGTTTTCACTTGCCATTCAGAAATAGCTTTTGCGTCTTCTTGAAACTTTGATCAAATTTTCTCAGGTTTAATTACATGTTGTTTAATACATTTCCTGGGAGATATCTCGTTAGAATGAGCTACTTAGCGTTATCCGTTAGTTGGGTAGAGTTTAGTGTCATGATTACAATGATGTGTTACTGCACAGTTACTGAATTTTGATGTGCTTTCCTTTACTACTTTATACTACTGTCGCAAATAAGATGGAACTTGAGATAAATTTCAAATAGTATTTTCCAACTGAAATATTTATGGTAAAAAAAGAAAGTTGGACATTGAAAGAAAACTGTAATTTGAGAATTAATTATTGTTTAAGAGAAGACTCTTCCTGGACACTAAACTTTTAAAATTTGTGCAGAAGACCATGTTTAGAATCTCTATTTAGCAAGGTTTTCACATAGAAGAATTGCAGTTTTATTATTTCCAAGCTTTTGAACAAGATATTCTAATGAATCTGAAATCCAGCAAGCAAGAAAAGAAAATGACTGAGTGCTGTTATGATAAACTTTGTTGATTAAGCAAAGAAAACATGCATTTCTAAGAATGCTGAGAACTTTGTAAATCATATTAAACTAGCATCTTTGATATGGCATACGTTGGAAGCGGAATCAATGAAGATTATCTGTATTTGCTTTTGTAGCTGAATGAAGTTGTTAAGCAGATAATGCTGTTTGTGTTCAAGAACACACTAAAGGTAGAGTTGGATCGCTTCCTTAAGCATTTCAGGCAGGTAAACAGATGATTAAGAAACAGTTTGTAACTGTGAAGCATTCACAACCAAGCTACACCATTGTTTTGACCTAGTGGATAGAGTTCAAAGATTGGAAGCAAGGGTCTCAAGAGAGCTTCACCAATTTACACCACCTACACAGGATGGAAATCGTGCCGTGGCATTGACAGACTGAAAACATATTTACTTTGTTAAGTTTATTAATTTTTTTTTTCAAATGATCCTATTTGTATATGTGTGTGTGTGTGTGTGTACATATCAATAGAAACCATTTTGATGGCATCCAGGTTTAAGAAAGTTGGTAGTAATGTCAAACCAGTTGCAATATAGGAAGATAGTTGAAGCAGTGTTTGCAGCAACAATATTTTAGGTAAAATCTCTTTGGGTGATGCTAGTATTTCAAAAGAGATTTTATACCCCCTGTTTAACTCTTTTGTGGTTACACTGCTTACCATATAGTCGTACACAACTACTGGAGCATCAGTTACCTTTTAGTTAGTGTTCTGGGCGTTTTAACATAAACAACTTATATATCTTTCCTGGAATAAGACTATGCAAGTTTATTCATCCTCACAGAAGATTTATAATTGTTATGAGCAACCATATTTTTGATTTATAAAGTTTTGAAACTTTTGTTATGAAAGACCATTTAGAGAAACAATACAATATTTTTGTATCAGACGTTTCACGTTTTATTTTACATTAAAAAGTTCTATTTTATATATCTATTCAACTTCAACTTGTTTGACATTTACTAACGTCTTTATTTGGTGTTTTACCTTACAAAATGAAGAAGTCCATTTCCTACTAAAAACCAACTAAACGTGGAATGATTAACGAAGATTTATTTATTTACTCTTTTGAAATAAGATCAGTGTTACCTTTGTAAGATATCGCATAATATTTGTCAATGATATCTTAGTTTAGATCAATTTATATCTAATAATTATAGTTTGTTTACAATAAATAAGAAGTTGCTCTTGTTATTGTGTCTTTTGTTTGAGTACAATAAACTTTAAAATATATTAATAAAAGAAGAAAGTTGTTTCATATACATTGTTTAGCATCTCAGGCCTTGTTTACAGGCTTATATTCTCTCACTGAATGGATGAGTTTATCTTTGATCTAGAATTGAACTTGGTATATTCGGGATAAACTTGCAATAAAAGTAATCACCCAGAATACCATGAGCAACAGGAGACGTAATAAAATAACTAATCCTAAACTAGACTTTATCAATTTTTATATAATTTGGTTAGATATTTTTATTCCGAAAATTTAAAAACCTGGTGGGGGTATTTTTTGTCCTTTAGCTCGGAGAACTTTATTATTTTTCTGCTCTTTGTTGTGATGATGGAACCAAGAAATAAAATAAGTGCTGTATTTTCTGTTCAGGAAAACAAATTGTATTTGAGTTGATGGTTATACCTCCTAGTGCTGGCTTCGTTCCAGGCATGTTGTAATTATGGACAAACAGCTATTCAGCTTCCATTTGGGATGGTTATAAGCACAGAGAATAAATGACTGGATCTTGCTATGTGTATTGAGTTACGTGGTGTTCATAACGTTTCACAGCAAAGGATAAATACAGGGTTACCAGAGCATCTGAGGTGATCATTTGAAAAATACAGGAACAATTGGCACTCAAAAGAGTGATGGAACTCACTAAATTACCAGTTGATTTTGCCAATGAATTTTGCAACCAGATAGCCGTTTGAGTCAGACAACAATCATATATTATTTTATAGACATCGTTGGTGTCCATAGTATAAAATGACTATCACAAAGACTTCCTCCAACAATTAAGGTATAACCTGCACTAAAGTATGATGAATATTGAGGAACAGTGTGATAAAACTATTATAGATTGTCTGGTATTCACCAGTTGTGACTGTTGGAAAGAAGGGGGTTTATTATTCTGTGTGAAGTTCAGGTGTGTAAATATACTAAGCTGCACGAATGACACCTTTAATAGGCACAAATTAAATTTGGATGTACTTGAAAAGACTCATGGATTTTTCTTCCAGTTCCTGATACTTTAAATTGGGTTATGATACTTATGTTTTCAATACTCTAAATAGCTTGTATTTATTGTGTATCATGCCATTCATGCATGAACACCTGACACTTTTGAGGTGCTGATAGAGTGAGCATTGGGAAGGCTCAGCTGAGAGAGATATGCTTCATCCATTTGGATAGAATATTGGTGCTCAGCCTCATAGTTAACAATATGCTGCTAAGAATCAGGGAGCAACTTTCTAATGGATAAGTAAAGCAAGCTTGAAATTTCTGCGTACTCATGAGAAATTATTCGGTTTCATAATTAGTAGAAATGAAGTGCTTACAAATTATTTGATGTTGTTGTTGTTTTGAATTAAGCACAAAGCTACACAATAGGCTATCTGTGCTCTGCCCACCACGGATATCGAAACCCGGATTTTAGCGTGTAAGTCCGCAGACATACCGCTGAGCCACTGGGGAGGCCAAATTCTTTGAAGAACACAGCATTCATAGACTAGAACACTAAGTAAGAAATTAAAATGTTTACAGTTCCGCTGATTTGGCATCACACTGTTAATATTTTATGGACTTTATTTCTGAAAAGTTTTATTTAGTTTGACTGAAGATGAAACATATTTTAAGGGAACAGAGATGTGTAGGGCAACAGAGAGAGAAAAAAACAGTTTGTTAGCCATATGGAGGGGAATACACTTTCCACGGACGTAATGTTTTATTCACCCCTCAGTTCAGATGTACTACAGTATTCACAAAAACCTGTGGATTGTGTACATAAAAACAGAATTAAAAAATTCCGTGACTGCTCGAATAATCGTTATCTTTGATTTTCAATCATATCAGTTAATTAAATTATTTTATAGAAAAACTCTTTTGGCATTCAAATGAATGTTGAACACATGCAGTAGGCAGAGCAATAAGTCACTGGTGTATCTCTGATGCACTGGTTGAACTAACTTAGGAGATTTGTTGGTCAGGCCATATAATGAGCTAGAGGAGAATGAGATGATTATGGAATATCAGAACTGGTCCAGAATTAGATCTGTCATTATAATCAATATCTACTGTAGCTGAGATTAAGGGTGAGCTGGTATTTAAATCAGTCCGTTGACTGACTTACTATTGATTGCAAGAAAGTCACAATCCTTGCATTCTAAGTTACCCTGTGGTTGTTCAGGTTAGGATGTCTACAAAACGTCGTATGCTAACTGTTAAATTCAACTGCAGTTGTGGTAGTCAGATGATTGTTTACAAAGGAAAGAGGATTATAACTCTTACTTCCTGACACATCAAATAATATGAGACATCAACGGATTGAGGTGGCAGCAAATACGTGGTACAGACTGTAATACGTGATAGATGAGCACGTATAAAGCAGTTGTATATTATTAAATGAAATACGTAAAACATTAGCACTTGAACAGAAATTATCAATGAGAATTCTATTTCATCTCCACTATCTAAGGGCTCGCATGAAATTTTGTAACAAGCGTTATCAGATATTTATGTACTATATCACTAAAGAACGTTTACGGGTGTGAAAGTATGTTTTCGTATCACATTTACACACATGCACAGGGTTTTACTTTGGGTATGGGGATCTGTATATGGGTTTTAGAAAGTACTAAGAGCATTGTTTTTCTAATGAACACAGGATACAGTTTAGAGTGTGATAAATAGGACGATAAATGTTATAAACCTAATTCGTAGAATGTGTTTTTGGACATGAAGTAGCACGTGAAGTTCCAGATAAAAGGTTGATTTTATTTGATTTAAAACATGTAGAATAATACGAATTATACTAATCTGCTTTGTTTCGGGCTAAAAGTCATTTCTTGTAAATTTATTTTCCCAACGTTTTAGTAGCAAGTCTGTAGGCCTATAATGTAAAAGTCGGGTTTCGATACATAAGGTGGGCATAACACAGATAAACTTTTGTGTAACTTTGTAATAAGTAACAAACAAATAATATATGCTTATGAATGTAAAATATAAAAAGTACCGATCCATATTATTTGAGATTTAAAGAAATTCTGTAGATATTCTTTGTATAAAGTTTAAAGCATTAAAGAAATAAAAACGTATTTTATTGGTGTGCTTTGTGCAGAGTTCAAAATGTTTATAATATATACTTATGACACAAAAATATTCACTCTTTTCCTTAAAATAAGGCTGTAAAAAACTCTTATGCGCTTGTTAGATGTTTTCCTGGTATAATTTATGTGAAGTATTATTTTTAAATTCCTAAGAAACATTGCGAAACATATAAAGTATATGGTGTCTTTTTATGGATTTTAGTCGTTTATTTGTCTGTTAATAAAATTAAAACTAATTTTAAAATTATTTGTATTAGTACATCAATTGTACCTGATGTTAGTTTTACGTTTATTTTCTGTTAACATTTATCAAACAGTGCCTATACTATACAAAATATCCTGAAATAGGGTGGAGTTTTCCCCTAAGTTTACGGGTCCGACATGGCCAGGAAGTTAGGGCGCTCGACTCATAATCTAACAGTTGCGAGTCTAAATCCCCATCACACCAAATATACTTGCCCTTTCAGTGGTGAGGACGTTATAATGTCGAGTCAATCCCACTATTTGGTAGTATAAGAGTAGCTCAAAAGTTGGTGATGAGTGATGATCACTAGTTGCCTTCCCTCTAGTCTTATACTGCTAAATTAGGGATAGCTAGCGCAGTATCCCTCTTGTAGCTTTGCGTAAATTCAAATACAAACCAAAGTTTATGTAATTATGTGCGTTTATTACGTTCACGTTTTCGCAGACATACGTTTAGCTCATATTTTGCGAAAGCTTTGTTCGTTCAGCTAAGCATTTAGAAACATATTTTGGACAGATTTACTACTGAACAACTGATAGTTGAAAGTGACAATGTAACCACTACGCAGTCTTATCCATGTATTTTGTGTTCAGTTTTTTATTCAAACTAGTATTTTTCAGCAATATGTTGTTTCAAACATTTTGAAAATATTTAGATGTGTCATCTAGTTATAATTAGTATGTTTTCAGTAATTGACGGTAATCATACTATAATGGAACTCTTGCCCGAACGATAGCGGAAAAAAAAACGTTTTTATTAAGCGATGTGCAACTCTAACTTTGCGATATTTTTTATTCTGTGTGCACGTATATTTGCAATAAGGTTCATGATTTTTCTGCTTCGCTTCCGTTTCCTTTCACGGAGATTTTTTTTTCTATTATCAGTGTGCAGATATGACGTCTTAAATACACCATACGCAGATCTAATTCGTTGGCGCCATCTATACAAAACTAATAGTACTATCTGTTGTATGTCCATGTAAATACTTCGCAAACTTAGTATGGAAGTTCATTGGGTCCATGGATATATACAGATAAGTTTTAATTTTTTTTTGCATTCTGCAGTTTTTATTTCTACTTTACACATTTTGATGGATCTTCACCAAATTTGACATAAAGGTTTATTGGGCCAATGAGGAGATACATTGAAATTTACAGTTTCACATTTTGTATTTTGCTGTTTTTGTGGATGTTTTTCAAAATTATACATAATGAAACAACTTTTCATGTCCTAAGATAACCTTACATTAACCATGAATTTACATAACTTCCGTCCGGGGTAAGGGTACCTTAGCAATTAACAATAATGCAAAATAGCGTAATTACACATATAAAATTATTAGAAAAATTATTTCTGTTTACTTTAGAATGATCCTTATTATAGAAACTACAGACATTTACATTAGAAACCTCACGCAATTGTTTTTTGTTAATTAAACATCTTGGGAAAATACACTAATCACGATTTAAATTGTTACAATTAATTGTTTTAAAGATAGAAGTAAGATACCAGAAGAGTCTAGACAAAACTTTTATTTTTTTAAACAACTGTTTGAGCAATTATTTTCAAGCATTTATCGTTAGGATGAATAATGATACCTTGTGTTATTCAAGAGAGTCTGTGAATTGAAAAACGAAAACAAGAAAGAACTATTTACTTAGAAGTTTGCCAAAAAAAGTGTAGGTCATTAACCTATGTTTATTGATTAAAAAAAGTAAAGCGTATAAAATGAACTTCTTGGAATAGATATAGGTGTGAATGGTATGTTTTTTCAATATTACATAGATCCGAGTATGTTATATTAAAACGAGTTTGAATATGTAAGTTACCAAGTCGTGTTACAAACAACAGATGATATGAAGTTAAAATGGAACGACATGTTACATTTTTATATTTTGACATTCTTTGACGTATTTTAGGAAATGTAATGCCACTGAAAATTAATCATGTTTGAAAAGGATATGTAACAGCTTTTCCTCAGGCACGATATTCATGTCTTCAGATCATAAAGGTGAGTTTAAATAGGGGATGTAGAATTTCTAAGACGAGAATATATATTGTTCTTGATGGTATTGGAAAACAAAGAAATATGGATTATCGTGGGGTTTCAGGACGTGCAACAAGTTGTACCCCAGTTGTGGGGCGCTATATGACAGGTGCGAGCAACGAGCATACAGATCAGCGGCAAAAACCGTTAACATATTTCAGACAATAGTACATAACGTAATAAAGAATGATCTCTCTTTGAAAACGAGATCAACAGGGTATGAGTTTGCTAAGACAAGGCTTTCAGCCATACTTTTATCTTCAACCATCGTATATCTCAGGAAGCTGAAGAGTAAAATCAATGTTCATGCTATTCCACACAAAAAATAGGTTTTCTGTATGGTCAAAGTGAAAGAATATTGGTTGAATATTCACTCTTGTATGCTAGATGGATTATAGAAAGTCGGAAGGAAGAAATGCTGTAGTTTGGACATGACAGCTTTACGAAGGAACATTTTGCAATGAAAATTCCCTTTCAGGACTATTTTCAAGATCACCAGCCATGAGATAGAGCATAATCAAACTCGACGAAGCGAATCGTAATGAAGTGGTAAGACTTCAAAATCATTGTAAGATAAATTACTTAATTCTGTATTTACTTAAACGAGGTAATATAAAATCTGTATTTCTAGGGTTATGTGTGTGTGTGTGTGAACAGTGTAATAATTCACTCTTCATCGTTTCCTTTATATTGTAAATTTAGAGGTGTGTTGATACTTTTAATTCCTTTTTAGCTTTGTTTCTCCTTGATGTTAAGTTCAGTAGCAAATAATTAATAAGAATTTTTCCTTCTATTTGTCGAGTTTACATATTGTTACTTTTATGTTCATGCACTAAAATATAAGCAATAATCGTTATTGCTACACGCATCGTATGCTACATTTTGATAATTTAAAGCTATAAATGATATACACCTCATGTCTTATGTAAAATGCTTGCATGATCTTCTGCTTTTAAAGATAGTGAACATCGTATTCTTCCAAACGGGTTTAGCCCCCTAGTGGCTCAGCGGTATGTTTGCGTACTTCCAACGCTACAAACCAGGTTTCGATACCCGTAGTGGGCAGAGCATTGATAGCCCATTGTGTAGCTTTGTCCTTAATCCAAAACAACAACCAAACTGATTTAACGTTGTAACTCTTGTATAAGTAGGGTTATTTTTCGTTAAATATCAATAATAATGTTTTTTAAGTTAATTTGGATGTGTTGAATACAAATATTTAGGCTAAAATGTTTTTTCAGGAAAGATTCAAGGTGGATAAACAAAATATTGTTCTTATCTTTCCACAGTTCTAAGAATCTAAAATAGATATTTGCATAACGTATTTCAAAAATCTAACAAATAAGTGTAGTTTGCTTGAATTGTGTTTCACCTTTAAACGTTTATTGTAAACAGGTAACACATTAAATACTAGTTTTTATCACTTAATTTGAAGTTAGTGGATTGAGGACTGATTATGAGATGCAATATGACATTTTTTGTAATATCCGTTGTAAGGTGTAATCGGAGATATATCAATTCAGATCTAAACTGAAGGAACTGATCTATTAGTTCACCAATTGAACCCGCCGAATCAATTTTTCTGTCGCTCATTTACTATGAGAAAATAAAGTTGTAACACTGACTGTTATGTATTTTGAAAACTTTAGCCTTAAGTCTCAATTTTACGTCTTTGTAAACTTAATCATTCTTTTGCTTTCAATCATCACGCTAAAAATTCATAAGTAGTTCTTTGTATAATTAAAATAAAAAAGATTAAATAAATTGATATAAGTTTAACATGTTCTACTTTAATTTATCTTTTCACACAGTACACTGTGATTTACAACGCAAAAATTAGGGGTTCGATTTCCCTTGGTAGGCTTAGCAGATTGCCCAATATAGTTTTGTGCTAAAGAAGACACTTTTCACGTATGAATTCAATGTTGTTTACCTGGATATCACCGTTTCTGTGTAAGCGGTTGTAATAGAGGAGAAAGTGATTGGTCAAAAGTTTACTCATGTTTATATTTTGATATTTTATTGAATGACGTTTCACTCTCTATGAATTTGTGCTGAAAAATGTCACACAGATGAAACCCAATGTGTTATAAAATTGAAATTTATGTTGTTCAAAAATAGAAGAAAAAATGATAAAAGGTTTAATACACACGAGAAGGTTTGATTGTTTGTTTGTTTTGGAATTTCGCACAAAGCTACTCGAGGGCTATCTGTGCTAGCCGTCCCTAATTTAGCAGTGTAAGACTAGAGGGAAGGCAGCTAGTCATCACCACCCACCGCCAACTCTTGGGCTATTCTTTTACCAACGAAAAGTGGGATTGACCGTCACATTATACACCCCCACGGCTGGGAGGGCGAGCATGTTTAGCGCGACGCGGGCGCGACCCTCGGATTACGAGCGCACGCCTTAACGCGCTCGGCCATGCCAGGCCCACACGAGAAGGAAAATGTTTATTGCATTTTGTGATATAAATTTAAAAATACAGTTAACACGGTTGTTTGTGTGGTTAATTCTGATGTAATCTATTTACATGTTCAGAACTTTTGCATGTGAAGTTACAAAATAAGTTCTTTATACGATCTTCTTATAAATGTTTTAATGTAAGATTTATTTGATGTAATGGGTATAAACACGTGACAGAAAAGTTCTGATTTAATTGCCATTAGATGATTGTGTAGTTAAGACTTGTTAATGTTTGTATCAAAGCAAAGTTATAGAAATGAATGCGGGTGATTAAAGAAATATTCCGATTTTATTCGACAACTGCCAATGATTCAGCGGTAAGTTTGAATACTTTTAACGCTAAAAACCGGATTTCAATATCCGTGGTTGGCCAAACATAGATAATCTATTGTGTAGTTCTGTGCTTAACAGCTAAATATACTTATTCGACAGTCCTCTCATGGACTTTTATATCTAATTTATTTTTAATCAATGAAAGAAGAAAATGTTATACTAATCGCTCCTATCCAATTACTTAAAATGGAATTTTTTTTCAACTGTTTTACAAAATAATAATTTTGCATTACAAGATTTAATATATGTAAAATGCTGGTAAATAAAACATAGTTCGGAACCCATTTAGCTCAGGATTTGTTTCTGTGAATTATGAATCCGTGAGGAATTAATTTCCCTCTCTTCTGACTCAGCTTGATAATAGGCCTTTGTTTTAGTATCGTAATGATTATTTTTATCATGAAAATTCACATAATATTATCATTAGCACTGGCTGGGATAGAAATATATACAAATTCATGCTATTACTATATAATGTTTCTTCGTAAATAGTTAATTAAATGAAAGACTGCTTCACTTATTTTTAATTTTCCGATACCATGTTATTAAGAGAATCATAATAGTAAAACTTCACTATATTCATCAACCGATAATAATTTAAAATTTTTTAAAGTTATCTCAAAGTACATTACTCTTACATTATTACAATCAAGATAAAACTGTGATGGTGTTCTTCTAAGTAAAATAGAAAAGGATATAAATTATACAATTTAGAGAGTTATAAATTATTAAACTGATATGTAAAGCTGTAAAATGTATTCCTACGTCTTTCGTATGATATTAGACTAATGGAAAGCAAACTGTATATCTTAGATTGCAGCGAAAGAACTTGAAGAAAAACTACATGGTCTGTGTAAGAAGTGGTTAAAACTTAAGTGAAAATAAGATCTGACAAACTACTGTTCCTTGTAAACAATACAGATTGATCTGAATTGTGTCTTTGAAATACTTTAATTTGTTTTAACGAAGTGATATGTTCTGTTTGTAGAATAACTGTTAGTAATAAGAATTAAAATTAGGTCTAATAAATTGTGTTTACTTTAACACCACTTTTAGCCGATAACTTCGATATTTTTAACAGACAGTATTCTTATTATTGCGCATGTTATTCCAAAACAAATATAACTCATTTTTCGTAATAATAATACTGTATAATTCTATCTTTGCTTTGCATACGGAATTTTACTCCGTATGTTATTGTGTTTTATAGTATTTTAAGAAGATTAGACTGATGTGTATTTGCTGTGTTGTTATTGTTGAATTTCGGTTAAAACTACTCTAGCACTGCCTGTGCTGCAAATTTCTAATTTTAAAGTAATATACTAAGTGGAAGGCAACTAGCCAACAATACTCTTCGCCAACTCCTGAAATGCTCTTTACCAATAAATAATGACCATCACAATATAATTCCACCCCTGGCTAAATGGTGGAGTGTGTTCGATGATGGGATATTTTCATTATATTTTAATTAAGCAAGGACATTATACACTGTAATGAAAAAGATAGCTAACTATTAGAGAGAGCTAGAATCAGAAGATAATGGTCACTCGCTTTTTTTGGGAATGATGTTCTGTCTCGTCCAGGTGTCTGAGCAACAGGGCTTGTCTTTGTTGGGAAACTGATTCCGCATTCTTTTATTTGTTGCCAGTTCTCTATAATCTATATTGATTGGCCAGTTTCAGCTGGTTTTTATCGTGCTCTTCACAAGGTTGGAAGATTTAAACGTTCTCTTCAAACTTATAGTGGGTGATACTGGAGTACCCATTCTTTGGATGGATGAAATAAAAACCTTTTTGTGACAAAGGATAAGAAATTGTACTTCTATTTTTGTTTAATATAATAAACATTAAAAGTGCAATAAAAATACATAGAAGTACAAATACTGAAGAGAAAAACCTGCAATTTTCAAGAATTATATCAGCATGAAATTAGTTTGGCGCCAACCAACCTCATGTCTTCATCACGCCAACATGTATCAAGAGTGCTCATTGGTCAAGAAATGTGGAAAGATATAAGAAACAGACACACACACACATACTGATGTTTATTTATATAGATTAGAAAAAAAATACAAAGTTTAGATCACTAGTGCGACCATTTTCAAGTACAAACACAGAACAAAATAAGATTGTACTTCAAAATGACCGCACTAGTAACCAAAACGTTCTACTAATCTTATTATAAAAGTAACATAACTATCCACTGTAAGCTGTAAACGAATTTGAACACTACTTTTGAAAGACTCATCCTTGTTTGACATTTAAATGTTCTGTTTGAGGTTTAGCCATAATTTACCCTGTTATTCCCTTTAAATTGACATTTAAGACAAATTTGTAGTGTAAATTATTAATAATTTGCTCTTCAGATCATATGGCTAATATCAGATGCATGATTTGTGTAATACTATTGTAAAATCATATGGTTGATATCAGATGCATGATTTGTGTAGTAATATTATCAGATCACATGGTTGATATCAGATGCAGGACTTGTGTGATAATATTATCAGACAATATGGTTGATATCAGATGCATGACTTGTGTAATAATATTATCAGACAATATGGCTGATATCAGAAGCATGATTTGTGTAATATTATCCATTATTTGTTTTGTATTGTGTAATTAAAACTTCTGACACTAAATATCAAATTATATGGATAACAAAAAAATTGGCTTAGCATGGCCAGGTGGTTAAAGCGCTCGAGTCGTAATGTGAGAGTCGCAGGTTTGAATCCCAGTCACACCATACATGCTCGTCTTTTCAGCAGTGGGGGCGTTATAATGTGACGGTCAATATTACTATTCGTTGGCAAAAGAGTAGCCCAAGAGTTGGCGGTGTGTGGTGATAACTAGCTGTCTTCCATCTCGTCTTACATTGCTAAATTAAGGATGGCTAGCGCAGATTGCCCTCGAGTAACTTTGCGCGAAATTCAAAACAAACCAAACTCGTGTGAATTTCCTTTTTCCAAAGTATTAATAATGTAGATCTTATGATTTAAATTAAAACTAACATTATACCATATTTATGTACTTATATAACTTAGTAAGCGAAAAATAGTTAAAATACACGCAGACATATAATTGTGCTACAAGGGGAGCATTTTGAATGTTTTATGGAGTTGTTATTCGAAAACGTGTGCATTCTGTTTATTCGTGTATGCTTGTTTATTATTATGTATAAGTGTAAGGTAAGTGGTAATAGTTGTTTTCTTTGATATTGTGACTTTTTTATACGGGACCAGAAATCTCCGGATCTGTTTATGAGTTTATTTGTGATTTTAATCGCCTAATGTCGTACGTAGTTTTGTTTTGTATTTATTTTTGTTTGTGGGTCACCGATTCGTATATGTTATCTTCTTACTTTTCTTCATTCCTTTGGTTTGTTGAATATGTGAGTATTCATTGATACTCTTTCTGCTGTTCTAATGAGGCTCTCTGACAATACTAAACAGTATCTGTTTATGTCCAGGCTATTAGTGTCTGTTGTGATAGGTTCGTGTTGGAGAAGCTCTGTTCATATCTCCACATATTTCTTCCAATTAACTGATTGTAGTTAATATTTTCTTTATGTTTTGTTTTATTTTGGTGTGATAAGAGATTGAATCTTGAATCTTCTCCTATGTTGAAAGCTAGAAAGTTGTTTATTAATGTTGGTGAAGATAAAACATGTCTCGCATATCACTGGAGTGACATGTGTTGGTGTTGTATCGTTTAGTATGTAGGTATGAATCTGCAACCAAAAATAGTGTTGTTGCTATTGAGGTCGCTTCTAATAACATATTTGTTGTTTAAGGAATGATGTTGCCCAGTAGTGCAGTGTGTAGTTTGTTGCTTAGAAGTACATGAATTGTAATATTTTCATTTTTCAACGGTAAATGTACTGTGTTTGTAGGTAACTTTTTGTGTGTTTTTTTTGTATAAGAGTTGCATGTCCCGTTCTGAGGATTTTTTTATTGGTCTGACCATTCTGTATACTAGCTATCCTGACATTTAGAAGGAATGGTAGATGTAGAGCAAGGCTGCACGAGGTCTATGAGCACTAGCTGTCCCAGTTTAGCAGTGAAAAACTAGAGAGAAGACATCTTGTTAATGCCACCCACCGACAACTCTTGGGCTACTATTTTACAATGAATAATTGGATTAAAAATTATGAGGTCTTTATGGCTAAAAAAATAATATGCTCAATAACAGGGATTTGTACCTAGATCTGCAGATTGCAAGTCGATTGCCCTAACCAACAGCCCATACCATGTTCACATCTCAGTGTGCAACCTTGTAAAAATGTTAAGAAATAAATAAACTTCTTGTTATTACATGGACTGAACTTCAAATTATTTTCACCTAATAATTTAAAAGTTCCCACCCAACAAAGTAACATTGTTGTTGTTTTGAATTAAGCACAAAGCTACACAATGGGCTATCTGTGCTCTGCCCACCATGGGTATCGAAAGCCGGATTTTAGCGTGTAAGTCCGCAGACATACAGCTGAGCCACGGAGGGGGGGGCGCAAATAACATTGTTAAAACAGTTATTAAAATCTCCACTAGTCTGGTATAACCTGAATTTTAAGTCAAGATTTTCATGGATGCACTTGATAACAAATGTTTTATTCCATATTGTAAATAGCAAGGGTCAAGCTTGTTTGCTCATTTGTTTAGTTTTATATAAAGCTATTCAGTGTTTATGCTTGTTAGATGCCCCTAATTTAGAAGTAATACACCAGAGGAAAGGTAGCTAGTTGACGCTATACACTGTCAACTTATGGACTACTCTTTATCAACTAAAAGTGGGATTGACTATAACAGTATAATGCCCTCAAGGCTGAAAACGCAAACATATTCAGTGATGGATTGGAGCTCATAACTTGTACGTTGCGAGTTGGAGTGTCATAATCCCGATGGTCAAGGTACTATAATGACTTCAAAAAGTCTAGAAATTTGGCTTCATATAGCAAAAGTCAGGACTGGAAACTGAATGGATACAACCTCTAACAGAGTCACAAGTTCAAAAAGTAACTTAAAGTTAAATATCACAGTTATTCACCATTCATTCATGTAAATGTAGTTCAAATGTATAAATAAAACATATTTAAATAAAACTACCGGAAGACAATAGATATTTAATATTTTCTTTCATTTTAGATGAGTTACTAATACTGATTTCAGATCTTAAAGATAAAGTCGTGATATTTATTTTGTATACGTGCAGATTTTATGCAACATGTAGTCGAGAAATCCATTAAGTTTATTTTATTTTAGCTATATTTATTCTATTGCTATTTTCAAAAAAAATCTTTTCTGCTTGCCGGAATTGTATTGATGCAATATTACACAATGTGCAAAGGTTGTGTAAAAGCAATTAATTATTTTGGGTAGATATGATGTTTCTTGCAAACTGAGAAATTATGGATTTAGTCAGTCAAGTACATGGATTCAGCTTGAATCCATGTAGAATTTCGCACAAAACTGTTTGAGGGTAGTAACGTGTTTTCGCTTTTTCTAAGCTTTCATCGTAGCAACATCAGTAGGTTTGTTGGAAAGTGCTATTTCTCGCATGTTCTTGACATTTGTTTTTATCCATTCTTTTGAAGTATGCATCATGAGATGTATTCTAGTTCATCGCGACACGCTCTATGAGGCAGAAATTATGCGATGAGCCAAGGCACCAGAGACAGTGCAGACGACAGGCAGGTTGCAGATGTTGGTAATTAGCACTTGTTTTTGGAAGCTTGAAAAGCATCAGTAGTTTGGCTGGTAACTCTGATATACACGGAGGACGTCATGTTGAAATTTCATATTTTAGAACTAGTGCTTTGTGTCCTCTGCAACCATTTAGATTTAAACCAGAAAATATTACTCAGTAAGAGTAGAAAATTGAGAAATAATTAAAGATTTCTGTCTAATTATTAGTTAAATAATTACATTACTTATTTCATTTGGTATACGCATCCTGTGTAAGATCTGTTGATGGTTCATCAGATGACTGAGATTTTTATTCAAATATTTTGACTCGTATGTCATAGTATATGTAGAAATAGCAAGCTATTTACCACTAAAAAAAATACAATTTAGCTGTTAATACATGCTCTTACGTACTTCCAAAGGAGATAGAGCTTAAAAATGATTTGAACTAATAAATACCATCTATTCCGATATTTGTTAGATTTATCGTTTCTGTAACAAATGTTGTTTTAAATTTCCTTATTTGGAGATATACCAGTCACTATAAGCATTTTCAGTCGTAGCATAGTGGTTCATAGATAGGAAATGCTCATAATTATTTTTTGTTTTTTCAAATACAAACTTTTACCTCATAGTTCCCTCATCTCTAACCGATTTGTGATCTAATTGCAGTTTTGGACTCAAGAGGCCAAACCCTTTCGATTTATGTATTTGACCACGCCCAAGATCTCATATATTACTTTATTCTAATCCTGCCTAAAAGAATTTCAGTTCGAGGGTAGGTTGGTAGAGATCTAATGAGTAATAAACTTGAATTGGGTACACGTGCGCCTCGTGCTTGGTATTGCTATCGCACAAAAACATAGTTAAAGAAAAGGTTTTTGTTTATTTTGTTTGTTTGTTTAGAATTAAGCACAAAGCTACTCAATGGGCTATCTGTGCTCTGCCCACCACGAGTATCGAAACCCGGTTTTTAGTGTGTAAGTCCGCAGACATACCACTGTGCCACTGGGGGGCTAAAGAAAAGGAAAAACAAAAGGTCTCATAGATTAATGCACTTTCATCTTGTCTTAAAGAATTTCAAGATCTGCGACTATAGGAAATTCCATCTTATTTTTAAAACATTGCAATGTAATAAGATTACACCGTAAGGTTATACATAAAACTTACTAATATAGTATCATTATGAATACGCTCATAATTCTTTTAGAGTTGCGGCTCGACGTGGTCGGGTGGATTAAGGTGATCGACTCGTAATCTGAGGATCGTGGGTTCGAATCCACGTTGCATCAAATATGCTCGCCCCTTTCAGTCGTGGGGGCGTTATAATGTGATGGTCAATCCCGCTATTCGTTAGTAAAAGAGTATCCCAAGAGTTAGCGTCGGTGATGATGACCAGCTGCCTTTCCCTTAGTCTTAACCACTAAATTAGGAACGGTTAGCGCAGATAGCTCTCGAGTAGCTTTCCGCGAAATTCAAACAAACACTTAAAGTTTGACTTTTCTATTCAATATTTCTATCTGAAACCACTGCTGATTATGGTAAAGTATTAATGTTCAAAGAACTTATTTACTTTTCTTTAACCCTGTCCCACACAGAAGAAAAATATTCAAGTTTTTTTGGTGTCAACACTAAGTGTTAAGAGCGCTCAAGCTTATCGCTATGCATTAAAAGATGGAAAATTAACTTCAGAGCTGAAACATCCTGCTTAAATAAATCTTTTTAAGTTAAATGTTCGAACAATGATATTGAAATTGAAATTTTCAGTAAAGTATCTTTAAATGAAAAAGTAAAAATCAGCAACTTGATAATTCAGAAAGAAAAATAAGTACCACTTTTGTGCTAAAGTTTTCTTCTTAAATGCCTTCAAGCGAATATGTCAGCAGTAAGTTTATGAACTAACAACTTGGGTTCAATTCGCAGTTATGAACAGGGCCTATTTAGCCTATCCTGTAGTTTTAAGTTAAAAACATACAGTCTCACAAACAATTTTTAATAAATTTTGTTACAAATGGAAGATCATTGTAGGTTTATTAATCTTGGGTGTTGAAGTTTTTATAACTACTTCCTGTATTTGTTGGAAGATACGTTGACCAATTTATGTGGTGGTGAAGTTACTACTTTCTTGTATTTATTGAAAGGTACGTTAATCAGTTTATTTCATGATGAAATTACCACCCATGAAGTTTGAATGGAGAAGTTCAGAAACAATTCACAGTTCAATAAATTCGACGAAGTTCTTTTCACGATGTTTTCGACGAACGTCTCAAACTTTCTCGCCTTCCAATTTTCCCGTTCTCCCTCAAATAGTTCTACACGTGTTGACTTTCAGTATAACCACTAATTCGAATGAATCGCAAAGATTGACGAAACAAAATCACAGCTTCTGTAGATCTAGCTCTGGTCACAAATCCAAGTTGAGTAAACTCACAGCAAACACTTAACTTTTTCAAACGAATGACTGACTCTTCACTTCTTCGAATAAAAACTAATGTCTGACTCCTTTCTCCTCTCGCGTCACCGTCCTTTTATACCAGTAGGCCTATTTCTCGAACAATCGCGCAACCTCCACAGAATTCCAGAGCAATCCGCGCGTGTTCGTTCTTGCACGAGACTCAACGTCTAGACACGAGGCCGCCAACATTTCATTTACATACATATGATTGGTCTACTTAATTATAGAAAATTCTAAATGTTATTTTAAATGAATAACAACATATTTTATTACTTTAAACCTTGAAACAATAATATAAATATGGAAATATAAATAATAGAAATGAAAATTCAAACACAACACGACATGTTGTCGTTTACAAAACATTTACACGACATTTACATAACACTCTCCCCCTTAAAAGTAAAAAAAGTTTGAATTTGTGAAAACTTTTTTTTTTGTTTTTTAAACCAACTTAAAAGGGTTAAATCCAGTTGGTTCTTGAATAACCTCACAAACTGCAAACAATAACAAGAGAACAACCTCATCTTAGTCATTTGGGTGTTCGTGGCAGTAATTTGGTGGAAACGTTCAAGGACACCTTGTGATTCAGGATGGTATGCACTGGATAAAACTTGATGGATGTTTAGTTCATGCATAGCTTGTTGAAATAGCTTGTACATAAAATTTAAGCCTTGATCTGATTGCACAACTTTTGGAATCCCAAACATGGTAAAGAATTTGACAAGAGCCTTGACAATGTTGGGAGCAGTGATTTTTTTCAAAGGGATAACCTCAGGTAAACGTGTAGAAGCACACATGATTGTCAAGAGGTATTCATTTCCTGCTTTGCTTTTTGGCATTGGGCCAACACAGTTGATAATGACTCTTGAGAACGGTTCTTCAAAGGCAGGAATAGGCTGCAGTGGTGCTTTGGGAATCCCCTGATTTGGTTTTCCATTTCCAGTCATTTGGCAAGAATGACATGTCTTACAATAGTCAACAACGTCTTGGCGCATCTTTGGCCAATAGAAATGTCGTCGGATACGATCTAGGGTCTTTCTTATACCTAAGTGTCCTGACAACACATGATCATGAGCAAGACTAAGAATATCATTCCGATAGCATTTTGGAATGACGATTTGGTGAATAACATTCCACTCTTCATCAGCAGCAACGTTAGGAGGTCTGTATTTTCTCATTAACACACCTGACTTCTGGTAGTAACAAATAGGGACAGTTCCTATTTCATTTTCATCAACGGCCAGTTGTAGAAGAGAACGAGTTTCAGGATCATTGTCCTGTTCCTCAACAAGTTTGTTACGATGAAGAGAGTTGAAAAATGACTCGGAGTCATCAGCAGAACTTAAAGTTGAGTCAGAAATATCATCGATGCGAGACATGAACGTATCAGATAAAGGGAAATCCTCTTTGGACTCCTGAAAACGTATTTGAGAACGAGTAACAGCACAGGCGGGAAAAACATCAGGAAACTCTTCAACGAGTTGCTCTGTACTGGGACTAACAACAGGTGCTTCAACAACATGAACCTCTGGTACCACCTTACTACCAGCCAAATCATTCTCCAAAAGCATAGACACACCTTCAACAGACAATGAAGATTTAATACCCACAGTCACTAGGCTCGAAACTAAGTCCGAATACAAATCCAATCTATGAAGAGGGACAGAAACGACGCCACCTTCTACACCAGAAATGAGCACATTGGCCCCAATGGATGACTTTTCAGAAAACGGAAATACACTTTCCAAAATCAAACTCTGAAAACCTCCAGTATCCCGCAGGATTTTAATTGGTTGTAGATGTGAATCGCCAACAAAAGAAACAAAACCTTCAGTGATGAAAGGCTTAAATTTGTCCTCAACAAGATTTTCAGGTACATCAATAATATTGGACTTGGAATCCACAGTGGACTGAACAGGGTCAAAATCATTGGGAACCAATGATGTATCCAACGAGGGTGAAATGAAACTATGGGGTGATGGCTTGTTTTTGATCTTATAGCACTCAGAAATCAGATGGCCAGGTTTCTCACAATAAGCACATGTTTTGGATGAGAATGACACGTTTTTGGTATATGATGAGCTTTGAGAATAAGATGAAGTATTTGTTTGAGAATCAGCAGTTTGCTCTTTTTTGTCTTTGTCGACATTTGCACAACGTTTGAATTAGTCATTGGGTTTCTTTGCTGTGTGATTTGTTTTGCTTTTGTGCGAGAAATCTTTGTAAGTCAAAGCATACTCGTCTGCCAAGACAGCAGCATCATAAATTTTGGAAGCTTTTTGTTCGTCAATGTAAGTTTTTAGCTCTACGGGAATACATCTTTTAAATTCTTCAACTAACATGAGTTTTCTCAGTTTTGTATAATCACCTTTGATTTCTTTGGAATCACACCACCTGTCGAATAGAGTTTCTTTTTCACGAGCAAATTCGACATAAGTTTGGCTGTCAAACTTTTTGTAACCACGAAATTTTTGTCTGTATGCCTCTGGCACCAATTCATAAGCATTCAAAATGCATTTTTGACGTGCTCGTAATATTAACTTTGCTCGGCCGTGAGTTTGGAAAATACTTCCTGAGCTTTACCTTTGAGAACACTCTGAAGTAATACTGTCCTATATTCGGTAGGCCATTTTAGCCTAAGGGTTAATTTTTCAAATTGTTGAAGATATTTATCTACAGCCTTTTCATTGAATGGAGGCACTAAACGAATTTGTTTGGAAGCATCAAAATTATCCAACCGCATTTGGACAACCTTTTCTTCCGTCTGTGCCTTTCTCATACTGATTTCCTTATCAGCTTTAATGCGTTCTATTTGTATTTCTGCATCAAGGCGTTTGTTTTCTTGTTCTGCCTCAAGACGTTTGCTTTCAATTTCTAAACGAAATTTCATTTCCATTTCCATTCTTTTTTATTTCAAAATCTGGGTCAAAATGAGCGGCAGGCAATTGTTGTACAAATTTTTGAGGTAAAACTTTTTGGCTGACCAAATGTTCAACAACAATTCGTTTGATATCTACTTTCTTCATTGCTTGCTTCACTTCTAAATTAAAATGTTTACCAACATCAAGCAATTCAGATTTTTTTATTCACTGATCAATTCGAAAGAGGGATTCTGATTAAATTTATCTATAAAATCTTCGAGTTGGAATGCCATTTTGAATACACAAGCTGTCGATCTGTACAGAATATAAGACTAATTTTAGAATAAAATTAAATTGTTTGTTCGATATCCCGGACGAGCCCCCAATTTTCTGTTACGTTTTTTTTATGTTTTATGAACGCAACAGAAAGACACAGATAACAGCTTGTATAATTTATTAAACTAAACTAAATATATATATGTAACAGATATAACATGAATTATGTAATAACAATGACAGATATTAAGTTTAAACCTTCAAAATTAATTACAAAACAAAATGGTACTAGTTTCAACCTTCAAAATTAATCACAATACAAAATGGTACTGGCCTGTATCTAATATAATGATCTAAAATGAAAGTCTCAAATTCCAGTCTAGGGTGTGAATTTGGTCCCACGAAGAAATTCCGAAGTTTAAATGAAGAAGTTCAGAAACAATTCACAGTTCAGTAAATTCGACGAAGTTCTTTCCACGATGCCTCCGATGAACGTCACAAACTTGTCGCCCTCAATTTTTCCGATCTCCCCTGGCTAGTCCCGTACGTGTCGACCTTCAGCACAACCAGTAATTCGAAACAATCGTAGAGACTGACGCAATAAAATCACAGCAAACACTTAAACTGTCTCAAACGATGACTGACTCTGTTCTTTTGAATAAAACTAATGTCTGATTCTCCTTCTTCTCGCGTCACCGTCTTTTATACCAGTAGGCCTACTTCTCGAACAATCGCGAAACTTCCATAGAACTCCAGAGCAATCCACGCATGTCCGTTCTTGCACGAGACTCAACGTTTAGACACGAGACCGCCAACATTTCATTTACATACATATGATTGGTCTACTTAATTCTAGAAAATTCTAAATGCTATTTTAAATGAATATCAACGTATTTTATTGTTTAAACTTTGAAACAATAATATAAATATGGAAATATAAATAATAGAAATGAAAATCCAAACACAACACGACATGTTGTCGTTTACAAAATGTAATTAGTAAATTATTACGTAGTAAACAACCCAAAATGAAGTAAATATTTCGTAGAAGATACACGAAGAGAATAGTTGTACTTGTTATATATATGTATACATATAAAAAAGTATAATATATGTATTAATATATAACGTATTGGCCCGGTATGACCAGAGGGTCAAGGCACTCGACTCGTAATCTGAGGGTCGCGGATTCGAATCTACGTCACACCAAACATACTCGCCTTTTTAACCGTGGAAGCGTTATAATGTGATGTTCAACCCACTATTCGTTGGCAAAATAGTAGCTCAAGAGTTAGCGATGGGTGTTGATGATTAGCTGCCTTCACTCTAGTCCTACACTGCTAAATTAGGGAAGACTAGCGCAGATAGCCCTCATGTAGCTTTCGCGAAATTAAACAAACAAACAAAACATAACGTATTGTGAAACTTATGCTGAAAAAAGCAGACTGAATGTATATAAAATGTCATCATAAGCAATATAGAGGACAATACGTTTATATTATACAGAGTACAATAGGATACAATTGCACGTGATTCAAAACTAAACTACTTTTGGCTGTGTTGTGAAAGCTTTGGTTTAAAGTCACACGTTAAACGCTGTATGAGCTAAAGTTGAATAAACAGCAGATTACTGGTGGAAAAGTCATGTTAAAGCTCTTCCACACGAAAATACTGACTCCTTCAGAACACAAAGAAATATTCCTCAGGACTGCAAGTTTTCAAATTATTATTTTTTAAATCTCTATCCCAATAACAACTGATTTAGGAACATAAAGAAGACATGATTGTTTAATAAAAACTATTAAGTTTAAAAAATCATCGAATTTTTTGTGACTGTTCAATCTACAAATAAAATCGTAAAGCTGATAAAAGCAGTCTAGAATTGTGTTTTTCTTACAGCAAAGCCACCTGGGGCTATCTGCTGAGCCCACCGAGGAGAATCGAGCCCACGATTTTAGCGTTGTAAATTCAGAGACATATCGCTGTACGTAGTGTAAGATTTACATTTTCACATGATATCAAGTATCCAATCACAAAACGAGTAGTATGGTGTTCTGAGTCTCAAGATAGCAATACCCAATTTCGAAAGATACTGGCTTTGGGACAGGTTTTAATCTCGAACCACGAGCATTGTGACGGCTACTTCTTATTTAAAAACATTACAGTAATGTTTATTCATTCACTGCTTGTTACTCGTTATCGATAAAATTTACTTCACTTGGCAACCTGCCATGCTGAGAGTTTCCAACTAGTTTCTCTAGTAAAGACTAGGCTAGAAAATAATATTGTTTAAAAAACCAGGTCGAGAGTCTCATGGTATCAGAATTAAGCTAACTTATCAGGTTCATAAGATTCTATAACTGTAAATTAGAACTATTTTATATATATATATGCCCCTCGCTAGTGCAGCGGTAAGTTACGGATTTATAACGCTAAAATCAGGGGTTCGATTTCTCTCGGTGAGCTCAGCAAATAGCACAATATGGCTTTGCTATAAAGAAAACAAACACAATATATATATAAATGTGTGTGTGTGTGTAAAACACAAACAGAAATAATTAAATCTGAAGTTGAAAGTTTTGTGATTGTTTTTCACACATAATCAAATTTTCAAAAGGGGACATTAATATTGACTTGTACTTCCGTCATTTTATTTTTACACAGATAAATTACCATAACTATTCTATTACTAGGTTTACCTGGCAGTAATAAATTCGTTTACCTACTACAAGGTACCGCAAATAAAGTTAAGTAACTTTATAAACGCACACTTTGTACATTCTGATATAAAACTGTTTTTTATAACATTTATTTTCCCAATACTAATACTTATAAGGAGTACTGAAAGATAATTGCACACTATAACAATAATGTTGCAAGTACCATGTAGTTTTTGGAACCGGGTCCACCATCGTCTAATAGCATGATTACTGACTGATGTCACACATTGATATTTCCATAGTAACAAGCTCTGTCTGAAACTACACATCTCGATAAACTTTTCGTAGACGCCCACTGTCGTTGAGCATCTTAATTACCAGAACCAGGTGTTTATCTGGATCAAATACAAAATTAAGTTTGCTAAATAAATATATTATTCTTACGACTTACTCATAAGATCCTTTTATGGCAAGCATAAAGCATAATGGTTCAGTTAAACTGCATTAGGGGACTTAAAAAGTATATGAGAAATTGAATTATTGTTGATCCAGTTTCTTCGGCCATAATTATTATGAAAGAACTGTATATTTTAAGATGAGGCTGAATGCCAGTAAACATTTGGCTTGTGAGCTTTCTCTAGTTTCAAGTTTCTCTTTGCTCTTTGTTGTCTTGATAACCGTAGAAATAGACAGGCTCAGCATCCCTGTAATATATTTTAGTGTCTGCGGTTTCTCCTTCGTAACAACGTTTTCAGTTTAGGATTAATTTGGGGTGCAGTTTTGGGCCACATACTGATTCTAAACGATTCATTCTTCCTCTTCTGTATAAAACATTGAAGACTCCCTTTGACTTCACGAAGCTAACAATCTCATAACACCAGTATTTCCACACACCTGGATGCATTGCGCTATCTCATCTTCAGGAATTCAATGTAAACAAAATATATAATTACTAAAAATGTCATTGGTTATACCACGGCTTTACCTCATACAAATCGTATAATTAACAATCTGTGCTTTTCACAATTAGAATGCGGTTAATGTTATTCATCATTATTAAAATTACTTATAAACGTATTTATAAACTCTTTAGAATTAAGACTTTCTAATGGATATCAGTTTATTCTACAGTAAATAAAACACATTACTGATTTCAACTTAAGTAATGCATAAACACCCATGACATTAAAAAACTTTAACACTAGAACGTAGTTCATATCTTTATTATTATTAAGCTAATACAAATAAGACAGTAGCTGAATATTTTAATTATCAGCTGTCACAAACGTACGTTCTTAGGTTTATTCTTACATTCAACAAATCTCATAAAACTGATTCCATATTGTATTTTATATAAAATTTAGTATACTTGGTGTTACTTATAATATTTTCCTGAAAAAATAAAATAAAACGTTACACAATCTGGAATTATTTCATTTTAATACTAAAACTGGATACTGTTTAGCGAAATTTTTATCCACTGCCATCTCGGAAATGTCATGACGACAGTACATATACAAATAATCGGTACTGACTTGCATTTTACGATGTTAATTATATAACTAAGTATGATAATTGTTTTTACACTTATATATTGCTTATTCAACTTTTATTGGTAATTCTTGTTTATTTCTAACCACTCACTCACATAGACGCAAATGCACGTAAAACGCTTAAAATGAACTATGTGTTCCGTTTATGGGAACATGTTTGCTTCAGTATCTCAGTTTCTGTTTAAATTTATACATTAGATTTAAAAGATAGTAAGATAGTTTGATTCTTTGCTTTAGTGCATCTTTATAATAGCATAAAGAATGACGTTTATCTAAGTGGCCTGGCATGGCCGAGCGCGTTAAGGCGTGCACTCGTAATCCGAGGGTCGCGGGTTCGCGCCCGCGTCGCGCTAAACATGCTCGCCCTCCCAGCCGTGGGGGTGTATAATGTGACGGTCAATCCCACTATTCGTTGGTAAAAGAGTAGCCCAAGAGTTGGCGGTGGGTGGTGATGACTAGCTGCCTTCCCTCTAGTCTTACACTGCTAAATTAGGGACGGCTAGCACAGATAGCCCTCGAGTAGCTTTGTGCGAATTTCCAAAACAAACAAACAAACAAAGTTTATCTAAGTGAACAGTGTTTATTTACATATTACTCTTTTGTTAAGTAAAAATGCCTGTTTACTGTAATGCGTTTGTACTGTGTTTATGATTAAGGAAACAAACAACAATATGAAATATTTAAAATGTTTCTTTTTCCAGGTTTAAGGCATTACTGATTTTTTATGTTTTTACACAAATATTATTTGTCTAAAGAGAAATAATTCAATGAGTATTATATTTCAAGAAAATTAATTACCGAGATAAATAAGAATATTTTAGTTTTACTATTTTCCTTTTTATTAATAACTATAGCCTTACATGCACGCACTTATATATGCACGTATATATCTTTCTGGATGTTAACACCCTAGACATACTGGGAATTAGCTTAGAATAATAAACACCCGAACAGCCCATATGTTTAGAACGAGTAAGCGAGTTTCCTAGTTCTTACCTCACATTTGACGTTGTTTGTTCGTATTATCCTATCATTGACCTGTGGCAACCAAGTGCACCATATGAAAAATGAAATAGCGTGTAAAGCGAATCAATGAGCTATTTGCATAGAAAATGGCTCATGGCGTTCTGACACGACAGCGTGTTGTGTTCCGCGAGCCGCAAGCTTATTATCATGAAGGGCGAACAGTCACGTGTACTGAATTTCCATTTGAAAATGCAAACTTCGTTGAGTAAGATGTCAGATTCTGTACACGTAGCTAAATAAATCCACGCACAGACAGTAGTATTGCTTGAGGTGTTTGGTTGAAATGGAAATTTTCTATTTACCCTGTAACAGCGTCGATTGTAAATAAACGGAATGACAAGATCTAACTTATGTATATTCAGAATTAAATAACATTTAGCTATGATTTCATCTGTGAAAAAGCAAAGTGAATCAATTAATTATGACACGACAATAAAATATTTGTCTGTGTAAGTTTCCGAAAAAGGGAATTTATGAACATAAGTAATATCAGTACATCCTCACAAACAGAAGAATCAACACAGAAAGTTTGAGTAACGCTGAATAATAAGCCTGAATATCTCATAGTATAAGTATTTTAAATACATTGACCGTAACATACATAATTACCTTTAAAATATTAACAGTTTAAATAAATGACCCTGACAAAGGATGGAAGACAGGACATTTAGAATATAACCCCTGTAAAAGTGTATTCGCTGTGAAAAGTTATTAGTTTTTAAATAAAACATTTCATAGGAGTCAGAGGTTTGTTTTATTTCATAAAAGGAAACTTTTTGTTGTCTTGAAATAAGACATATATGCTCTTAGTATAGGTTTTATAAGAAAAGAACTGGAAAAATCATATCCGATTCATGATAAATAAGCTCGGTAAATTATTATGGTTACTGGAAGTATATCCTCTTTTGTAGTGTATTTCGGTATTAATTAGTCAGTAGATATGCTCATCTTTTATTCAAAGTTAATCACGTAATCATTTTCTTAAAAAACTTCTTAGAAAGACACATATATATGTGTGTTAGTTGAAAGTGATGAATGTCATAGTCTATATACCAGGTAAAATTCAATCATTTAATTTAACTAATCCATCTTTTAATCAAAATTCTGTAACTCAACCAATCCATTTTCTAGATAAAACTCAATCAAACAACAAATCTATTCATTAGTTAAAAGTCAGCCACTTAACCACTCATTAAACCAATTCATCAATGAGTTCAGACTCACGTACTCATCCAGTCTGTATATCTGTGAAAATTCATCCAATTCGTCTATTAATAAATAATAATTCATATAATATATTTTTGACTATTAGCCACAAAGGTTTGTGTGTATATTCATTTATCTGTCGATTAAACGCTGTATCAAACTGATATTAATCTGTTATTTTTCTATGTCACACACTAGATAACCAGATGAATAAAACAGTTTTCAACTAAAGACTCTTCTACAGATCACTGTAAGTGTATCATACCTATCGAAGAAGTGAACCGTTTTTGATCTAATAAATGTTAGTTCTCAGCAAGCTACATATCCAGGTATTGAGAGGGCTCTAAGAAGTCTTAACTCTGCACCAGATGTTTTCTATCATCATTTTATGCCAATTTAACATTGATAGTACCACAAATTATTTTAGTTAACTCTAGCTTAACTTCCTTTTATTTCCTTATGAACTGGAATTTGGTATTCGTACACATTGGTAATAGCTTTAAATAATCAAATACAAAACGAGGATTTTGTTGTTGTTGTTGTTGTTGTTTTGAATTAAGCACAAAGCTACACGATGGGCTATCTGTGCTCTGCCCACCACGGGTATCGAAACCCGGATTTTAGCGAGTAAGTCCGCAGACATACCGCTGAGCTACTGGGGGGCTCAAAACGAGGAAAAAAACCCGTAAAACTAGTATGTTAAATATATAAACTATGATCGACTTGTTTAACGAGTTGAGAAAAAGGTGTTTAAAGTTTTTAAAAACCAGTTTGACATCTTGTAAGAACTAAAGACATATAAAAAGAATACTAATATAAGGACTTGTAATAAGTTTATTCACATCAGTATCTGACCATAGCGAAAAAACAAAAACATGGTTTAGAACATTGTAGATGTCCTGTTCAAAAGAAGTCTAATGAATTATGTTTGAATTATTGTAAAGGGGTTGATTGATTTGATTATTTGGAATTAAACACAAAGCTACACCAAGGGTTATCTGTGTTCTTTCCACCACGGGTATCGAAGTCCGGTTTTTAGCAATGTGAGTCTGGAGATATACCGCCGTGCCGTTAGGGGACTCTTCAAAAAACAAATTCATGTCTAATGAAGTATCTGTTCACTTGTTTGCAAAGCGGTATTTTTAAGGTTTGTTTGTTTTGGAATTTCGCACAAAGCTACTCCAGGGCTATCTGCGCTAGCCGTCCCTAATTTAGCAGTGTAAAACTAGAGTGAAGGCAGCTAGTCATCACCACCCACTGCAAACTCTTGGGCTACCCTTTTATCAACGAATAGTGGGATTGATCGTGACATATAACGCCTCCACGGCTGCGAGGGCGAGCATGTTTAGCGCGACACGAGCGCGAACCCGTGACCTTCGGATTACGAGTCGCATGCCTTACGCGCTTGGCCATGCGTGGCCCGTTTTTAAGGATATGTAAAACAATAATTTATAAAAACTTGCAATAAAATCTGCATATTCTTAAAAAGTGATTCACGCATTTGCTTTATGCGTTTTATTTCAACGAAAAAAACAACAATTTCTTAAGAACAATAAAAAGTTACCAAATAGCGTAGTGCGGCGATCTAAGTACTTTGGAAACAAAGTTTGTCGATTTATATCGTAGATTTTTCAAGGCATTTTAGACATTTTTTGTCGTTTAATATAATATAGTCATAACAATTTTTTTAAAAAATTTAAGTTGTAATGAACTTAACCTAAAAGATTTTCGATACCAGTGATATACGGAGGCAGGTATATCGTGTTTCTGTATCTGGCCCCAAGTTTTTTTATTTTCTGTAACATTTTGATTATAACTTCAATGAATGAGTTCTGATTAAACAAATAAAACTATCGCTATTTGTGGAATCTATTCTACGCTGAGTCGAAACTATTATCGTGATGACAAGTGACCCAAATATGTCTTACACTGCTAAATTAAGGACGGCAGATAGCCATCGTGTAGCTTTGCATGAAATTCAAAACAAACCAAACCAATCTCACCAAGTAGTTAGTACTTTAGACTGTAAGCAATAATATTTTGAATACTAATAGAATTCCAAAGATGACTTCTTGTAATCTATTACTATTATAAAAAAATTAAATACGATATTTTGTCTCTTTATATATTTCTAATTAACATTCAGATGGTGAAATACTGTTCATGGCAAAGTTCGTTTTATAATGTAGTCCAAACCAGCTCCTTTCTCTACTGAGTAAATCTTTGGCAGGTTTTACTTGTCACAGTAAAATAATTATCCTTCTGTTGATTGTACATTTTTACATCCTTAAGAACTTTATTCAGAACGTAATGTCGTAGGTTGACTTTTTAGTCACATCCATAGAATGTGCTTAAAACATCCGTGATGAAAATCAATACTGTGTTAAAGACGTTCAGCATAAATCACCCACATGCATTCATATATACTTAGTAACATTGTATAACATATCTGTAACAAAGCAAGAAAAACAATGTTAAGTTTACCAGTTAATATTCTGACATATGGGACATCCTGTTATACATCCATGAACTTATCAGTTAGTTGTGAGGTTAAAGATGTTAAATCTATATAAATATAATAGTACTATCTGTCATCTGTTGTATGCTCTTGTAACTACTTCGCAGAATGCGGATGGATCTTCACTAAAATTGGTGTGGAGGCTCAGTTGGTCAAATAGGGTACACACGTGGTTTTAGTTTTGCATCTTTACGTTTTTTATGGGTGTTTATGTGTTTTTAACCACTACTCCCCCCTTTGAGATGAATTTTCGTCAAATTTTGCATAAAGGATTGTTGGACCTATGTAAAGATACATGTGAAGTTGCGTTTTCACATCTTGTATTTTGAAGTTTTAATGGGTGTTTTATACAATCATATATAAAGGAAGCAACTATATAGATATCCTGAAATACCTCTCAAAAATTAAGAATTTACTTGTTCAGTCGACAAGAACTCTAGTTAGTATGGATATAAGACGATGGGCTTCGATCTGATAACTATCAATGACTAAAGGAAAAGATGGTTGGACGAACTTATAAAACATAACGAACGTAGGAATATGTTTCAATTGGTTAATTATTTCAACTCTGGTCAGAGTTTGCTAATTCCCAACACCTCGTATTGTAGCCAAGAAGCAGATTATAAATGGCAAATATCAGATACAAGCAAAAGTGTTTGGTTTCATCGGCGTTTAGAATGTAAATTACGTTTTGATTAATTTAATCTTAACTATTTCTTTACTTTTGGTAGAAGAAATATACATAAGGTATGTTACGTATTCTAGCCTAATCATCTTGTTCAGACAAGGCAAACTGCTAGAAGTGGCGTAACATTTTCATGACATTGTTGGTCCTTATGACTGCTTTAAAAGAAAAAAATTAACTTACTTGAAAGTTATTCGTGACCATTCCAAAAAACTGAATTTCCAATTCCACATTGATAAAGAAAGGCTTTTTCACAGTATTTATACAAAGTGAAATAGTGAGTTCAGCCATTAATTTGGGTAGTATAATGACTGAATATCGATCTCTTTTAACACCTGTACAATAAATTAAATATCATGTCTGCTACCAGTTTTATGTGGTGACATTAATAAATCAATTGTAGACCGTACTCCTTGATGAATGGATCACCTTTGAACAAAAGACACTTCTGTAGCTTTAGTATCAAACACGCTGTCGATATGACAATGTTAGTGGCGAAAAATGGCTCAATCCCATATTTGATGAAAGCCTTGACGATAATTTTGTAATATTTATATTACTAGATGTACTTGCAGAAGGTCCTCGAAAGTTTTCTGTTTCAAGAGCAATAGGACCAATAAATATCTTTATTTCTCGCTTTTGAAGCTCACATGTCATGCTTTGTTGTAGCCAACGAAGTGCACAACTCTCCTCGATATTCATGGCATGCACTACCAATTCACTGATAGACAACACATTGTTGTAATTTCACATCGCCTGAAATAAGAGAACTTGTTGTTGTGAAAAGTCTGATGTCGTTATTGTCTTAAAATTACCTCCGTTGTTAATCGATAAGTTCACAAAGTTTGTTTTTGTTTTTGAATTTCGCGCAAAGCTTGTTTGTTTGTTTTGGAATTTCGCACAAAGCTACTCGTGGGCTATCTGTGCTAGCCGTCCCTAATTTAGCAGTGTAAGACTAGAGGGAAGGCAGCTAGTCATCACCACCCACCGCCAACTATTGGGCTACTCTTTTACCAACGAATAGTGGGATTGACCGTCACATTATACACCCCCACGGCTGGGAGGGTGAGCATGTTTAGCGCGACGCGGGCGCGCGCGCAAAGCTACTCGAGGGTTATTTGCGTTGTTCACAAAGTTATGACGCTAAAATTTAGTTTAATTCACTGTGATAGATGGAGTGGAGAAAGGCCATTGTGTAGCTTTTCGCTAAAACATAAACCAACGGACAATTATGCTGAAACTGTAAAAATAAATTAGCTCTTTATGGGAATATGTGATATTCTATAAGAAAAAAAAAACAACGGTCGTGAAGTTGGGTAGTAAAATAACAACAAAGGAAATACGCGAAAATAATGAATAATTATTTTAACAAATGAAAATAATAAAATATGTGGTTCAGTTTGAAATGATAAATAAAGTAAACTCAGAGGCTTGTTACGCTCTTTTCTTTAAAAATAGCTAGCCTTACGAATGTGAAAATAGGGGAGGGAAGGGACAATAAAGCAAAATGCTCATGGTTGATTTTCAAAAGGTTTCTGGTAATGTACTAGACAGTGAGTAGAAACACTTATGGTAAAATCCATTCTTAAATGTTGTAGACGATCGTTTGATGATTACAAAAGGAATTAATAATGAAGTAAACTTAATTTCTGTTTATATGTTCCAGTTTAAAATCTGATGTGCCAGCAGATTATTTAATTAGAATATAATAATGCTATGAAGATCTTATGTTCTTGGTGAGTATGTTCTACTACGCGAAGTAATAATTAGTGAAGATAAAAAAGGCATTGTTGTATCGCATAAAGTTTTGTTGTTGTTAGCTATAGTACATGATATTCAAAATATAGCAAATCACCTGTACATAAAATAAACCTTTTGTTTGACTGAACTAGATTAATCAAACTGGCTCAAATCGACATGCTTATGACGTCACAGAAGTGGCTTGGATGCCCCTAGTAGGTTGCCAAAACTAGGTTTTCAAAAGTAAGTTATGGGGTTGAATAGAAGAAAGCTTGATTGTTTGTGTTTTGAATTTCGCACAAAGCTACATGAGGGCTATCTGCGTTAGTCTTCTATAATTTAGCAGTATAAGACTAGAGAGAAAGCAGCTAGCCATCACCACTCATCGCCAGCCCTTGGGCTACTCTTACCATACCAACGAATAGTGGGTTTGACTGAAATATAATAACGTCACCAAGGCTTGTTTCATGGGATGGCTGACTAGCGTTAATGCATGACTTTTACATCGCTTCTTGTTGACAGTTATACCTATTAATAATTGAAATTATTTTATAACTTGGAGCACATACAAGCAACTAATGAAAAAAATTGTAAAATATTTTAGTTTTCTTAATATTTAAAATTACAATTCATAATCCCAAAACGTATATGAAAATTTAGCGTTTGATAAAAATGAAGGTAAATTACAAAAAAATGATGAGAAATTTTGTTTTTATTCTGTTTAGTACAGATATTTATCGTTCATTGAAGGATAGTTGTTGATGTACTACTGTTGGTTGTTACACATGATTGATCAGGTATTTTTGGCTCAAAGACTAATTAAATGTGAGTGTGTGAAAGGTTATGAATTAATATTTTTGGATCTAATCAAAAGTTTTGGGAACTAATAACAAGTACTTTTGTTCATTAATGTGCTCATAGTAAGATGTTGATAAGGATGTTTGTATTCTCATTGCTAGGAACGATTAAATTACTGAACACTATATATGATTTTGTTTGTTTCGTTAAAAATCAATATGAGTGTCACCTGCGTCAGTCGTCCCAGTTTTTAAGCAATAACTCAGAGGAAAAGCAGGAATTACACAATCCAATCGCCTACAGTTGTCAGCCTAAATAATGGGATATGAAAGTCACTTATATGCATCCATTGGCCAAAGTGAGGAAAACTTTTTTCTGGCGCATATGTGTGCGTGTCTTGTTATGACAAAGCCACATCGGGCTATATGTTTTGTCAATCGAGGGGATCGAGCCCCTTATTTTAGTGTTGTAAGTTGGAAGACTTACTGCTAGATATTTTTTTTTGCGTTATAGGACGTTAAGCACAGACCTCAGCTCTACAGCTCAACAGACCAAGTGAATAAAGTATACATATTTTATTGTTATTCTTGTTCTATTGTTTGGCAAATCAAAAGTTTAAGAGAAAGGTTTGGTTTGGTTTGAATTACCCGTAAAGCTATACAAAAGCTGTTCAAGACACTCAGTTACTAACCTAATGGCAAACATTCGATTAACCATGTTGGGTTATTCCATTTTTCTTCAGCTTGTAATTTTTTTTCTTTTTGAATTAAATTATTGTAAGGTATTAGTCAATTTTTAAACCTGACGTTAATTAGGCTAAATGGTTGTTTGTATTTGAATTTCGCATAAAGCTACGGAAGGGCTATCTGCACTAGTCGTCCCTAATTTTGCAGTGTAAGATTAGAAGAGGCAGCTATTCATCACTACCTACTGCCAACTGTTGGGCCACTCTTTTACCAACGAATAATGGGATTGCCCGCACATTATAACGCTCCCACAGTTAAAAGGGGAATATGTTTGATGTGACAGGGATTCGAACCCGTGACCCTCAGATTACGAGTCAAGTGCCTTACCTATCTGGCGATACCAGACAGAATTATTTGGAATATTTGTCCATCCTTCCAGCTACGTATCACTGTACTTAAAATATTTTATGTGAAATTTAAGAAACTGTACAATTTAACAATGAACGCTAGTTCTAAACGTCATCCTTTAAATATAAATATAAAAATAAAAACATTTGCTAGTGTTCAACCTGGGAAACAACTGTTTAAGCAAAAATGATAAACATCCATTAGTGTTTATGGTATTTCTCTTGCTTGTGCTTAGTCTAGGAACCACATACAGATCCGTGAAAGTTTATGCACAGAGAATTTCATTCAATTTTCATGTATGGATAGCAATAGTCTATAAACTTAGCATAAATAGGCATCTAAAATCTGGGATATTATTTTTCTAGATGGTTTAGAAATGCATGATGTCATAATTGCAATATTCTATTTTTATTCTATTATTCCAAACTATTTGATGTATTATGATGATTTTGATCTTTAAACCTACATTACCAGGTTAAAGGATTACAACTCAAGGGGTCTCAGAACGTTTTAGTTAGCATAAGTTGACAATATGAGACAAAGATTAACAGTTATAATAGTGACTTCCTATTTCTGTCAACATCTTGCCATCTATAAGATATGGGATGACGAATTTGGTATCTAATCCTATGTTTTTAATATTAAAATATATAATTAAAGATTTTTCCAAGCAATTGGTTATTTTCAGGTGTCAATCTTGCATATAGGATTATAAAATTTGCTGAAAGTATGACTCACGATTATTGTTTAGACAGATATATTGCACCACGTGCAATAATTTCAATGGGGCTTTCTTGAATAATAAACTATTGATTATTTGTTTATAATATTACTTGTAGTTGCAAGGATTAACCAAAGTTTAAGATACACTTTTAATTCAGAACAAATTAATGCCTGTAGTAAAAAAGGGATAGTATGTATGGACTATAAAATAAAATATGCATTAGCTGCTAAACTGCAAAGCAAGAGTCACGATCAACTTAAATTTGATAAATAATTATAAATGCAAGAAATCTTAAAAGTATCAACTGAAAGGAATTTCTGCTTCCTTTGATAATATGTGGTGTGCCAACTAAAGAAAAGAGTCGGGTACTTCTGGTATGGTCAGGTGGTTAGTGCGCTCCACTCATAACTTGTAGCAGGTTTGAATTTCTGTCGCACCAAATATGTTTTCCTTATCAGCCTTAGAGTTGTTATAATGTGATGGTCAATCCCAGTTGGTAGTGGGTGGTAATGACTAGCTTCTTTCCCTCTACTCTTACACTGCTAAATTACACTGGTTTACAAAAAAATATTTTTTGGCTGAGGCAAGAATGTGAATAGGTATTTTTTTACTAATTTGGGTGTGCTGAATTAAAATTTATAAACAGTTTTGCTCTATCACCTTTAGTTTTCTGGCTTTTAAATAGTCTCATTTTAGTATATACAGAGTATATACGTGCTTATTTCAACAGTTGCAGCAGCTTATTACAGATAAAACAGGATAGATAAAGAACATTGACAGAATAAATATACATGGATGACACAATGTACACAATTCATAGTACCGCAGACAGTTAGAAGTGTGTTTTCTTAAAAGATCTGGTGTATTTTGCCTCCAGGATGTCACGCAAGAGCATCCAGCAGAAGTCTCCCATCATGCTGGGGTTCCTCTTGCCTTGGTAGTTGCTCTCCATCTTCGTAATGTCTTGGTGGAATCTTTTTCCGTGCTCATCACTCACTGCTCCAAGGTTTGGAGGGAAGAAGTTGAGGTGGGAATGGAGAAAATGAATTTTGAGTGACATTCGGCATCCCATATCCTCATAAGTCTTTAGCAACTTTTCAATACAGGCTTGGTTTGGTACGCGTGTGTTACCAAGGAAGCCACTACAGATTGACTTAAATGCTTCCCATGCTCTCAGTTCCTTTAAGGTAAGAAGCTCCTCAAAATCAGTATCCTTCAGCACTTCTCGGATTTGAGGTCCGACAAAGATGCCCTCTTTGAGCTTAGCAGCACTAAGACCTGGGAACACAGCAGACAAGCGTTGGAAGGCAGCACCATTTTTGTCCATGGCCTTCACGAAATTCTTCATCAAACCAAGCTTGATGTGAAAAGGAGGAAGAAGCAACCTTCTTCATGTCAACCAGAGGATTCTCCTTGACGCTGTGTTCGCCAAGAACGAAAGTGCTTCTAGACCCCCAGTCTTTCTGCTTGTAATGCTGGGATATTTATTCCCGTTGTGCAGAAGCACAGCCTTGAGACTTCGCTTGGAAGAGTCTATGAAAAGACGCCAGTCTGAAGGATTATATGGCAAACCAAGGAAAGTGAACAAGTGTTTGAAATTTGACTAAAAAAAAGTCTGCTAAAAGTATATAGTTTCAGAAAAATAAAACATTTAACTTTGATTTTCTTCCAGTATCTCTTATAAAGTCTCCTGCTAGTACAATAGTAAGTTTACAGATTTACAATACTAAAATCAGGAGTTCGATTCCCCTCACTGGACTTGGCAAATAGCTCAATGTGGCTTTGCTATAAAAAAAACACATGCACACTTATATAAGGAATAAAAATACTTTTAAGAGGACCCAAAATTTTTGGGGCATATAAATATAAGTTTGTTAAATCACATTTTAAGTTAGTTTTAGGTCTGATTTGTAAAACATTTTTTACTGCAAATGTTTTATATGACTAATATATAATGATGCAGCATATTGAATGAAAAATAGAATTCAGTGATGTCGAGAAACCCACTTGTTGAGAACTTTTATATGCAAAAACGGCTGTTCTGGGCCCAGAAAACACTTCAAATAGAAGAGCGAACAACGTTTCGACCTTCTTCGGTCATCGTCAGGTTCACAAAGAAATCTGACGATGACCGAAGAAGGTCGAAACGTTGTTCGCTCTTCTATTTGAAGTGTTTTCTGGGCCCAGAACAGCCGTTTTTGCATATAAAAGAAAAAAACAGACTTTGTTTAATTGGTTCATACTAAATACTTAGTTTATCAGTCAATGAAGATTAACTGAAAAACTAATTTAAAATAAACCATCTTGTAATCAACACATTGTTACTTTATGAATACACATGTATATTCTTATTTTACATAAACTGTCATTGTGATAAAATGTCTCTGGACAGGGTAAAACCGTTATATTTCCAATATTTTCCCGTACTTTGAGTGGTTACTAGTTTACACAAGAAGAATTTTACACCTGTGAACATTTTTTTAAAGGACTGCATAGGATTTTGGTCAGTAAATAAAACAATACTGTTACATACAAAAATCCAAGCAAATCAACTGACCAGCAAAAGGTACTATTTTTCTAAAGTAAAGAGTATGCATCAGATTCTAATCCATCCATTTCAATGTGGTATAGTCAGCAAGAATTGTTCCAGAGCTGTGCTTACACAGCAAGTGCCATATGGTTTAATGGATATTTGTGTCATGCAGAAAATTACATTAAAAGATTAACATTCATTCTTGCAGATCTGTATGATACAGTAAAAGTTACAGACGACACCTCTTTTTTTTAACTGCATATATTTATGGAATATAAACTACATGGCCAAAATTATGTGTACACCCCTTCTAATTAGTGGGTTTGGCTATTTCAGCCACAACAACTGCTAACAGGTGCATAAAATCAAGCATATAGTCATACAGTCTCCATAGACAAATATTGGCAGTAGAATTGGTTGTACTGAATAGCTCAGTGACTTTCAACTTAGTACTGTCATGAGATGCGATCTTTCCAACAAATCAAAATGCTGCCTTGATCAACTGTAAGTGCTGTTATTGTGAAATTGAAACCTCTAGAAGCAACAACAGCTTAGCCACGAAATGGTAGGCCACATAAGCTCACAGAATGGAACCACCAACTGCTGAAGCATGTAAAAATCGTCTGTCCACAGTTGCAACATTCACTACCGACTTCTGAACTGCCTCTGGAAGCAACGTCAGCACAAGAACTGTTCATCATGAGCTTCATGAAATGAGTTTTCATGGCCGAGCAGCCTCACACAAGCCTGAGATCACCATGTGCAATAACAAGTGTCAGCTGGAGTAGTGTAAATAGACTGCCATTAGACTCCGGAGAAGTGGGAATGCGTTTTCTGAAGTGATGAACCACGCTTGTTTATCTGGCAGTCTGACAGTTAAGTAGGTGCCAGGAGAACACTACCTACCTGAGTGTATAGTACTAACTGTATAGTTTTGTGGAGGAGGAATAATGGTCTGGAAAACTGTTTTTCATGATTTAAGTTAAGCTGTTTAGTTACAGTGAAGGAAAACCTTAATGCTACAGCATACAACGACATTCTATGGAATTGTGTGCTTTCAACTTTGTGGTAACAGTTTGAGAAAAGCCCTTTTATGTTTCAGAATGGTAATGCCACGTGCACAAAGTGAGGTCCATAAACACATGGTTTTCCAAAGTTGGTGCAAAAGAACTTGACTGGCCTGCACAGACCCCTAACCTCAACTCTATCAAACACCTTTGGGATGAATTGGAATGCCGACTCCAAGCCAGGCCTTCTCGCTCGTTCTCACTAATGCTCTTGTAACTGAATAGAAGCGAATCCCTGCAGCCATGTTCCAATATCTAGTGAAAAGCCTCCCCAGAAGAGTGGGGAGATTGTGCAGATCAGCTTGTTAACTCTCAGTATTACCTTCTGGGCAAACTGCAATTGTCCATAGCAAACACAAACTAACGTAGCAGGGGTTTTGTTTAGACAGAGAGAAACTCAAGAATTCTCTCTCCAACTGGGGTGTTCAGGAACGTTGTGGTTCCTCTTCGTCCCTTCACATGAGAAATTGTTAAAATTTCCATGGTTTTTTTTCTTTAATTTTAAAGGTGGGGTGGGGTAATTGTGAGTGAGAGGAAAGATAAGAGAACTGGACGAGAGCAGCATAAGTGAAGCGAGCCAGACGTATTGTCCACGGCACCCAGTGCTATTCCTTTAAATCGGCTTCAGAGTTTCCTGTTGTTATGAGGCCCCACTCACTTAATTATGCTCGAGGCTTCAAGATTACTAAAACCGTCCCTGTTGAATTCAAACTTCTCTTTTATGGATTACGTTTAAAATGGTAATGTACACGACTTAATTGGAATATAGAATGTGTTACGTGGACGGGACAGAAAACTGATGATTGTGGATATGTTTTGAATTTAACAATAGTTGAAAACAGGTGATTTTAAAATTATAAATAATTTTTTTCTCTATATTGAAATTAGTTGTAATATATAAACTTAAAAGCAGAAACCCGCGATTCCCAAAAAAATTAAGCGGCTTTTATGAAAAACAAGCTCAATTTCATTTATTATTAGCGCTCTTACTATTTGGTAATAAATAAATAAATATTATATAAAAAATGCTAGGCTGTTTATGTAATGTTATTATGTATTTAATAAACAATTTTGTTTAAAATTAAAGGTTCAATGAATAAAAATTAAAATGTGATAGAATTTAGCAAAAACGGATGCCCAGTCTCATTCAACTAATTGTTGGAATGACTAAATTTGAACGTGAGGAAAGGATTTGGCGGAACACTTGTAGTTTGGGTTGCCTGGAGGTCAAAATTCGGTGCGATGGAACGGATTATGGTAAAAGTAATAATAATACCGAGATCACAGTTTATGTTGTTTGTGAATAGAGCGGTGCCACACAGATAGGATTATTGGCGAGAGCAGGCTAACAGGTGGACGTGTATTCGCAGGCTCTACAGAGAAAATGCACAGAAAAACCTGAATTCATACAACGTGAGAGTATCACATTCACCTACCTGGGCAAAGACAAACTACTGCACCCACAAGACAAAAAGAAATACCTATATTAAGAGAGGGACACCAGCTGAAGGAAAAGAATAAAAGAAAGAACCTACTAAGTCGACAAAAGTGCGGGTCGATAAAGAGAAAGCGATGCCGACCAGTGAATCTGGAAACTCAACGATGACTCATGAAAAAGAAGGAACATCAACTTCTAGTGGCCAAAAAAAATAAACTAGGTAAGTCTAGTTCGTTTGGTGGCAAAAAACTAGAATTAATCTCTAGCATAGATAAAAACTCCCCGTTATTGGCTCTGTGTAATGTAGCCAAAGCTAAATTAACTTCTATAGAATACGATAAAGAAACTAATGCAAGGAAAAAAAGAAAATTATAAAACAAAGTAGTTCTAGTGAAAATGAAGATGAAGAAGAAACTTCTCATACCGAGGTAGAGACAGTTCCTTCCTCCCCTAATGCCAATAATAATTCAAATGTTGTTAATAATTTAAACAAACCCTTGGATGTTGGTAACAATGAAATAAATCTAGAAAATAATTCAGAACGAACAAATGAACAAAATAATGAAAACGAAGATTTCACATTAGTAATATCAAAAAAAAAGAAGAAATTCCGTACAAAATGAAACTACATAACGTAAGTCAAAACCACCCCAATTTTCTTTAATTTTCAAAGGTGTTCCTGGCACGTTTCACCATCCGCAGCTGGTGGCAGAAATACGCAGATGCAAACCAGTGATGTCGAGAAATATATATGCAAAACGGCTCGTTTGGGTTGAGAAAATATTTTATATAGAAGAAGGTCGAAACGTTGTTCGCTCTGCTATCTAAAATATTTTCTCAACCCAAACGAGCCGTTTTTGCACATATAGATGCAAACTAGGTGTCGAAATAGTAAACGTTAAGCGTCTACCTAGGGGCGGTGTCCTTGAGGTCAAGGAACTGCTGCCCTAAATAAACTTCTTAAAGAATGGCCCAAGGACGCATTCACTCCCGGATGGCTCAGTCGGTAGAGCGTTAGGCTTTTGGCCTGGCATGGCCGAGCACGTTAAGGCGTGCACTCGTAATCCGAGGGTCGCGGGTTCGCGCCCGCGTCGCGCTGAACATGCTCACCCTCCCAGCCGTGGGGGTGTATAATGTTACGGTCAATCCCACTATTCGTTGGTAAAAGAGTAGCCCAAGAGTTGGCGGTGGGTGGTGATGACTAGCTGCCTTCCCTCTAGTCTTACACTGCAAAATTAGGGACGACTAGTGCAGATAGCCCTTCCGTAGCTTTATGCGAAATTCCAAAACAAACAAACAAACGCATTCACTCCTGGAAACATAAATACACACTTGCAAGGAACAAAACCACAGCCTTAGGCTATAGTAATCCGTGGGGCGAACCACTCAATAACCAAACTGGATATTGAGCTGGGACTAAACAATCTTAACATGCCTTACATAAAAATAGAAAGGATTATTTCCAAGTTAACGAACAAAGAAACAAATTTACCAAGAGTAGTCTATAATATTGGAGAAATGATAAATAATGGTATCATTTTGTGGTACCAAAAATAACAAGTCGAGCAATTAAAAACACCAGCTGTTGTAATTAGCCATGTTTTAATTGCCAAAGATATGGACACGTATCAGCGGCATGTCTGGCAACACCGAGGTGTTGCGGATGTAGCGGTGAACACTATATATCGGCTTGTAAAAAAGAACAGCCCAAACCAAAATGCTGTAATTGTGGTAAAACATATACAGCAAATTACAAAGGATGCAACAAATGTAAACAGATAAAACAATGCATCTACGAAATAAAAACAACAAAACCTTCACAAGATAATACAACAAACGCATACAACTACAAGACCAACTTCATACGCAACAAAGTTAAAAGAATATATTACACAACCAAAACCACTAACTAAAAAACAACAACATTCAACGAAAACAGAAATTACTATGCAAGAACCGAACAAAATCACAGATAGAACAAGTAACCAAGAAAACAACAATCTCACAATAAAAGAAAATACAAACGAAGAAACAAACATAACAGTAAACTTAATTAAAAACATTCTTACAGAGTTTATTAAAGAATTTACTAAACCGAACCAATCATTTAATAGTATTGACCTCTTCATATCCAAAAAACACATAACACCACATATACCAGACTTAATGACAACAATCACAGGATGCACGCTTAAAGCATAAAATTCAAAGTTCTGAGTATTAACATCCAAGATGCACTTGCTTCCAAGAAATACGAGATCGAAGACATAATAACAGATATTAACCCTGATATTTTTATCATAAGTGAAACATTTATTTATCCTAAAAATAAATTTAAAATATTTAACTACACTTCAACAAGAAAAGACAGAAGAAATAACCAATCTTAGAAAACAACTCGAAAATAACAATAGCAGGATTATGCTGTTCTCCAAATAAGTGCATAGATATATATCTAATATACAACATCTTTTCCCACAACCAAAATACAATAGTAATAGGTGATCTAAATTCAAAACACAAGAACTTTGGATGTAATTCTACAAACTCCAATGGCAGACACCTATTACAATTCATAGATAGTAATAGTATATCTCTTATTAATGATAATACACCTACTCATACTAACTATGCAACAAATTCTAATAATATTCTAGACATTTGTCTCATCTCTTACAATATGAGGCAAAAGTTAATAAATGTTAATGTGAGAAAAGATGTTGACGGCGACCATCTACCAATATGGTGTGCCTTCGATCTCATCCCCCCCATAAAGATAAAATCAGTAAGCAGGATACATTTTATTTCGCAAAGGCTAATTGACAAGAATTTCAAAAAGTGTTAAACAGAATACTATCAGAAAAAAATAAACATGCAGCATATAACGAATTAGAAATTGACTCTTATTGTCAAATAATCATGTAGTGCCTTCAAAAAGCAACTATGGACACGATACCTAAACAACAATATACAACCAAAAACAAAACATGGAAACCAACAAAACAACTATTAACAATGATAAAACAACGAAGACTATTTATAAAAACAAGAGAACAAGAAATAAAATCGCAAATTAACAACATTAGAAATAAAATTAGAGCAGAAATGAAACAACTTAAACAAGAAAAATGGGACAACTTCTGACCTCAACTTAACAAACAAACCGACCCTAGCAAGCTCTGGTTACACTTGAAAAGATTCACAAATAAACCCACTACAAGAAAATACCCAACACTGGAATATAACAACACCTTAGCACATACCAACAAAGAAAAAGCAGAAGCCTTCAAACATCAATTACAAAACACATTTAAAACACACAATGATACCGACATGAACAGCTACTACGACAATAAAATAAATAACCACGTAACAGACAACATAGAATTATATAAATCACACTTTCCAGTCAGCATTAAAACCAGCAACACTAACAATACAAATGACCACAATACCCAATGACTCACCAAAAGAATCAAACTAAATGAACTTGAACAAGAAATCAAAAATACAAAAAACAAAACACCAGGAAACGATGGAATACAAGCAATACTTCTATAAAAGCCACTCCAAAATTATTTGACCACCCATTAGCAATATTTAATCTCTCTCTACATTCTGGATACATCCCATTTTCTTGGAAGCAAGCAAATGTCTTAATGTTCCACAAAGAAGGAAAACCAGTCAATCAACCAAACAGTTATCGACCGATCAGCTGACCAGCTGTGTAGGAAAAATTCACGAAAGAATAATAAGCAATATACTCTCCACATTTTTGAAGAATAATGCAAGATTACCAGAAGAACAAAACGGATTTACAAAATATAGGCAAACAACGAATCACTTAATCAGGTAAACTGAAACAATAATAAACAACTTTAACAATAAAGAATGCACTGTTGCCTGCTTCCTCGATATTGAGAAAGCATTCGACACTGTATGGCTCAATGGTCTTTGGTTCCGTATGTATGAAATGGGATTACCGCGAGTAATTACTCGCTGGTTATCAAACTTTTTGGAAAATAGAAAATGTAGAGTAAACGTAGAGGGAACTTTCTCGGAGTTCTTCACTCCAGAAGCTGGAGCCCCTCTAGGAGGGGTGGTTAGCCCTATTCTTTTGATCATGTATGTAAGTAATATGCCACTAAAATGCTCAAATTATGGATACGCGTCTCAGTTCGCTGATGATATAGCAATTCGGAAAAGTACCCCTACATCAGAAATAGCAGCCGCTAACTTACAACCACAACTAAATAGACTATGTGAATATTGTGAAAAATATAGAATCAAAATAAATGCAGCGAAGACGCAACTAGTAATATTTTCAAAATCTACAAAACATCAAAAAGTTCAACCTCAGATTTACATGAATGGGGAACTCCTACAGACTGCTACATCTGCAAAATTTTCAGGATTAACATATGATTCGAAGCTTACATGGATGAAACATGAAAATAACTTAAAAAAACTAATATTTGGCGAAGAATAAACTATGCTAGGAGTCTAACTGGTAAAAACTACGGAACAACACCTGAAAAAAAATCATTAAAATATACAAGTCATACATCAGACCTATAATCGACTATGCAGCTCCTGCATGGATCAATGTAAGTGTAAAACAAATTCAAACCAAACTTCAAACATTACAGAATACACTAATTACATCAGCATACAGAGTACCGAAAACCACTTCATCAAAGCTCATGCATAATTACTCAAACACACAAACAATGCCAGATAGACTTCTGCAGAGTACAATAAAATATTTTGATAAAAATTGGTGAAAAAATGAGTTGCTGTGCGAACTAGACAGATATTGCATATATGATGAAGAGCAACCTAAACACCTTTTCTCTTTAAATCTATACATTAGATCATTGAGACAAAATCATTTAAAATAATAATAATAGTAGTATTATTAGAATATAGATAAAATAAAACGGGCCACCTATGTTCTAGACTTATTAAATAATAATAATAAAAAATCAAGAACAATATAAATGGACATTTCCCTGAGAAGGATCAGACTAAATTTATGATATAATTTCAGCCATTCTGTATTTAAATCGAAATATATATTAATCTGGCCATTCCAACAATGTTATGGAAGGAGAAAGAGGTCGAGTGTATGTGACCTTCCCGGGAATACACATAGTTATACCCAAACACCTAGAGTAGGTTAGGTACGATGGAAACATTAAGAGGAAAAGTGCAAACTGGTACGTAATTTAGATTAAATTGTATATGAATATTTATGTGTCAAAATAATTAAGGTGCGATCTTCGAATATAATGTGTTTTTGAATCACAGGCATTTGATTTATTTTAAGAATGAACGGCAAGTAAGATTTTAATGGTTAGTGTTGTTGCTAAAATTAGTCTTATTTTCATGTAAGAAATAAACAAACAACATAGCACTCTTGTAGTATATTTAAAATTAAAAACATCTCTATGGAATGTAATAAGGACCATCTATATTACACAAAGCTAAAAAGTATGTAATTATTCAAAAGTAGATTAATAACTTCCATTTTAAAGCATTTCCCTTACCAATTTACAAGTTATCACCAAAACAACTGCAGATGACTGACGGATTCATTCGGGATGCGAAGAATGTCTTACCACATTCGGGTAGAAAAAGAACAATGTATTACTCGAATATTTTTATTTTCTACCTTTTTAAAGGCATCTTGTGACTTTGTAATTTTAGGTTTGTTTCAAGATGAGAATCCAATTGGGTAGGTAATTTGGTAATTACAAATTGTAATTTTCAAGATGAAAAATTATGCAACATCACAATTCAGCAATATTTGTTGCATCAAATTGGCATCTCATTAGACAGAAATAGCACTATTCCAATAAAACAGTTGTTAAATACATTTTTCAGTGAAATACAAGAGACAGATATTTTCAAAAAATGATTAGAAGGTACAAAGAAGTACGAAAAAACAGTATTTGTCTGTACATTACAAAAAATGATGATTCGAATCATGTAAAGAAAAACTTTGAGAAATTGCTCACAATTGAAATATCTTTCAAATTACTTATTGAATATTTACAAAAATTGGAGAAATTTTTGGTGATCGACTTCAAATTTTATTACCACATTCAAGTCTCACAGCTTTTCACAAGTTATGCATCTTATACTTCATTAAAGTCATGAAAAATTCCTGCAACAAAGCACCCAAGTTTTGTGAAAATCTGTATTTATGAATAGGAGTGCAACATCAGAAGTTAGTTTGGTTTATAGCTATAGTTGGTGATCATAGAGATGAGACTATCTGGTGAGACATTGTCTTGGATCTGGTTCATTCTTTGTGTGTACTGTGTGGAACAATTCCAAGAACCTGGAAATGTCTCAAATGTTTCCCTTCTTGCTTTATCACAGCAGATATCAGAATTCTGAAGCTCTTACCCTCTATTTACAACAAAGTTTCCAAAACAGTATATATTTATATGGGTTGTATGAATTTATTATTTTTTTTTGTGATTCAGTAATTGTATTCTGGAAACAATTTCTAGATCTTATAAATATCAATTAAACTGCTGTTTCCAATATCTCCATTTTTGCCTTTTGAATAACAATAATACTAATAAGGGCCATCATTCTGATGCAGTTTGATTTTTTAAAGTCAAGTCTCAAAAACAGTCTTCTATAAGTAGTGCTAAATATTACCTTTACTAATATAATCTATTCTCATGATCTTGCAATGATTGCTACTGGTTACTGTTGCCTGTATTTTGATAAGTAGGTAAATGTGATCCTGTCTAGTATCCTACAATTTGCTAGCACTTCATGGCATGCTTGTTTAGGAGAGTTTTTCACTGCTGGGCAGTGATATAATCCTCCTTAGTTTCCAACTTTAGGACTTAGACTGAGGTGAATACACTCTGTTAAAATCCTTTGGCAACATTAAAAACAAGCAGCAAAAATGTATTACTTTCACTATTTTATCAAGTTGTATTTTTAAAATAATTAATAGATCATAGTTGTTTTAACAATATGCAATAGGTAGTGTCAGTATATTTTTTATAGCTGAGACAATGTTAATATCAGCTAAATTGGTCATCATTGGTGTGAAATTGTCATGTTGTTATAAATCAGGTGCAAGTTAATGACTGATTCTCATCCCAATAAATGGGATTTTTGTACAGCCCAATATGCAAAATCATTTCATCATATTTTATAAACCATATAAAGAGGAAATACACAAAACTTATTTGTCATAATCAAAATGCCTAAAAAATGTGTTGCATGGGAGACACAAGTCAGAGTCTGAGAAAAGAAATTAAGTTAGCTTTCATAGATTTCCAGAAAACATTATAAGAAAGCAAAGTTGGATAACTGGGTGTAAAAGAATGAAAGATGGATCAACATAGACTCTGGAAGCATGCTGTCCTTTATCCTTTATAGTACACATTTTATATATGGTAAGGATGAGACATTTTTCTTCATCTTTTAGTAATTTTTTTTTCCTGTTTTGATTTCTTACTAGATTTTTGAGGAATATTTCATGTTATTTTACTGTGTTTTGTGTATGATATAGTTTAGCCAATGAAAATTTTGTTCATAAAAGTAAGTGTATGCATTGACAAGAAAAAGTTTAAGTTTACTTGTATTTGCAATTCCCATCTATTTACTTTAAAAACAAAACAAAAATGAAAACAATAAGCAATTATAAAAAATAATTTTAAATATTTATTGTTTATAATTTTTACCTTGTACTAAAATTGGATTATGAAAAAATCTTGAAGAAATCCACTGATTGTGTACAGATAGCTGGCAACTAATAATATTTTTTGCTATTAAAATTAAAAGTAAAAGAATAAATATTCTTTATTTTTGCAAAGCTTACAATAAATTTGGATGTAACAAAAATAATTTTATAAAATTTATATACAGAAAAGATCATATCTTGTTGGGTATTAGTTTCTTAATAATATGCATGTACTGTCATGTTTATATAATACATAAGAAAGGCATTAAACAAAAATGCAAATCACATTAAAACTTTAGTTAGATAGCATTTAGGAACATAAAAAGGGTATTATGTTAATTTTATTTGTTGCTTTGGAAGTCACTGTATTGTGTTTTAGTTCTTGTAATAAAATTAATCCTCCCAAAAAGAAGTTTTCAAAAACAGATGCAAATTTTGCATGTGTAAAAGTTTACAAAGAGGTTAAATACTAAATTCACTGTAATATTATTGAAGTTTTTTAACCTCTCAACAACTTTATAGATGGTTTGTTGGCTTGTATCTGAATCAAAGTACATACAAGGGAAATTCAACATCATTGAATTTTTACTCAACTTTAAGAATACACACATTCATAAGAAGTATATATTACATGTGAGTGATCACATAATTGTTCATTTATTGCATTTTCCACATGTGAGACATAACCACTTTTCTTTTGGAACATGCTTAGTTTTGATACAAGGAAAATGGAGCCTCTGGTTACCAGCACTGTAAGTAGGACTGTCACAGCCAAATATATCACTTGTTTTGAGACCATTGCAAAAACAAAACACATTATTTTCTTTGCTAGCACATGAACTTCTTATTTTTGGCTACTCTATTTGCCTTATAAGTATCTTTGATAATATGATTTCTTCATATTTCACAGTTAAGTCAGTAATCACACTATTCAAAAACTTGTTATCCTTGAATACAGGTATTAACTTGCATTTCTTTAGAAGTGCAGACTACAAATAGATGCAGCTTTTATCTCACTAACCCAGAGACCACAATGTTCACAATTTGCCAAAACACATTGACTAATGGTGATAAATGGATGGTCAACAAAAATAGTTAATCCAGTTTCTGAAAATATATTTATATGTGTAGCACTCAACTTGGCTGTAGCATTTTTTATTGCATTGTCTTCATTTTTTTGCCTGTGGGCTCCAGCTGGTTCTATAGATTTTTCCCCAGCTTGGTGATGGACAAAAGTGTGTCTTTTAGGGTTTTCTAGTGATGTTCACAGAAAATTGTGTGCTGAAATACTGATGATTTTCCTAAACTATTGTACTGAGCCCAGCCTGCTTTCTGAATTGTGGCTGTACACATGTTATTTTTTTTACTTTACCTGACATCAATTTGTTTTCACGATGTATTTACACCTGTCATTTGTTTCACCTTTGCTGATATTCTGAGCAAATTTACTTTTTAAATTAGTATAGAAAGAATCCTCTATAACTGTGTCAGAAGTGTCTTTGTTAAATAAATGAGAAAAATGAAGATATTCAGAGGGCAAAATTGATTTTAGTTGTTAATATAACTAAAAAAAAGTTTAATTTTGTTAAGTGAATTTACAACTTTTCTTACCTTAATCTTAACCCTTAAGCAGCAGCAATCATCAGTTGATGCTGCTACCTATAACATTTCCTCTGTTTAAGGGTTAATAAAGTTTCCTCCATAACTTTCCTTGTAAAATGCAATCTGAATAATAGGTGCTGTATTAACTTTCATTTGTAAATTATAAATTCCACTGGCAGGTAACAAATGTGTATTACGATGTTGTATGTACTACAGCTTTATTTTAACTTGTCCCTTATGAGCCAGTGGGTGACAAATTTGTTGAAAACTACTCAGACTAGTTTTTTGTCATTTGTACTGAAATTTTTTGGACTTTTTTTTTATTGGCATTTCACATTTGCTTTTAGCATTAAGGCTGCAAAAAGTGAATTGAAGTGGTGAAGTGCCTGAAACTTGTTAATGCATCATAAGCTTAATGGCCAAGCATGAGAATTATGGAAGTTTCCAAATGACATGCAAGAAGAATTCAGGAACTGTTTAAAACCATCTTTATAGATACTGAACAGCAAGCTGAGTACAATGCTATGTCTGTAGCTCATCCTACTGTTGACTGTTGTGGTGCTTCCAGTTTCCCTCCCAATTCACAGGTAAAATTGTTCATATCTCAGTTGAAAGCTAACCATAAAAAGGTGATATAATTGGCATTAAAAGTTGGCAATTGCTTAATTAATTATGAGAATGAGGCTTTATTGATATATACTTAACTCACGTAGTGTAGTCATTAGTAATTGTTCATATGGAGACTTGAGGATGCTGTATTTCACTCAGATATTTATAAATTAACAAATGAAAATTTATCTTGAAAAGAAACATCAAAACCACCCTCATCAAGAGTTTCCAAATTAAGCTTTCCTTTGATGTACAACAAATTTTAATGAAAAGACACTTTTTGGCTCCTGAACGACATGCTAAACAACATTGCAGCAACATGAGAGAAAGTCTCGCCAAGTCTGTAAAGACATTTACAAATGCATTCACTCACTATAAATAGATTTATTCTGACACAGTACTTTGCTTTTCTTCACATAGCTATTCTCGTTCATGGCTGCTCTCTGTTAGTGATGTTTTTTGGGTTTTCTTGCACACTATAAGCCATTTAGTATCATTCATCTGTTGATTCACATGGGTTAACCTTATCGTGATGGGTCATGGATCAAATGCTGTGTTGTTGCATTTATTGACTTGTATTCAAAATTTTATTGAACTACTATTTTATCAATTTATGTTAGTAAGTTTGCAATCAAATTGTAGACTATAATATTAAAATAACAAATATAAATATAGATTTCAGTGAGTCGTATAATATGTTGAATGCATTAGATGTTTTGATGTCCAAATAATAAACCTATAATTTCATACATGTAAGGAAAACAAATTAATAATGCTTACAGAATAGAATATAAATTAAAATCCTCATATCTTTTTATTTTGCTGAGATATGGCTTATGTACTGAATCAAACATGGTGGGCCCTATTCATCTCTTTACATTTTTGAAAATATGGTCCCTTATATACTTTTACTACAGTATGTGACATGTGAATAATCAATCAACAGGTTAGAATGTCCCAAGAGTGGGTTTTCTCAGCTATTTCAGTCTGTAAAAAAAGCTATCACATTCTTTTGATGCAAGATTTCAACAATGTAAGTTGTGTCTTTGGTCTTCTTGAAGTTTCATAATTTTTAAAATTTTTAAATCACAGTTACTAAGGTTAATAAATTATTTTGGAATTCTAGGGTATCAGTGTAGTATTTATAGTTTTTTAGTCATTCAACTTTCTATATTAAACCTTAAAAAAAATTTGATACTCTCCATGTGTGAAATTTTAAAAGGTTTAGCAACCCATATCCAGCAACAACTGACTACTGAGGTCATGGTAAGAAGAGAATTGTTTGCATTACTACTTGATTTATTGTTTTCTATTTTAAGAGAAATAAGTTGTTTTTCAAACAGTAATAATATATACATATAATTGAAATGTGACTGTAAATATTACAAAATACTAGTTCACTAAAACACAGCCAAGACCGGGAAGACCTAATGGTCACTTTTATAGTACTGGATATGTAACATGAGTGCATGTGTACCACATCAATGTAAGTTGTATAATTTTAACTAGGCATGACTAAATGGTCAATATAATAAAGAAAAATAATTAAATAATTAATGTATATAGAGGATTATTAGATTTAAGCTACTGAGACTAAACATTTGTATTTTCATGTTATAAAATGTAGTCATTCTAGCATGAAAAAATGTTTTTTCCCTAATTTTGTATGGTGATTATGAGGTGGTCATATTGCAGACCCTATACAGTTAAATTAGAGGAAATAACACTAAATGTAGAGTTTTAATGAAAACGAACATTTCAAATGTATTTGGGAGGCTTTAGAGATTACACAAATAATATTTGGTTTTGTGTTATGAAGATTGGTTTTTTAATCATAATACAAAATCAATTTGTACTTAGATTAGTAATGAAACAGGCTTGATATTGTTTGTGAAAAATCTTTTGGAAAATGTTCCATTAAAAATCTGTTTTTTCTGAACAAAATAACAATCTTTGCTGAAAGTCTACCAAGTTTTGTGAGGATACATTAGTAGTATCAAAAGTTATAGTGTAAATGCCTAAAGTGTGCAAATGTGTAGGTGAACTCCCGTACATTATACCAAGTACACTATGAAAGCATTATATGAATATTGTCACATCAGTGTATTTCATAGTTTGTAGAAAGTTTTAGGCCTCTGTTGGATAATGTGTATATATGAGTAACAAAGTGAGTTCAAGAAGTTAAGCCAGAAAACATTGAGTTAGTGAAAGTGTAGTTAGACTGTTTGATTGTTAGATGTCATAACAGGCAGTATTTAAAGTGAGTTTCACAGTAGTATTTTAATAACAGAGATAAATGAGAATAATTTGTCTTGTCGAGCAGTGTTCTCGAGTAATTAAAATCCGCGTATGTAGACACTGATGAAAAAGAAGCAATATTTAAAGTTTTAGATAGAACTGTGGTAATCCCATGGGTAATGTTAGTGGATCTGTTGCAGTTTATGCAGAAAGAAACAGAGTAAAGAAAAATAATTTTAACTTCTTAGTTGAGGTATAAAGTAACTGGTGTAGACTGTGGACTTTTGACAAGATAGTTATTTAAAGCTTTCTGTACAATTTTGATAACCAATAGTGAAATGAATGCTTCTACACACATTTGACTTATTTTGAATATATTATTTTAAAACAAGTGGACTGAGTGCTATCTGTTTATTTTTGACATTTATCAGGAATAAGTTACAGACACCAACTCTAAAAATACTGGCCTTTTGTACAAAGTTTTTTTTTTTGTAATTTGCTGTTGCACAAAGCATTTGTAGCACTTGGCCCAACTAGAAGAACTAACCCTAACCTGGGGTAAGGATTAGAGTTCACAACTTATTGAATTTGATTGAAAATAATGTTAACTAAATGTAGCACAAGTACACAATTTTTTTAATATTCCTGATATACCAAAATAAATACACATTATTTTATAGTTTAATGTGGATAGAATGTGACAAATGTCATCTGCCATATTGGATTATGCTCATCATAGTGAAAGTATGTGCAAAAAATCAGTTACCATGATGACATGCAGCAAGAAATTTGAACTCAGTGTGTAAATTTTAACTGTAAATAATTTTGATTAACATCAATAGTTTTTTTTGTGACTGAATTGATAGATGAGATGCCTATGGTATGAATAGTTATTGATCAAAATATGTGGTCAGCAGGCCAAACAGAATTCATGCAACATTTGTGTATGTGTGTGTATGCTTTTTTTACTTTTTTATCACTTGATATTGGTAATAGTTATGTTTGTTCATGAATACTAAATGATGTCATTGTTTATGATATAGGTTAGAATTAATTAAATATAGTTTAGAAAAATGAATTTACACATGAGAATAAATGGTATTGTGTAAATGAATTAATTTTAAGAAAATAGTTGTGAACTAGATTGTCTGTAAATTTGTATAAGGAATCTAAGATAATGGTTTATTGTAAAGAATCTGTAGGAGCTTGTATAAAATAGTGTTTAAAGAAATTGTATAAAATACTGACTTTAAATTTTAACTTTTAAGAAGTGACATGCTTATTCCATTTTGTGTGTTTGTAACCATTAATGCCTCCAAATATAACAGTGTTTTACAATTCTTAACCATGAATTTTAATTCATACCACACTATGTTAATTATTCTGTGGAAAAATAAGTGCTTGAGCACTAAAGTTAAATATTTTGTGTATATGCAAGCCATTCACACTTTTCACTCTTGAATTTAATAACATGTTTCTCATTAGTCTACTATGTAACTGGTATTAGACTATACTCCATCAACAAGAAAGTGACACAATCTCTATCCCCTACACCCCATATCCTTCATGACCTAGGAACTCCTTCTCTGATATATGGTTTGGATTCTTCTTTGCTAGATGTGCAATCCCTTAAATCCCTCCTTTAAGCTTAAAAGATCTTTTTTTCTTATTGTGACTGTCTTTCTTAACCTTGGTCTGCATATCCATCTTTTGCTTGCTCATCTTTTTGAGCTTTATATCCTCTTTGCCCATTTTTCTGAGGCTTTGTATTGTGACTTCAATAACTTTACTAGAGAAGGCTTACATATCTTCTTTCCATGCTGCTGCAAAGTTTCTTCAACAGTTAATTTATTTATTTTTGAGACTTGCTTGATCATGATGCATTGTTAAAAGCTTATCAATGTTTTATATAGATAGCTGTATCCTCTTAACCATTCTGAAAATTATCCTCTCCTTTGGATAATAACAAAGTATTATAGTTTTGTAATAAAGTATGATAGAAACATCAGTTTCTTGTTGCATGACAAAATCAGATGCCTGGTTTGTAACATCACTCAGTCCATTTAATTCAACCTTAGCTGACCTCTTAAATTAGACAAGATGAGGCATTTATATCATTAAATATTCTGTTACAGTCAACTCTCAGTACTATGCCACCCTTCGGGACCGAGCAAAAGTGGCATAGTAGCGAGTTTTTTTCAAAAAACGGTTTTATTGTTAAAAAATGCCTTTATTTTCTCATGTAATCTATCAGCTCAGTCCAAGGCTCTCAAAAATCGTCAGCTGGCGCATCTTCTTTCGGCGTATCTCAAGCATCTCATTGTCCAACTGATCACATGCCTGCATCACACCGTGCTTGCCACTTTTCTGCTGCATGAACTTCCTCGACAGTCACCTCGTCGTCATCGCTTTCCACCGGCTCATCGAGACACAGCATCTCATTTGCAATCTCCTCCAGCGTAAAAGTCTGTTCTCTTTCTTTTCTGAACTGACATAGTAAGCTAAAGTTGAAACATAAATCAATTCAAAAATACAACATACAGATTTCCTTCCGTCTGAAATTGTGCGATTGTGTTGATTAACTTCTGACCCCCTGCTGCGATAAGGTTTAACTTGTGAGCCACTTGTTAAACTTAAACTTTAACAAGTGGCTCACATATTTAATCGCATCATGTGACCCGCATTGGTAAGCGTTTTTGTGTGCTCCACGCACATGTACGTACATGTACAGTCATGGGGGGGGGTGTTTTTAATACGCAAAATGCATGCATTTTGCATATTCACAACCTGCATGCAGGCTTTAAACTGTTTCATGCTAAGAAAGCCATTTTTATGGAAACCAAAACCCAATTTTGAAACAGCGTGCACACAAAAAAGTGGCATAGTAGCGAGAGTAGGGGTGGCATAGTAAATTTGATTTTGTATTGAATTTTGTCGGGACCGAGCAAAAGTGGCATAGTAGCGGGGTGTCATAGTAGCGAGAGTTGACTGTATTAATCAACAGTTTTGTCCACAAATCTTAATCTTTGAAACTATTCACAGAAAAAAGAAATTAAATTGAAAGGAAAGACATTTTGCAACTTTTTTTTTCAGGAGGTATTTTTTGCTATCAGACATGCTATTAAACATAAAATATCAAAGTTTTTCTGTATGTCATTGCTAATTTCGAGGAATATAGGTTAGTATAAAATGTCCAGAATTCCACTGCTTTCTTATTTTTTTCTTTCCATTTTTGTGCCTTTCTTATTCATAGTGCCTTGATAATTCCCAAACAACCATGGACAACCCTCTTTTTCCCATCTTAATTGGATTTGTATCACTTCAGAACACTTCTCTGTTTGGATTGGGTGTGGTTTTTGGATGCCTTCACTTCTTCCAGTGTTTGGTCTTTAGAAAAACACACTGCACATAGTCCTCAAGGTGTCAGTTAAATGGATCTGCTACTGTTCTTTGTCATATTAACATGGACCTCTTATATTGATCGTTTCAGTCAATTCCACTCTAATTTCTTACACATTCCACCAGGAAAGTACTTGTCCTTAGAACTTCTGCTTTTAAACTTTACGGTTCCTATTTTATGCAAATAATATCTTAGTTTCAGCATTTCTTGGATCATAGTTTTGAGCTCAGTAGTTGATTAGCTGTATTGTCTAGATAAGTTCATACAACATTATGGTTTTATATCCTCTGGTGTTTCAATAGATTTATTTCAAATTTATGAGTTGTCTTGATGCTTTTGCAACACTTCACCACTTCACAACACACGACATTTCCATTCTGTTCACTAATGCCACACTGCTGTCTTTGCAAGATGTACTGCCAAGTCCTTATTGGCCAGATTGGTTGTGTTTTCAGCTCCAAAATGTCCTTTTATGTTCCTTGCAATTATCTTCTTCACACTTTACCATGCCTTGATTTTTATATGGCTTTTTTCCAGTCTGTTTCAAGACAGGTTAGCTTTTTTCTTACAGAGAAGCCCAAATTCTTGCTCACTTTTATCATCCATCTATCCTTATAATTTATCATCACATATGGATGGTTTATCAGTGTTGTGCATCTAACACACTATATTGAACAGATGGTTAAACAACTCGTTCAATTTTTCATCTTTTTAATTCCACCTCTGATCAAGTTCTTTATTTCTTTTCACTCTGGCTGTTGATGAACCCTGATGAAATTCTATGTGTGGGAATATGGACAATCATTTACATCTTTATGTAATATTGCTTGCATCACATTGTGGTTTTGTCAGTTTCATGAGTTTCATATCCGTCCAGTTGCCATTCTTCAATATTTGTAGAGCCAGACAGTAACTAAGGTTTAATATTACAAAATGTTCTTTGATTTTCATTTAATTTCACTAAGATGAGGTACAAATAGACTTCTCAATCATAAGCAAAGCAGGGGTGTCAACATGGAAGAGTAGTTCAGGCCTCACCAACACTAAGAGCCAAACCATTCCTGATAGCTGTTACCAGCCAGATGGGTCTTGAATTATTAAGTATAGGATGATTTATTGTTGAATCTATAAATTATTGTATTTCTGTTATAGTTTAAAACTTAACATGTTGCTCTGACTGCATCTAATTTGCATGTTTTATTGACCTCCTGGAATACACAAGGCAATTGAGTAGCTTTTACATTCTTGTCCACATTTGAGATACTTCAATTATTTTCACATATTTTTCTAAGAACCACTTGTATTAGACAGAAGTATTCCCTGTTTCAGGTAGATGCATTCTCTTACCAGGTACTGTTACACAAATTCCTATCCTTTTTTTTTGTTCACTATAGGTTCAGTAGGATCTGATCTGTTTTATTTATTTGTTTACATAAGTTTCTACCATCTTTTCAATGTATGATTCTAGCTACTTTTCATATGGAGAGGTAAGTAGTGTGGTCTGAAATTAACCTTCTTTATGCCTGAAAATTTATTTTGGATATTTACTTCACCACAGAATTACCCAACCTTTCTCTTTGCTTCTGCTATCTTATCAAGGATTAGCTTTTGGTTTGCATAAAGTTCTCAAAAAAGTACTGCACGAGGAGTTTGTCACACTCATGTTAGTGATAGGTATTGTCTAATACTTGTTACATCATAGGCTATTACAGTACACACTATTAAGTTCAGAGTTAAGAGCTCTTGCAATGGCCTAGAACATGCACAAAAACTTTTCACCAGTAAGTAGTTCCATTTTATTATTTTATTGTTGTGTAGTTAGGCATATGTTAAATTACATTTTTAGAAATGGAAATGTTAATGGTTCTTGCATAGTAATATTTCTTGCTGTATCAGTTCTAGGACTTGTGGAACCAAGTGCATTGGGATGTACACTAACCCATGAACATCTGTCACATTGTTCCACTGGAAAATGTTTCCAACCTTCAACACCACCGGGATATGAAAAATACACTGATACCCCTTATATCTTGGAGAATTTGGGATGGATACGACAGTATCCGTAAGATGGTTTTTAAATATAAATACAAAATCTTTCGGACCAACTTACATGGTTAAATTATTATACTTTGAAAATTAATTTAGTCAAAATTTGTGTATATTATATTCTGTTACTTGAAGTTGCAAATGCTTATGAATAAGATAGAGATTTAGCACTGGTATTTAGATTGAGTTTTTTGTACTACACATTTTTTTATAGATGTAATAAAAATCTTCTTCAGAGATATCAAGCTAAATATTGTTCAGTGAGCATCTCTGGAAACTTTTTTGAAAGTATGTTTAGCATGCCTAATATTAAGATAATTATATTCATTAATGTTTTAAGTATTGGTTTGAACACCCTATACCTCAAACCCCAGTGATGTGACAGCAATGTGTTTAAACAATTTATTGAAAATATCTTACTCCATGAAAATACAACACAAAGATATGCAGCTTTCACTACAGTATTGCACATAAATGATTCTGGATTATAAAAGAGCTCTTTCTTCAGTATTCTTATTTAACACTATGTAACAAAATTTTTACTTTTTCTTGTTCCTGGGCAGAAAGTGTTATTTCCCAATTGCTTTTGTGACCTGGGAGCATATAATAAAAACATGAGACTATATTTGGGAGCTGATACGTGAAAGTGCTTTACGTTACAGTCACAAATCTTGAAAACTCTTTGCTTTTAAACATTTTTGTATAACTTTGGTATAAATGCATGTAAATCTTGATTCATATGTTGATTTATTCAGACCTTATGTAAATAAAAATGTGCAAATTTGCCAATCTTTACAAAGAAAATAGGTTAATTTCTAAATTTTATTATCCAGGTCACAAAAGCAAAGTTTGAAGGGAATAATAGCTATTTTCTGTACTTTTACAACATAAGCAATTAAGAAATAACACATACTATCCAGGAACAAAATTTGTGTTACATAGTGTAATAAATACTAAATGACCACGATGAAATATTTGAATAGCCAGTACTGTCCACTGAGTTAATATTAAATTGTTAAACTGTTTGTGCTTGAAATCTGTCCCCAGTACTCACTCTTTACATATCAACTGCTGTTAAAACCATAGGAAAAAGGTTATGAGAACCATTCCATGATGAAGGTGATTTCCAACTTTTCTCTTAACACAACTTTGTTTACTTGCCTTTTACATCAAGTCCTTATCTTTTTCTTCTTTAGAGGCAATTTTTTATCTTTCATTATCAGCTAGGGTTAAACAGTTGTAGCGAAAAAACCAGTGTCAATTAACATGTTTCAAGGCTTTCCCATCAACGAATTCATTAATTCATGGACTGATTTCTTTAATGTCTTCTTATTTCAGTTGTGGCAAATGGAGGCTGAACTTTGTGCTTTATATTTAGCTAATTCCAGTTTTTCAGTGTGGAATTAGCCTTTTGTTGTTCCCTTGTTCTGAATGGGCTGTGTGATTCATCCATAGAAAGTTGTCTCCTTGGTTTTTATCATCTGTTGATTCCTCACACTTATGTAACACAAGTTTTTACTGATATCCTGTGTGAGGAGCTTTCATTTTCTATACTGGAAACTGCTACTGAAACCTATTGTTTTGTTTGTTACTTCCATTTTGTTTTCAAGGATTTATATATGTGGGCTGAGATTTTTTTATAGTAAGTGATTTGCACTTGTTGATTATAAATCTCAAAAATAAATTTACAGCACACAATTTACTTGTTTTAAAATTGTATATTAAAAACACAAACATAAGAACAACAATATTTACACTGCAGAGTTTTATCTAAAATTCTAAATCGTTCTTGTCAAAAGTCCACACCATCTATTCAGTTTCTTTAGAACTGAATTGAAAAGATGAATTCTTCTTATTTCTCTCTTACTCTTACCACAGTCTGTGATAAATTTACTAGTGTTACTCCATTGGTTATTACAGTTGTATCCAGAATATCCAGAACTTTTACCATAGTGTACACATGTGGGTTCAACTATTTAGAACACCCATTATCTCTGTTAAACAGTGAAACTTGCACTAGAATATCACCTGTTAATGTTAAACTAACAATTAAGCAGTCTGACTTCACTGTCAGAAACTTTTCCTCACTTGTACTGATTTGGTTGATTGGCTATTTATGTATACATAACCTAACCGAGGCCTTGAGCTTTCTACAAACTGAGATGCTACTTGCAGATACCTGTCCCAATTACATGGTCTGTCTTGGCATTTCTTCTTCATTATGCTCTTTAAAGAATCCATTAACTGTCTCATAAAGTCAATTACATCTAGGGTCATGTGGGGTGGTAAAGATCTGCCTAGTATTGATGACTTTACCCATCTTGTATCAGTTCTGAAGTAAACTGCATCATTCATTTGCTCAGGACTTCTTTTGAAAAGTTGACTCTGCAGAACAGTTCCATAACAGCATATGTTCCCTTCTCTTATTCTGTCTTTGGCAGCACTGCTGCTTCTGAATAACATATCATGGTCATTTGCTTTAAAAGTATTCCACTTTTTCTTGTCAAAACCAGTTGCTAGTGGTCAGACCAAGTTTACAGTTACTCTGCTGATCAGCTCTTCTATAAGAAGCAACTTGCTCAGTGGTGCTGGCTATTTTCCTTCTAGGTATTGTCCTTTGGCAGATGTCACATAACTTTCAAAATATTGTAACATCTCCAATGGTCTCTATCCAGTAGAAATTTCTTGTGATTCTGTTTCCCATCTTCTTTGTTTCTAGGTGCTCCCCTGCAATTGGCTTGTGAGCCAATTTCCTCACCTGGGTCCATTATTCTTTTGGTACATGCTAGTTTAACTTTATAGGTAGAACAGCCTCGAGAGATCAAGTACAGCCATTCCTGATAGTTCTCTATTCTGTAAATCCTTACCCCTTTCTCTGGTTCTTATCTTTCTTCCAGTCACTGTCTGAAAGTTTATGCAGTGAAGGAGCTTCTTTTTATGCTTCCTTCAGTTCCCATAGGCCTACATTCAGAATTTCATCTTTTGAGACCTGAAGGGGCTTTATGCCATGCTTTCTTTTCTTTTTCTTCAGTTCTGTGATGATAGCAGGTGCTTTATCAGTCTTCTTTCTGTCTGATTCCTTCACATTTTTACTGCCTGGTGTTTTGATCACCAAGTCATAAATGTGTGTATTCAAGTTTTCCATGTAATATGGACCCCTCCATGTGGATTCCTGTACCTGGTGAGGGGAGTTCCCAGAGAAGGTTCAGTTTACTTCCTCTGAGATCTAAGCATCCACCCATGTGTTTGTTGTGCATGGTGACCCACGAAGGGAAGGAGAGGATCCTGGTTATTGAGGGATCGAACCCTAACACAAACTTTGGCCTTTAATTCTTGTAGATGGACAGCCTTTGGGTGGCTGATCCACTTGGGCTAGAGTTAACCCAAGTACCAGTTAAATGTTCTCAACAGGTGTTGTGGGCATTACATCTGATGCTGGTGTTTGGGTATAGAGCTCATGAAATCCTGGCGTGGCTGCAGTGTCCTTGTTTTTCATTAAGTGTGTTATCTTGTAGGGCTTCATTGCAGGTGGGGTCAGTGGGCACCAACAATTTTTTGTTTTTTATAATATGGATCCTCCAAATAAAAACTTAAATAAAATAGTGTATAAACAGTCCATAGGCAAATGACCATGTCTTGAAGATTCTGAACAGCAGTCATCAACATCTGTAACCTGTACCGAATTTTCTTATACTGCATTCTCTTTCAGACAAATTTTTTAGGGCAAATGTCTCCCTTTTTCATTCAGAATGGACTAGACAGGCTTGCTGGCTCTCCAAAATCAGTCAAAAAGCTTCATTCTGGTGACATTGGTGGAAATATCGGCATTCGAACACAGTGAACTCTGTTTGCATTCAAAGGTGATTGGGGATATACCTTTTGAGCATGCATCTCATGCTACTTTGAATTCGTCACAAGAAGTTATTGTTGAGAGGGATTTGTAGAACATGCCTGAATCATAGATTTTTGCTTGTTTCTCCATTCAAGAAGTTTTTGCAGTGAAGCGTATCTCCGCTCGCAAAGATGGAACTATGATGCTGATCAGTGTCCTCATTTTGACATTTACATCATTGCATCAACTTGCCATCATCAAGGCAGGTTATCTTAATTGCAAGGTATGGTCCTAAACTATCCAAACCATCTCAGATGTTTCCAGTGTCTGCAGCTTGGTCACTCAAAGACATTTTGTCTTTGGTTCCTTATCATGTACTCATTGCAGTGACAAGGACCATGAGTGTGAAATGGACTCGCATTGCATCAATTGCAATGGCTCTCACCCATCCTGCTTTTGTTCTTGCCATAAATGGATGGAAGAAAAAGAGGTGCAGTGTTTGAAGATGATTCAAAGCATTAATCACTCTGAAACTTCAAAGTTGCTGTTTGCCACTTCATCTCGGATGTATGCTGCTGCACTTTGTTTCAATACTATAGTGGGATACCAGAAGGATCTCTCTGTGCCTCCAAAAAAATCATTCTGAAACCGTATTAAGTCTTTTGGTTTTGTCTCAGCAAGTGCCCACCATGTCTTTGCCACTCAACACACCCTTTGAAGCTCTGGCCATTCATGTTTCCTTGGGTCATACCATCACTGCTTTTTCTCTCTATCTGTTGTCTGGAGAGACCTATGATCAATCAACTCTTGATGCTTTCATTGTCTCTTTTTTTTTTAATCCTGGGGGACTTTAATGGACATCATTCCCTCTGGGGAAGTGTCTTTTGATAGGAAGGGTTGCTTTGTATGGCATATCCTCTCTGATCACAACCTTTCTCTTTTCAATACTGGTTCTTATACTTATTTTCATGTGCTTAGTCAGTCCTTTACTGCTATTGATCTCTGTTTGCTCCCCTTCACTATTCTCCCACTTTTCATGGAGGGTTAACAATAATCCACAAGGCAGTGATCAATTTTATATAATTTTGAAAGAGACTTGCCATGGTCGATGCTACCAGATTCGCATGCCTAGGTGGAATCTGATCAAGCAAACTGGTCCTCTTTCACCTCTCTCACAGAACTTGATCCTGCCATCAGTAGATGACTGTGTGGCAGCAGTAACTGATTGTATCATACAGGCAGCTGCTCAAAGTATTCCTAAATCCTCAAAATGTTTTCCATAATATCCTTGTCTGTAGTGGTATCCTGCCTAAAAACCAGGCCTGGGAAACTTTTTGTGTAGGGTCTGTCCTTGGATAACATTGCTGTATCCATTGGTCAGCCCATCCCACCTTGACTTATTACACTCCCTAAATATGACCTTTCTTTAAGTCTTCTGAGAAAAGCAGACACTCCTAGTGGAAATACTGTTTGTTAATTGCTGAACATCTTTCGAACCATTCTTCCATTCCTATTTATATAGATGATTTGAAATCAGGTGATTCTGTGGGCTCTTGCCACGGTTTGATGTTGTTTGGTGGTTGTGTGAAGAATCCTCTTTACAGTGTAAGTGTTCACTGCTGAACTGTACACCATTTCTCTTGCCCTGTATCACATAGAAGTTAGTCAGTACTCAAATTGCTCTATTTATACTAACTCACTTAATTCTCTACTGGCCCTGGAACCACTTCACATTAGTTCTTGCCCTATTCTTGCCAATATTCAACACTGACTGGTCTATTCCTCTTTAACATCCACTTCTATCAAGTTTTTCTAGATACCAGGTCATGTTATTTGTGAGAATGGGCTTGCCAAAACTGCATCTCAGTATGTCTGGTCTGGCACTTTCATTTTTATGCCTATTCCATACATGGACTATAATCCTTTATTCACTGCTTGGCTTTGTGCTAGTTGGCAGTTTACTTGGAGTAAGCAACATGAAAACTAGCTTTTCCAAATTAAACCTTCTATTGGACTTTTGCCATCTTGCTATGGTAAGGATTGGAAAAAGGAAGTTATCCTAACTGGACCACACATTGGTCACAGTTTTTTTACTCATTGTTTTCTTTTATCTGGAGCTGTTACACCAGTGTTTTCTCTGTAACAGTTTGGTCACAATTTGCCACATTTTTCTGTCTTGGTGCTGGTGTTAAGGGTTGTAATGATGTCATCATTTTAAACATATTTTGTCCCAAGGTTTATCCAGAATGTTAGACAGTGTTATTGGTGATGATGAAATTGACCACCTTGGAAGAATTTTTAGTTTTTTTAAAGGCCATTAATCATTTTGATGCAATTTAATGTATACATTAGACCTTTTTTAATGTGATTCCCTTTTAAGAATCAAAGGATATCTAGTTGGAATTGAAATTAGAAAATGGCCAATTTTAGATGTCTAACACTGAGTTTTGAATTACCCATTAGTCATTCTGGCAAGTTACAATAATTACAACTATGCTACAGAGTCCTATACAATTTGTATTACTGTAGTTTTTCTCTTACTGCTGTAAACTAATGTAAATATTGGATTTAATGCTATTTATGTTTTTAATTCAAAAATTAAACCTTTTGTTTTACCTTAATTTCCTTTTCATGAATTTTAATAATTTTAACTTTTTACTGGATGTTTGGTGCAGGTAGCCTTATTACTTTGTACCATAAAACATCAAACTAACCAACCATGTAATATGGAATGTACATGTTTATTCTTACTGTGGGAAAATTTCTAACTCATTAATCATCACACACAGATGCACTATGCCTACCATCTGGCCTTAGATAATAGACTGATTCTCAGAGCTGCACTGGTTTGTATGTGATAAATTCACTCACGTAACCCGATGAGCTATTGCATTTGTATCCAGTACTTTATATAATTGTTTTCTTTTCATCAAAGTCCATGCACATGGTTTCAGTTACTTTAGAATACCTTTTGATAAGTTAAATTATTCTCATCTTTGATAAACAGTGAGACTTGCTTCAAAATATTGTCCATTAGAGCTAAACTAGCATCAAACAGTGTAACATCTCTTTCACTATCTTAATTTTTTGTTACTCACTGGGTTACCTATATCAAAATTTCTACAAATTACAAGACACTGTGGTACAATAGTACTCACTTAAGACAATGAGAAAAAGGTTTGACTAATTGTAACTACAAATTACAACATTTGAACTACACAAATATTTTACCAATTTACATAACTATTGCCTTTAAAATAATTATTTTAAAACATTGTTATTGTACAAAAAAATTATTAAATATCAGATCACTAAATAAATAATAATTCTTACATTAAACAGTCTTTTATACCATTTATATTGGCTGATTATCCTTTTAGTTCTATACCACTTTGATCTGATGATGCTGTAACTTCTGAAAGATAATGTTAGTTGTTTATCACCAGCTTTAATAGATTCGTGTTCCATCAGCAACTGAAGAGGTTTTTGTATAGTGATTTGCACCAACTTTGCTTACCAAATTTGCATATCTTCATACACTGTGACTTTTATGAATTGGTCACATGTTAACAAATCTATCATCTGAATAAGGTAATTGTGCACGACTTTCTGCAAGTTTGACAAAGATCATCTTTTCTCTGCTCTTGAACATACTTTGGATATTTCCTTCTTGTGTGTCACTTCAAACCTGTTGGATGAAGCAGCCATACTTGATAGTTATGGTTTTTATTTATATAATTTCTTTATGTTGTTGAAGCTGGTCATGTTAAATGAGCAGCAAGATCCATTTGCTTTGCTAATTATTTTCAATTAAGCTTGATAAGATTCTCGTATTATTTTTCTGTGGTGGTTTGTTGGTTTCTTGATTCAGCAATGTTACTAAATGAGCCTTATTGATTCCTTTATTGATAATGATATATCTTGAGTAGTTCAAGAAGATTCTGCAGTCATAGATGGCACAGTCTTAGTGGTGAAAGTTGTAGGCTAAGTGAATTTACTTATCCATATTTTTTACTTGAAGGTGTTTCAGGATGGAATTATTGGGATAATGTGGAAAGGTACACGTTATACAGCAAGCATTAAAAGCCTCAGAACAAATATCATGGCACAAATCAAGTCATTGTGCATCACGTTTAGATACACGTAACACAGAAGAGTAAACTTAAGCTTTAGAATGAAAATCACGGCCAAAGCAAGCAGTATTAATGTCAGCTACACATTGACAATACTATCACTTGCTTTGGCCGTGAGTATTGTTCTAAGGCCTTTTAACGATTTTGTGGTAAAGCAGAATTATTAAAACTTTAATTTTACATGTTTTTAATGTGACACTTGTGTCTGTATCTGAGAACAAATCAAATTGAAGCAGGGCTCTAACATAGACAAACAAGTTAGCATTTCATCATCAACTGTAAGAAGCCTATGTCTCTTTCTGGCTTTAATTTCAGTTATTCCTAAAAATCCAATTTTGCAAAACCACGAAGATGCAAGTGAAAACAGAACTTCAACTGCTTTTGAACTGATTGCAGGATATGAATTTTTAATGGAAATCCAAAACTCATCCAAGCTCTTTTCAGGAAACAGCGACTAATAAAATTTGTCATTTCGTAAATCAATGAGCTGTTCTTCCTCCTCAGTTGTAAGATTTGTTGTCTCATTGATTCCAAATGGATAGGTCACCCAGTTATATTTGTCGACAGCAAGTGACAGGAAGTAATGTTTTAGTGAGGACTGTAGGTTGCTTAATGTGTTCAAAATTTGAGGGACAATTTTCTTCTTTGACGGACATTTGTTAACAGAAGGAAAACAATCAAGGACTCCTTTCATGATCTTATTCTTCCACAGCATCACCTTTACATTGAAGGCCTTCAATTTGGACGTTGCAGTAATAATGTTTTCTGATAGTCCTTGGAGACTTAAGTTTAGAGTTTAATTTATCAAGCAAGTCGATGAGAAATTGAACCTTCAGCCACCAGATCTCATCATGAAAAGAAAATTCAAAACCTGCTTCCTCAACCTCCAAGAAAGAAATTACTTCAGTTTTTAGTTGGACAAGATAATTTAACACCTTTCCTTTCGAAAGCCATTGAACTTCAGTGTGATACAGTAGCTTTTTGTAGTCTAAATCAATCACCTCACAGAGAAGAGAGAAATGTCAAGATTGAAGTGGTTGTGACTTGATGAAATTCACCACTTGAATAACTTGATTCATAGCAGACTGTGCAAATTCTTTGGCAAAGATTTGGAGGTGAGTGCCTCTGTGAACCATGCAGTGAACAATTCTAATGTTTGGATTTTGTTGGCACACCAGAGTGACGAATCTTTTCTTTTTTCCTTGCATTCAAGGACAGCCATCAATGCAAACGCTGACACAGTTATTTCAATATAATTTGAAGAGCAAAATGTTTTCATACACTGTTACGTATTTTTTATGTTTTAAGTTCTTCGTAGATTAAACGCAACAGAAAAACACAGATAACAGCTTGTATAATTTATTACACTAAACTATTAACAAATATAACAGATATGACATGAATTATATAATAACAGTGACAGATATTAAGTTACAACATTCGAAATTAATTACAAAACAAAATAATATTAGTTTCAAACTTCAAAATAAATCACAATACAAAACGGTACTGGCCTGTATCTAATGTAATGATCTAAAATTAAAGTCTCAAATTCCAGTCTAGGGTGTGAATTTGGTCCCACGAAGAAATTCCGAAACAGTTCACAGTTCAATGAAATCGCCGTCTCTCAGCACAAGCAGTAATTCAGATGTATCGTAGAGATTGATGAAATAAAATCACAGCTTCCGTAGATCTAACTTTAGTCA